>VZQC01009601.1:1015064-1166468 GCA_009823505.1 Rhizomys pruinosus | reverse complement strand
GTCAATCTCTTCTTGGTTAAGCTCTGTTGATTCCCGGGATTTCAAATACTCATCCATTTCTCTTAGGTTTTCAAATTTAGTGGAGTATAGGTTTTTGAAGTATTCCCATATGATTGTCTGGATCTTTACTTTGTTGTGATGTTTCCCCTTTCATCACAAATACTATTGATTTGGAGTTGCTCTTTCCTTTTTTTTTGTTAACTGGGCTAGAGGTCTGTCTATTTTGTTTATCTTTTCAAAGAACCAGCTTTTGGATTCGTTGATTCTATGTATTGTTTTCTTTGTTTCTATTTCATTGATTTCTGCTCTGATTTTAGTGATTTCTTCCTGTCTTTTGGGTTTAGGGTTCATTTGTTGTTGACTCTCAAGTGCTTTTAGCTGCAGTGTTAGATTGTTGATTTGTTCCCTTTCTTTTTTATGTGGGCACTTAGGGCTATAAATTTCCCTCTCGAGACTGCTTTTAAAGTATCCCACAAGTTTTGTTGTGTTGCATTGTCTTTTTCATTCAGTTCCATGAATATTTTTATTTCGCTCCTATTTCTTCCCTGACCCATTCATTATTCAGGATGGTGTTGTTTAGTCTCCACATGTTCTTGTAGATAGTTGGGTTTATTCTGGTGTTCATATTGAGCTTTATTGCACTGTGGTAATAGAATTCATGGAATAATTTCAATCCTTTTGTATTTGTTGAGATTTTTTTTGTGCCCCAATATGAGGTCAAATTTGGAGAATGTTCTGTGAGGTGCTGAGTAGAAAATATATTCTCTGGTGTTTGGGTGGACTATTCTGTAGATGTCTGTGAGGTGTATTGTATTGTTCAGTCAGTTCTAATGTCTCTCTGTTTAATTTTTGTCCAGTTGATCTATCCGAGGGGCTCAATGGGGTGTTAAAGTCTCCCACTATTAGTGTGTTAAGATTAATCTTTGTCTTGAGGTCCTTCAAAGCAATGTTTATAAAGTTAGGTGCACCAGAGTTTGGTGCATACACATTTAGGATTGTGAAGTCTTCATAGTTAATTGTTCCTTTGACAAGGATGTAATGGCCCTCTTTGTCTCTTCTAATTAGTTTCACTTTGAGATCTATTTTGTCTGATATTAGAATAGCCACTCTGGCTTGTTTCTTGGTATCATTTGCTTGGAATATTTTTTCCATCCTTTCACTCTAAGGTGGTGTCTGTCTTTGAGGGTGAGATGGGTTTCTTGTAGACAGCATATAGAAGGATTCTGTTTCCTAATCCATTCTCCTAGTCTATGTCTTTTGATTGGGGAGTTTAGACCATTAGTATTTAAGGTTATTATTGAGAGATGTGTGTTGCTTCCTTTCACCTTATTTTTTGTTTGCATTCTTGGTCTATGTTTGTATTTACTCTGTTATGCTTTTGTTGATTTCTGTCTTTAATTGCTTAGGGATAGTTGCTCCTTTCCTCTGTTCATTGGATTGCTTCAAGGATTTTGTGAAGTGTTGGTTGTTCATGTTGTGAAAGATTTTTCTTTCTCCTTCAACTATAACTGACATTTTTGCTGCATATAGTAGTCTGGATTGGTATCTAAAGTCGTTTAGCACAAGGAATACTTTGGTCCATGTTCTTCTAGCTTTCATAGTTTGGACTGAGAAGTTAGCTGTGATTCTGATGAGTTTCCCCTTATATGTAACTTGTCATTTTTCTCTGTGGCTTTCAGTATTTTGTCTTTATTTTGAGCATCTAGTGTTTTAACAATTATATGATGTGGGGAGTTTCTTTTCTGGTCCTGTCTATTTGGTGTCCTATGTGCTTCTTGTATTTGTATGGGATTGTCTTTTTTCAGTTTGGGGAAATTTTCTTCTATTATCCTGTTGAAGATCTGGTCAATAGTGTTGTCTTGGGATTCTTCTCCTTCCTCTATCCCTATGATGCGGAGGTTTGGTCTTTTCATAGTGTCCCACATTACCTGATTGTTCCACTCTTGTGGGTTTTTTTAATTTTTCATAATCTTTACTTGAGCTTTCTAGTTGCTCTGTATTATCCTGCAGGGCTGATATTCTTTTTTCTGCTTCTTCCATTCTGCTTCTGAGGCTTTTTCCCATCCTTTCCTGGTGATTGGATGAATGTCCAATTTCCTTTTTCATTTCATCCTGTGATTTCTTTAGATTTTTCCACTTCCCTCTGGAGCCTGTCATTCTCATCTTGTAGCTCCTTGGTTAGTTGATCATTTTCTTTTTTCATTTCAGCCTGGGATTTTTTCAGCGTTTCCACTTCTTTCCAGAGTTTGTCATTTTCTCCCTTTAGTTCTTTCCAACATTTGTCATTATCTCCCTCTTGGTCCTTCTTGAGTTTTTCATTCTCGAGCCGGGCATGGTGGTGCACTTGGGAGGCAGAGGCAGGTGGATCTCTGTGAGTTCAAGGCCAGCCTGGTCTACAGAGTGAGTTCCAGGACAGCCAGAGCTACAGGGAGACCCTGTCTCAAAAAGACCAAAAAAAAAAAAAAAGAAATGAAATCATTCTCTTCCCTTAGTTCTCTAATTCCTTTGAACATGTCTATAGTTGTTCTTCTAAGGTTGGTGTCTTGGCTTCTTTCCTCAGAGATCTCACTGTAGGGATCTTCTGTAGGGTTGGTATTGTTTGGTGTGGATTTATTATGAACTTTTCCCATGTTGTTTTTACTTTGTGTCTTTTGCATGTGGATTTGTCTGTTTATTTCTTTCTTTGGAGTCTGGCACCTCAACGTTGGCTGCACAGGCTATAATCACTAATGTTGCACCTGTTAGGTCCTCTGAACCACAGCTCCACCAGGTTGATGGGTGGGGGGGATGGATTGTGTTGCTACTTTGACCCATGCACTGGTAAGCTCCCAAGGGCCACGGCAGATCCACCTTGCCTTACCGGCACCTCACTGAGTCCATGCCACAAAAGACTTTTTAAGCATATAAATGTTTAATCTGGCATGGTGACACAGGCCTGTATCTCAGATACTTTTGATGCTAAGGCAGCAGAATCACAAATTCAAGGGCAGCCTGGGCAACGTAGAAAGACTCTGTCCCCAAATAAAAAGTCAAAATTAAAGAATGAGGAAAAAGGCAGGAGATCAGTTCATTGGTAGATAGCACTTTCCCAGCTTGCCTGGTATGTATACAAGGCCCTGGGTTCAATCCCAGTACTAAGGCAGACAGGTACACTGGGGTTTGGGGTTATGCACACCCCTTTTATAATAATGTACTTAGTTCCTTCACCTGTACACCCTATTTACATACATCCCCTTCAAACAATGCCCCCAGCAACTCACAACCCCTCAACTTGCATCAGGCTACACATGCTCCATTTCTGAACAATGATATAAGATTCTTTGCCCCTGGTAATGTTCAAACTTGGATAGTTTCTATTCAAGTGTCTTCCCAATGTAAGGTATGAAGAATAAAGGGCCAATCTAGTTTGAACTGGTTTGGGGTACATGTACAGTGAGGCAAAACTGTGCCATTTTAGGGAGAATCTCCTCTTTATCATCTTATAGCCATCTATAATTGGGCATGCAAATGATTAAAATCAAATTTTTAAAGAGACATTTCAGGTAAGAAAAATACATATATGACCTAATCTATCAGTCAAAGTAGGGAACCACCCAAGCCACACCTCTTCTTTTGACTCTCATAAAATGAAGCCCAAACAGGGCCTATGAGTCTCTCTCTCTCTCTCTCTCTCTCTTTCTCTCTCTCTCTCTCTCTCTCAGTGTCAGTCTTGACAATATCTCCCTCTATAGTCAGTGCTATGGATTTACCTCAAATAAATTTTTCTTGCTTCTTTCATAAATCTGTGTGTGCTCCTATTTTCACTTCTTTGGAGATCCTGGAAACACCCACCCCAGAACCTGACCACTGGTGGCAACAATATCAACCAAACAAACAACAGCAGCAAAAAACAAATCCAGAAATGCTTGATATGATGTATGTCTTGTCATTTTTGTTGGTGATTGTCCTAGTTTGTCTTCCATTGCTGTGACAAAACACTCTGACTGACACCAACTTGGGGAGGAAAGGGTTTATTCAGCTTACATCTCCTGAGTCACAGTTCATCACTTAGGGAGCCCAAGGCAGGAACTCAGGGCAGGAACCTGGATGCAGGAGCTGAAGCACAGGCCATGGAGGAAGCTATTCACTGGCTTGCTCCCCTGGCCCATGCCAGCCTGCCTTCTTATACCGTACACAACCACCTGCCCAGGGTGGCACCCCCATAGTGGGCTGGGCCCTCCCGCATTGCTCAACAATCAAGACAATACTCCACAGACGTGGCCACAGGCCAGTCCAATGGAGCCAATTCCCCAGTTGAGGCTCCCTCAACCCAGGTGTGTCAAGTTAACACTAAAGCTATCCAGCACAATTGACCCCTTGTCAACTTGACACACAAAACACATCACTATTAAACCACCACCTTTCCAGTTCTTATCCCCAAAGTATGATGTTAACATTAATCACAACCTAAGACAGTACAACCTTAAAAGCCCCACAGTCCTCAAAATGTCCAAATGCTTAAAAGTTCAGTCTATTAAAAGTCTCTTAACTGTGGGCTGCTGTAAAATCCAAAACAAGTACTGTCTTATTTCAAAGGGAAGAATCAGGCACTCTCAAACAAAACCTAAGTCCAGCAAGTAGCTCAAGGCTGGACACCTGGGATTCACTCACGATCTTCTGGGCTCCAGAGGGTCTCGGCAGCTCCCCCTCTCCGACTCTGCCATCCGTGGCACACACAGCTCATCTCGCAGGCCCAGGCCAACTCCATTCCACACCTGCCACTGCTCTTGGTGGTCATCCCACAGTCCCGGCATCTCCAAAACGCTGGGGTCACCACTGAAACTGAGGCAGCACCTTCACCAACGGTCTCTGCTAACCTCTCCTGGTGCAAAGCCTCAGCTTCTCCCCATGACCCCTGCAATCCTGGGGTCTTCACTGCAACCGAGGTGCACTTCCACCAATGGTCTTTCCTGACCTCTCACAGTGCCAAGCCTCGAATGCTCTCTGTGACCCCCTCAAATTTCAACACCAGAACCATATAAGAGACTCTTACACATTACCAAGTCCTGCTTCTGGCTCAAGATGGAGGCTCAGGCCCCTTCTGGATCATAACTCCTGTGTGCTGACCCTGAAGAAATTCTTCCCAGAAGATTTCACCACAGTGATGCTGGCCTCTTGTTACTTACAGGTGATTTTTCAGCCCCAGCTAACCAGCATCAATTGTCCCAGTACAACAAAGATTTCACCTCAGGTTCTGGTCTCTCGTTACTTACAGCTGATTCTTCAGCCCCAGCTGACCAGAACCCACAGATTACACAGTCCTGATGATCTCTACTCCCCTTCGAAACTAGAAACTTCACAAGCCAGGCCTCCATCTTCTACAACTCCTTCAGCAAAACTGCTCCAAGCTCCACAGCAACGATCTTTAGGCATTCAATGATCTTCCCAGCCCAAAGTTCCAAATGCCTCAACAGTCCTTCCCCAAAACACCAAGGTCAGGTCTATCACAGCAATACCCCACTCTTTGGTACCAATTTCTGTCCTAGTTTGTCTTCCATTGCTGTGACAAAACACTCTGACTGACACCAACTTGGGGAGGAAGGGTTTATTCAGCTCACATCTCCTGGGTGACAGTTCATCATTTAGGGAGCCCAAGGCAGGAACTCAGAGCAGGAACCTGGACGCAGGAGCTGAAGCACAGGCCATGGAGGAAGCTATTCACTGGCTTGCTCTCATGGCCCATGCCCAGCCTGACCTCTTATACACTACACAACAACCTGCCCAGGGTGGCACCCCCATAGTGGGCTGGGCCCTCCCGCATTGCTCAACAATCAAGACAATACTCCACAGACGTGGCCACAGGCCAGTCCAATGGAGCCAATTCCCCAGTTGAGGCTCCCTCAACCCAGGTGTGTCAAGTTGACACTAAAACTATCCAGCACAGTGATAATACTTGTCTCTTTTTCTTTTTCAGTTTTCACATTCCGGTTATCAAGTGGATGATCTGAGAGGAACCAAGACCCCATGGGATTTTTCATATTACCTGTATCATTAGGTCAATATTTATTAAGCACAGACCAAATACAAGTAACTACAAGAAAGAAAAAAGGCGGTGTAGAAACACAGCACTCCAGAAGGTGTTATCCAGAAAAGAGAAAAGTTTGGGAGCCCAGTTCCATTTAAATGCAGAGTGAGGTAGGGGTATCACAGGCTAAATAGAAATGCCTAGAAGCAGAGGAGGGAGACAGGCTTCCGGGTTGGCCCTGGGCTGTAGATGGTCCTGGTCCTGGATCATCTGAGTTGTCAAAGAAACCCAGACAGTTAGACATATAAATATTAAAGCTTAGCCAGTTACTGGAGTTGAAAACAGTAAAAACACGACGGCCCACATCATGTGGGAAACAGGAAACAGTCCTCCTGTCCTGCAGCACTCTAGTCACCAACTCCAGACAAGAAGGCGGAGCTTGGAAGACCGAGCCAATCTCGAAAGTTGATAAGCGCTCAGGGATTCCAGCAGAAGTTGGTTCTCAGCAGAGACAGACACGTGGAAAGCTGCCTGCTCCCCTGCAGCCGGCAGACTCGCTGAAGCTTGAGGAACTGCCACTTTGGGGACCCCCTTTCTGGCAGACACATGGCAGAACTGACTTGGGTAGCACAGCTCGCTGGTCTATGGGTGCAGAGGAAAAGCCAAAGTGACTGTCCCGCTACAATCTTTCTTACCATCCCTGCAGGAGCCGGAGGCCAGGCCTGATGTAATCAACCCAGGTCATACCCATTAGCACCCATTAGTATCCACTGAGGTTGTCAGCACTGTGTTTTCTTTGAAACCCTGTGGCCCATTAGGAAGTTAACCTGAGAGCCTCAGGAGACAGAGGACAATGGGAGCCTGGAAAGTGCCTTCCTTCAGCAAGCATACTGGCCAGGTCTCAGCCAGAATTCCTCCGGTTTCCTTCCCCTGCAAGGACCCTGGGGTGGGAAGGACTTCTTAGAATGGGAAGGGCATCCATGGGAGAGCGGTGGCTCCACCTCCTGGACTCAACTCTGTTGTCCTCCATAAAATAGAAGTTATGGTGACAGACATGATCCCAAGGCATTTTTGTCATCATCCAACGTGTATTCAAGCACATGTGTGTGTGTATTAGTAGATGTAAGAGTGTATGAGTTAGTATATGTGGGTGTCAGTGTGAATATATGTGAGTGTATGTGTGTGTTTATGTCTGTGTGTAGGAGTATATCTGTCTATATGAGTTATGAGAGAATGTGTGTGTGCATGAGTGTGCCTGTCAGTGTGTGTGTCTGTTTACAGAGAGCATCCATCAGAAGCAAAACATTTTTCAACTGCTTTTCCCTCCCCTCTCTTTTTTAGTCCATTATTTCCAAGTGACCGAATGGACCTACATCACACTCGCTCACGGAGCTGTTTGGAGTCACATTCTTCATTGGACACGTCATGGTGCCATGTCAAAGCTGGTGCTATTTAAAGATTATGAACTATCCAAATGGAAAGCTCCAGTAAGCCATGTCTTATTTCACCTACAATTTCTTGAAAGTTCCTCTAGAATTGTTCAAAATGGTTTATGACACTCCCATGCTGCTGAAAAAGAAACAAAGGGTAATTTAGTACCTGTGGGTTGAAATTAAATCCTGTTGCCACAACAGCCTAAAGAAGCTTACTTAGAACTTGACTCTAGCCAATAGTAATAATTCTTGTTTTCATCAAAGCCAAGTGCTAGTTAGTCTCTGAAACTCTCCGGGCCGCCTAGCTAGTTCATGTACAGTTTACTGTTCTCCATTGCTTTGGTGTGGATTTGTTTACTTTGTAATCATTTCATAGAGCTGCTCTGTGGTTATTGGACTGCGGTGCCCATTCTTCCAATCCTTGGGGTTTAAACCACCACCCACCACAGAAGCTCCGGGACCACTCTGCCAAGAAAGAATGATGAGCTTAAAGTCCCCACATGCAGGGAACAGCTGGGAACTTGATGGACTCAGTTCAACACATGCCGGATCTGGGGCAAAACGCTTCCTCAAAGTAGGGGCAAGTTCACTTCAACTCCAGAGTGTAAGTTTTAAACACCTCTGTCCTCCAACTGTTGCTGCTGACAGCCACAAGCTGGTCTTGCAGGGCACTGGGGAAATATTCTTAAGGGGAAGGTTTGGGGACATGCTCGGTGGGTAGGAGTACTGCTGTGCAGGCATGAGGACCTGAGCTCAAATCCCCGGCACACACGTGCAAAGAGGAGCATGGCTGGGTGTGCCTGTTATGTCAGCACTGGGAACAGAGACAGGCGGATCCTGGGAGTCTGCTGGCCAGCCAGCCTAGTGAAAACGGAGATTCTGCCTCAGTGAGAAACTTCCATGGGTATAAGACAGAAAGCTACAGAGGAGGACACCTCACATCCTCCTCCAACCCCTGCATGCACACACATGAAAATGTGCAGCCATACACTCATGCACATGCTCCACACACACACATAAAACATACCGCACATACACACACATATAACACATACACACACAACACATACCACACACATACAACACATACAACACATACACACATAACACATACATACAACACATACACACACAACACATACCACACACATACAACACATACACACACAACACATATACACACATACAACACATACGCATACAACACATACACATGCATACAACTCATACCACACACGTACAACACATACAAACACAACACATACACACACAACACATACCACACACATACAACACATACAACACATACACACACAACACATACCACACATATACAACACGTACAGCACATACACACATAACACATACCACACACATACAATACATACACACACAACACATACCACACACATACAACACATACACACAACACATATACACACATACGAAACATACACATGCATACAACTCATATCACACACATACAACACATACACACACATACAACACACACATACAACACATATACATACAACACATACCACACATATCACACATACACACATACAACACATACCACACATACACACACAACACATACCACACACATACAACACATAGCACACACATATAACACACACAACACATACCACACACATACAACACATACCACATATATACAACACATACACACAACACATACCACACACATACAACACATGCAACATATACACACACATGCAACACATACACACATAACACGTACAACACATACCACACACATGCAACACATACACACACATGCAACACATACACACACATAACACATACAACACATACCACACACATACAACACATACACACACATACAACACATGCAACACATACACACACAACACATACCACACACATATAACACATACACACACAACACATACCACACACATATAACATACACACACAACACATACAACACATACACATACAACACATACACACAACACATACAACACATACACATATACAACACATACACACACATACAACACATACACATACGACACATACACATACAACATATACACACACAACATATACACATGCATACAACTCATACCACACACATACAACACATACACAACACATACCACACACACACACAACACATACCACACACATACAACACATACCACACACAACACATACAACACATATACACAAACAACACATACAACACATACACACATACAACACATACCACACACATGCAACACATACACACAACACATACCACACACATACAACACATACATATCACATACAACACATACTACACACATGCAACACATACCACATACACCCACAACACATACCACACACATACAACACATACCACACACATACAACACATACACACACATGCAACACATGCAACACATACAACACACGCAACACATACACACACATAACACATACCACACACATACAACACATGCAACACATGCAACACATGCAACACATACACATAACACATACCACACACATACAACACATACGCACAACACATACACATACAACACATACACACACATACAACACATATACACACAACACATACAACACGCATGCAACACATACACAATGCAACACATACACACATACAACACATACACATACACACATACAACATATACACACATACAACACATACACGCATACAACACATACACATGCATACAACTCATATCACACACATACAACACATACCACACACATACAACACATACACACATACAACACATACACACACATACCATTCACATACAACACATAACATACACATACAACACATACACACACACAAACAAAACAAGTAAAATATTCTCAGGGAAAATTAAATGGCTCTGTTTTCTCAGAGCAGAATTCCTCTGCTTTAAGGACTCCATTTCTCACCACGTGCAGCCCCAGAGCCTTGCCCCCAGCACAGATGGGCTCTGGGGCAGAATCTGAGAACACAGTCCTCTCAGAGGCTAGGTCAGTTCCCAAACATGAGTGTCCTGGGGAATCTGTGGCATCTCATACTAAAATGCTAAAAGTAGAGGGAAATTCTCTTAGGTTTCTCACAACCATTAGTCTTCATAGTCAAAATTAGGATATGAGTTAAGTCAGGCTGGTGAATGTGTGGGTGCCTCGAGACACAACGCCTAGTGATTGCCACAGTGTCATGGGCTGTTACTCTCCTAATCTTAACTCTGTAGAGCAAAGATAGCTTGATAGAGGACGTGATGGTGATGATGGTGGTCATAATGATACTTGAGTTCCAAGAAGCCCAGAATCAGCAAATGTCAACATCACTATTCCGACTTTGAAAAAACTATTCTTTTTCATTCCACAGGATTACCATATTTATATAAAAACTGTGCAGAATTATTTCTTCCACGGGGTTCTGTGGACTTAGAAGTTAAGTTTCTTATTCACTTACATAGTGATTGTAAAGCTTGAGTCGTTGATCTGGGTATAAAAGATCTCTCAGCATGTTTTCTGTTTTTGTTTTCTGTTTTTGGCTTTAAACTCTCTTTTTAAACTCTGGAACTCTCTATACAGCTAAGGATCGTCCCGCTCCACTATTGAGTGCTCCAATTACAAGCGTACACCACCACAGTTTATGGGATGTTAGGGGTGGGACCAGGACCCTGTGCATGCTAAGAAGCCAGTCTCTCTATCTCCATTAGCATCTTAATGGCTTTCAGTAGACAGCATGCCTGACCCACCAGAAGAGCTTGCTCTGCCACATCTACCCACAAAAGCACAGGGCCAAGGACAGAGTTCACAAAGTGGCTGCAGCCTTCTTTCCCAATAGCAACTGAGTTCCCTATAGAGCCTTCCCACCTTCACATCCAGCACGGCACCTGGCAACACTTGACAGTACATTGTTCTTTCATGGGACGCTTGTAGAAACATGTTGTTTATCTGTTTCTAAGCAATGATACTGTTGGATTCATTTAGAACATCAAACAACAGATATACATCACAGAACACAGAGCCTCTCCTATCCATAAGCAGAATGCCCACAAGTTCCTACAGGCTTAGTGTATTATTCCCCTTCTTTGTAGGGATCCACTCCTATCCCAGGTAGGAATCTCCATGGAAAGCCGTGTGTGTGTCTGTAGCCTTGCTGTACACCCGGACTCTCTTATTGCAAAATTCAGTTCAATGACCCCACCGTGCTATGAATCCATTCTTTACCTGGCTTCTTTTGAAAAGTAACTGTACTTTCTATTGTCAGTGTAAATTAATGACTCGGGGCTCCCATGAACATTGAGTGGCTCCAGTTAGCACATGTGCTGTCCTTTCCTAGTTACAATCTGCTTTCCTCAACAGTGCAAGAATAAGGAGCTTCCTTTCATAATTCACTGTTTCCCTTTTCTTATTTTGTTTTACTTATTATTTTTATTTTATGTGTATGAATATATTGCTGCATGTATGTAAGTCTGCCCATGTTGTGCCGTGCCCACGGAGGTCAAAAGTGGGTGTTGGATTCCCCTGGAACTGAATTACAGGGAGTTGTTATCTGCCATGTGGGTGCTGGGAAATGAACCCTGGTCCTCTGCAAGAGCAGCCAGTGCTTTTAACCAATGACCCATCTTTCCAGCCCCTATTTTTTGTTTGTTTGCTTGTTGATTGGTTGGTTGGTTTTGGCAATATTGGGGAATTATCCCAGGATCTTGCTTATGCCAGGCAAGTGCTCTACCTCTAAATACATCTTCAGCCCTTTTTACAATTTTATTTTGAGGAGCTGGGGCAACGGCTTAGTGGTTAAAAGTGCTTCCTCCTCTTCCAGAGGACTAGGTTTAGTTCCCAGAACCATAACTATTTGTAACTGCAGCTCCAGGGGATCCAATGCCCTCTTCTGGCCTTGATGGGCATCAGCACTTACATGGCACGAGCACACACACACACACACACACACACACACAAGCACATACACATAAATTTAAAACTAAAATAGGGCTGGGCATGGTGGAGCATGCCTTTAGTCATAGCACTTGGGAGGCAGATCTCTGTGAGTTCAAGGCCAGCCTGGTTTACAGAGTGAGTCCAGGACAGCTGGGCTATAGGGAGACCATGTCTCAAAAACACCAGGAAAAAAAATAATAAAATAGAAATAAATAAAATTTTATTTTGAGTCAGGGTCTAACTAAATTGCCCAGAATAACCTCAAACTCAGGATCTTCTGCCTTAGCCTCCTGAGCAGATGGCCGGCACACCCAGAAATGCTTCCTATTATTTTCTTTCCCTCTCTTTAGGGATGGGGCAAATATATTACTGCATAAGATTAAACAAACCTATTTCAATCTTTCCATATTCAAGGGCTGGAGTCAGCAGGTAAGTGAAAATACCTCTTGTGATTTGAAGTTCCTTCATTTAGAGAAAAAAAAATCAAGTGTTCATCAATGATTTTTATTTTATGTTTATATGTGTATTGCCTACACCCTTGTCATGAAATCCCTGACAGGGACAGAAGAAGGCAACGGATCCCCTAGAACTGGAGTTGCAGACAGTTGTTAGCTGCCATGTTGGTGCTGGGATTCAAACCTAGGTCTTCTGCAAGAACAGCCAGTGCTCTTAACCACAGAGCCACCTCTTCAGCTCTTATCTCCTAAGATTTTAAAGCTCTTAGTGACAATGGTTTAAAAGAGAAAGAGCCAATAAATTGATTTAACCCAGTGGTTCTGACATTGAGGCTGCTGCTGTCCCCAAGGGCCATTTGTGATGTGTGCTGACAGCTCCATCATTATGAGCAGAGCTGGGGGCAGCTGGGACCAGGGGAGCTGTGCTGGATACTGTGCCAGCAGTGCCAGTTTGGCAAACTCTGGTCTGGATTGTTCCCAAGGCTCGTTTGACTTTGGCGCTGAAGGTTGAGCCCAGAGCTGGCCTCATGCCTGCTAAGGGGGTGCTCTCCCTGGCCACACCCTCAGCCCCTCATGCCTGCTAAGGGGGTGCTCTCCCTGGCCACACCCTCGGCCCCTCATGCCTGCTAAGGGGGTGCTCTCCCTGGCCACACCCTCGGCCCCTCATGTCTGCTAAGGGGGTGCTCTCCCTGGCCACACCCTCGGCCCCTCATGCCTGCTAAGGGGGTGCTCTCCCTGGCCACACCCTCGGCCCCTCATGCCTGCTAAGGGGGTGCTCTCCCTGGCCACGCCCTCGGCCCCTCATGCCTGCTAAGGGGGTGCTCTCCCTGGCCACGCCCTCAGCCCCTCATGCCTGCTAAGGGGGTGCTCTCCATGGCCACACCCTCAGCCCCTCATGCCTGCTAAGGGGGTGCTCTCCCTGGCCACACCCTTGGCTCCTCATGCCTACTAAGGGGGTGCTCTCCCTGGCCATGCCCTCAGCCCCTCATGCCTGCTAAGGGGGTGCTCTCCCTGGCCACACCCTCAGCCCCTTACAGCTTCATTTTCTTGTCACCACTCCTTAAACTCTGAACTGCTCATCAATAGACTTTCCCCAGTCTTTTGAAATGAAACAAAAAAGTGGGAACACACAGGCAGTGGTGAGTCCCATTCTCTTGCTACAGTAGCTCACATGATGAAATGGTCACAACATCCTTAATCTGGGGTCACATCCACTGTGTCTCTGCATGGTGGCCTTTGGGGGCAAGTAGTTGAGAGAGTTCACCGAAGACTAACTTTAGGCCTTTGTGTCTGGGTGTTCTTTTCCTTCTCTGAGCTGATTTGACTATGGATTAGTGTTCTCTTTACTCTGCTGATGCAGGAGATATCATATGTCATCTGTTAACAGCCTCAGCCGTCACTGGATATGTGACGGGTTCTGTCCGCCCTGGGTTTCTTAGATTATATGCAACTAAATTTAACTTGAAAATGTTCCCTGTTGATTTATGTAACGTGCTTTGACCTGCTCTAGCAGCAAACAAGAAAAGAAAACTAAATAGATATAAAAGCGTTTAAATTTAGTGCAAAGAGTAACCCACATTCAAGGTATTACTTTGAAATTCCAGAAAGATTTGAGGGTTTTATAAGGTTTACTCACTCGTTATGTTAATTTCTACCTTTTCTAGCATCTGACTTAATAGCATGGAAAGACAATCATCATAATTGTTTGGAATGTTTTTACATTTATCTATTTGTGCGTGCGTGTGTGTGTGTGTGTGTGTGTGTGTGTGTGTGTGTGGTGTTGGGGGTCATGTGTGCCACAGTAAGGGAGGGTTGGTCAGAGGACAACTTACAGAAGTCATTTCTCAGATGGGTGTGGTGGTGCATGCCTTTAATCCCAACACTCAGGAGGCAGAGGTAGGTGGATGTCTGTGAGATCCAAGCCAGCTTGGTCTACACCGAGAGTTCCAGGCCAGGTGGGGCTACAGGAAAACCCTGTTTCAAAAAAAACAAAACAAACAAACAAACAACAACAACAACAAAACAGATATCAGGTCTCTCCTTCTACAATACAAGTTTGGGGAATTGAACTCAGGTGGTTAGGCTTGAGTACAAGCACCGTTGCCTACTGGGCCATCTTCCTGGCACAACTGCTCGATTAAAACACTTTTTATAAATATATTGTTTATATTACTTATTATCAAATATTTGCTGCTTTGGGTAAACATCTTTACAGCTATATAAGATGGCAATAAATCTACCAGGATGTTATCTTAGATAAGGTTTTTCTGGCGAAACTAGTTATATAACACAGGCTCATGTAGCATGTCAAATCCAGACGCTGAACTGGATACTACGCACAATCCCGGCACTCGGAGGTGGAGGCAGCAGGACCTTAGTCCTATGCTGATGTGGGCTGCATAGCAAAGACCACATCTCAAAAAAGAACAACAAAATCCCTGGAATCAATGAGCTGGGTTCCAACCCAGCCTCCCACTCCTCGGGGGTGTGCACAGAGAAATGGAGATGTTGCAGAGTTCCCCATCCTGCCGCTCAGTTCCCCTGGGTGTCAAATGGCAACAATGGTACCGCTCTTGTTGGTGTTTTTCAGAACTAAATTAGTCAAATCAATGATTCAAAGTGCTGTCCCCAACCCAGCAGCACGTGGAATAGTATCAGCAATGCATGTTTGGGGCCCCGCGGAAAACCACGTGAGCCGAAAAGTTTGCAAACTGTGACTTGGCACCACGTGCTAACACCTGAACCGAAGCGCTGGCTACGGAACTAGCACTCATTGAACAGTGGGTGTCACCCTCCGCAAGGATGCACAGCTTCTCTTTTGCAACGCATTTGACATTGCCATCATTAAAAATATATATATATATTCTGCCGGGCGTGGTGCATAAACCTTTAATCCCAGCACTCGGGAGGCAGAGGCAAGCGGATCTCTGTGAGTTCAAGGACAGCCTGATCTACAGAGTGAGTTCCAGGACAGCTGGGGCTACAGCGAGACCCTTTCTCAAAAAGACTAAAAAGAAAAATTCTTATTAAGAATTTCGGCCGGGCATGGTGGCGTGCGCCTTTAATCCTAGCACTTGGGAGGCAGAGGCAAGAGGATCTTTGTGAGTTCAAGGCCAGCCTGGTCTACAGAGTGAGTTCCAAGCCAGCTGGAGCTACAGGGAGACCCTGTCTCGAAAAGACCAAAAAACAAAACAAAACAAACAAACAAAAAAAACTTTTAAAGTATTTATTAACATTTTCAGACTACAGCTATTAGAAAGTAAGTAAAAATACATAAAGTAAAACCACCCATGATGCGGAACTGCTGTGTATATTTACGAGCTGTTGGAAACAAGCTCATAGATACCTTTAACTTCTTCATTATTAAAATTTCGAAACATAGACAAGTTGAGATAAAGGGTGACCCTGAACCCTCATGCAAATACTCCCTTGTTTGTACTAGTTTTTTTGCATGATGACCTTTTATTTTTTTTAATATTTTTACTGAGTTTC
Organism: Rhizomys pruinosus; assembly: GCA_009823505.1. Taxonomy (NCBI): domain Eukaryota; kingdom Metazoa; phylum Chordata; class Mammalia; order Rodentia; family Spalacidae; genus Rhizomys; species Rhizomys pruinosus. The sequence continues at coordinate 1,150,128 of VZQC01009601.1, read as the reverse complement.
TGTGAATTTCATATAATAGATCTTAATCAAACTTGGGCCCATCCACACCCCCCTAGCTATTCCTCTGGATTTCATGCATTCTGTCATGTACATTAAGTTCTATCCAGGCAAGCGTTTGTACCCAGATGTCCCTTGGTAAAGTTCATCCATTGGAGTCTAGTCTGCCTATCTGAAGTTACTCCCTTAGAGAAGATCTGCTCTCCCTCACCACGCAATAATTAGTTGCCAATACTTCTTCAGCTGGGGTTGGGGCCTGCTGCCCATTTCTCTTGTTCTATGCTGGGTTCTTCTCTGGTTGAGTCTGCACAGGTCTTGTTCATGCTGTCACCATTGTCTGAAGGTCATATAAGCAAATTCCCAGTGGCCTGAAGGCTTCTGTTTCCTTATGTTCATGTGCCAATCCTGGCTTCCACAATGGCCCCTGAGCTGTGGATGGGTGAGGTTTAATAAAGGAGTCCTACCCAGGGACACGCACTCTGCAGTCCCCTCTTATTTAAAACTTAGCCAGTTTCGGCCCTCTGTGTGCATTGCACTTTGTTGTATGAGGAAGCTTCACTGGTGAGAGTTGAGGGATGTATTAGTATGCTCTCCACCCACTGTGTTGCTGTGCTCCATGAGCCTCAGATGTAAAAGTTCCACTGTAGATGTGTCACTTAGTAAATTATGAAGAAATCACTAATTCAATAATTGGGCATCTCTCAGACATATAGTCTCCGTGTGTGACCAGTTGTGGAACTCCGCAAAATATCCTCCATCTGTCACAAAAAGAAGTGTCTTTGATTAGTGGAATATAGTAAACCTGTCTATAAATATAAGGATCCATATTTAGCATGCAGTAAGAAATTTTATTTGTCTAGGTTATAACAATAAGTCATTAGGAGTCCATTTAACTACTGCTATTATCCTGCTATCATGTTTTAACACAGCCGCATTCATGATACACCCTGGCCTTCACAGAGCTCTTGCTAATGCTGATCCTTATGTCAGAAAACACCTGGGCACTGTGCAGTGATGGTGGCTTGGCTCTTCTGCTTTCGGCCTGTGGAACTTTGATCTGTTTCCTTCTTGCTGCATCTCCAGAACCTAAATGTGCCATAAATATTTTTTAAATCATTGAATTAGTAATTTCTTTGTAATTTACTCTAATTTAGTTAAGAAAGGATATCATATTTGTCCCATTAATTTCAAATTTTAATGTGTGCAGTCAATTTCCACAGGGTAACAGTCAACATGTAAGGGCTTCTCAATTAGCTGCTGAATGTGATATAGAATATCCCATAATATTCTAGCCTGTGTCTATATAAAAAAAGTACGAACAATATTTTTCAGGATATAAACACTGGCTAGAATATTATGGGATCCTCATCATTCCTATAGTACATGGGATGCAAGAGTCTTTACCCTGAGCCCTAAATGATGCTTTGTGACCTAATGGTTAACCAATGTTGACCCCAGCTATTGGTCCAGGCAAATTTCTGGTTGCTTGACACCACTTATGGAATGCTGTCTTTCATGTGAAGCACAGGGCAGAGCCTTCAAGTCAACGGAGAGCTAGAACTTCACGTATGTTAGAGGGGGGTGTATGTGTGAGTAGGTTTCAGGCACTTTTAAACTGGTATTTGTCTAGTAAACCTTGCAGTGTGTAGCAGAACCTAGGCTGAGACTTGTTTTTTATTTATTTCTGGTAAGGAGATAGTGGGGTGTGGTTAATGCTCTTTACCAAAAGAACAGTCATGTTTACTTCAACCAGTTTTGCAACTGGCCACATTGGATTTAACCCAAAAAGTTAACCTTAGGAAAACAGAGTATTAAGGAGGGACTCTAGATAGGCTGCTAGACCTCAGTGGATAAACATGAGTTGAAGGATTTCTGGGGACACTAACTTGACTCAACAGCAGAAATGACAGAATGCCTGAGTTCCAGCGGAGGGGCTACGGGAGGGGAGGGTGCCAATGGGGAGAGGGGTAGAAGATGATTAAGATCTTCTGTATGAAATACCCAAAATGTTACAAAAAAAGGAAAAATAACATATGTGATTCACCTCATTAGTAGGTAAAGGGAGGGGAAATGTCATGGGCATTCTAGAAAATGTATCATTATTTTGGCATATAATTTCAAACAAATTCATGATTTGTTTGAAATTATCCATCTAAACATTTTTATTTTCTTTTTAATTTAATTTATTATTGGGTCGTGAGCATGCCACAGCAGAGATCAGAGGGCAAGTTTTGGGAGTGGGTTCTCACCAGGCGTGGTGGCTGTGGGACTGAACTCGGGTTGGTAGGCTTACTACAGCACCAGCTTTTTTTTTTTTCATAAATTTATTTATTTATTTATTTTTAACAAATCTAGACCTGTGTTCCCGCCCATTCCCCCACCCCGCCAGAGCTCATGCATTCTGCCAAACATGCTTTTCATCTCTTAGTCTTTCTCAATATTTTCCAAGGGGAAGTTGACTGTTTTGAGCAGAAGTTCACTGTTTCAGTCAGTTCTTTGATGCAGTCTTTTCTGTTGTTGTTGTTGTTGTTGTTGTTGTTTCCAAAATGCATTACGCCCAACTGCTTTGTACAAAAGCTCAGGGGGCCCTACACAAGAAATACTTACAACTGGGTAATTGGCACTAGCATCCACAGATGAGGGATACCATTCGTCGTTTGTTTTTCTGGGACTGTGTTACTTCACTCAGCATGATGTCCTCTAGCTCCAGCCATTTTCCTGCAAAGCTCGTGATGTCGTCTTTCTTTACTGCTGCATAGAACTCCATTGTGTAGATGTACCACATTTTCTCTATCCACTCGTCAGTTGAGGGGCATTTAGGTTGGTTCCAGCTCTTTGCTATTGTGAAGAGAGCTGAAATAAACATGGCCGTGCATGTATCTCTGTGGTGGCGTAAGTCTTGAGGGTACATGCCCAGGAGTGGTATGGCTGGGTCGGGTGGCAAGTTCATTCCAAGTCTTCCAAGGGTTCTCCACACTGCTTTCCATAGTGGCTGTACGAGTTTACATTCCCACCAGCAGTGGATGAGTGTTCCCCTTTCCCCACAACCTCTCCAGCACTTGGTATCATTTGTTTTCTTGATCCTAGCCAGTCTTATTGGAGTAAGATGATATCTTAAAGTGGTTTTCATTTGCATTTCCTTAATGATTAGTGATGTTGAACAGTTCTTGAGGTGTTTCTCAGACATCTCTAATTCCTCACTTGTGAAGTCTCTGTTCAGTTCTTTGCTCCATCTATTGAGTGGGTCATTTGTTTTCTTTTTTCTTTGTTTTTTGAGTAGTTTATATATTCTGGAAATCAATGCTTTGTCAGATGTATCTGCAGTGAAGGTTTCCTCCCACTCTGTGGGATTTCTCTTCACTTCCTTGATTGTTTCTTTTGATGTACAGAAGCTTTTGAGTTTGATGAGGTCCCATTTGTCAATTGTCGACCTTAATTCTTGTGCAGCTGCTGTCTGATTTAGGAAGTCTTTTCCTACGCCTATGTCTTGTAGTCTGCTGCCAACTTTTTCTTCTATCACCTTCAGAGTTTGGGGTTTCACGTTGAGGTCTTTAATCCATCTGGAGTTGACTTTTGTACAGGGTGAGAGGTAGGGGTTTAATTTCATTCTTCTACAAGTGGTGATCCAGTTTTGCCAACACCACTTGCTGAAGATGCTGTCTTTTCTCCATTGTGGTTTCTTGGCCCCCTTGTCAAATATGAGATGGCTGAAATTGTATGTGCTCAGATTTGGATCTTCGGTTTTGTTCCATTGGTCAACAGGTCTGTTTTTGTGCCAGTACCAGGCTGTTTTTATGACTATAGCCCTGTAGTATAGTTTGAAATCTGGTATAGAGATCCCTCCTGTGTAGCTCTTTTCACTCAGGGTTGATTTGGCTATTTGGGGTCTTTTGTTTTTCCAGCTTTTTTACCCTCACTGGCCTGAGACATTTTTCTTAATTTGAAAAGCATTGTATCAAAATGTAACATTGAATCAATCCATGGAACACATTCAACTGGGTGGAACAGTGTTTTAACGAGCTATGCACACAATCCTGAGGAAACTGCATCTTTCACTACCTGCTTGGAATCTGACTTTTTCTATAGTAATTTAAAATTTGTTAGCAACATCCAATTTTTTAAGTTTGAGCTATGTTACTAAAAGTCCAAAAACTTAAATATTTCATTGCTTGCTTGCTAATACTATTTCAGATACAGTGCTACCACACTCTGTATACCACCCATGCTGGAACACTGGGTTCTCACGAGGAAAGAGATCTATCTCACTTCATACACAAAAGCAAATTCCACATGCATTATACATCTAAAATGTGAAAAGCAAAAGACTGAAAGTTACAAGAAAATGTCAGAAATGTACTCAGATCTTTCTGAACTTGGAACAGTTCAGAATTATAAGTTGAGACAGAGAAAGAGAGTAACTTGTTAATTCACCAAGAAGATAATAAGATACATTTATCAAGTAAGTTACATTTAATTTCTAAATTTATTTTTATTTTATATGTTTGAGTGTTTTGCCTGCATGTATTTAAGTGCATCCATGTCATGCAATGCCCATAGAGAACAGAAGAGGGTGTTGGATCCCCTGGAACTGGATTTATGGACAGTTATTAGCTGCCATGTGGGTGCCAGGATTCAAACCTGGGTCTTCTGCAAGAATGGCCAGTGCTCTTTAACTGCTGAGCCATCTCTCCAGCCCCCATTTATCACATTTTAACTCCAGTACATTTGTTTAACTTCCACAGACACACATAAAAATCTTGGACAAAGATAGAAGGGTAATTGCTACAAATATAACCAGCCATGAATTATTATTTGAAATTTGCATATTAATAAGCAGAATGAAAGCCTGTGGGGAAAGTCGTAAATACGATGGTCAGCAGCTCAGAAGAACTTTTTTAAGGGAGAGATAGCTCAACGTCCCAGAAAAACAAACGACGAATGGTAACCCTCATCTGTGGATGCTAGCACCAATTACCTAGTTGTAAGTATTTCTTGTGCAGGGCTCCCTGAGCTTTTGTCCAAGTAGTTGGGAGTGATGCATATTGGAAAGAACAACAACAACAGAAAACACTGCATCAAAGAAATGACTGAAATGGTGAACTTCTGCTCGAAACTGTCAACTTCTACATCGAGAATTTTGAGAAAGACCGAGAAAAAGATGAAAAACATGTTTGGCAGAATGCATGAGCTCTGGTGGGGTGGGAGGCAGAGAGGGGGCCACAGATCTAGATTTGATTTGTAATGTAATCTTGTATAAAAATATATGTTAAAAAATATATTTAAAAAAGAGCACCGGCTGCTCTTGCAAAGGACCCAGGGTCGGTTCCCAGAACCCACCTGGCAGCCATCAACCATCTGTACTCCAGTTCCAGGGGATCCGATGCCCTCTTCTAGCACTGCATACAATGCAGTACACTTACATACATGCAGGTCAAACACATACATAAAAAAATTAAGATTAAAATGGTCAATAAAGTCTTGACAGAAACAGCCTCGCTAGCAGAGAGCCACATGCACTGGGTAAGGGAAGCCCTGCTCCGGCCCGTTAGCTAGCCACAACTTCAAGTGCAGGATTTGCTAGGGCTGAAGAGAAATCAGAACTTAGGAAGCACAGACAGGTGGCATGAGCGCTTTGGAAAGCAAGTTTGTAAGTGTAAGAATAGCTCTTAGCCCCGTGCAGGCTCCCTAGCAAGATTCCATTCATGTGGCTTATGTTGTTACCAACGTCCACAGGACCATGGTAGTGAATTGCTAGACTCAACTCGAATGGCCCGGAAAGGAATGAAACACTAAGACCTGGGTAGCAGAAACATTGGTCTTTTTTGTCCTTAAGTTTTGACACCTTTGAACAACTCCTGTCTGGATCATCTAGGTGCTCAATTAGGTACTAACTAAATGGCATAAAAGGTACTAGAGAGATGGCGCACTGGCTAAGAGTGCATACGAGCCGGGCGTGGTGGTGCACGCCTTTAATCCTGGCACTCAGGAGGCAGAGGCAGGTGGATCTTTGTGAGTTCGAGACCAGCCTGGTCTTCAGAGCTAGTTCCAGGACAGCTGGGGCTACAGGGAGACGAAAAGACAAAAAAAAAAAAAAAAAAAAAAAAAAAAAAAAAAAAAAAAAAAAAAAAAAAAAGAGTGCATACAAGAATATAGTTTCCCTTTCGCGGATACCTTAATCAAGCCCCAGCGTCTGTATCTGCGGTTCGCAAGCAACTGTAATTCCAGCTCAGGCTACCCAACACCCTCTTCTAGCCTCCAGGGACACTGTGTCCTCACCCACACAAACCTACACAGAGACAAATGATTAAAAAAAAAAAATCTTCACAGGCGTGAAGTCAATTCTAATAAGCTCATCATACAGCAGATAAAACCATCTGTGTGCACCAACATCGACGAATCTCAAAGAAAAATACACAAAAGTACAGAGTATGATTGTAGATGTGTCCATTTTCTGCGCACTGCACTTTGTGACCCTCTTCCTCGCTGCAGCCCAGGCCCTCCTTCCACACCGGAGGAAGGATGATGAGCCTGGATGTCCTGTGGCTTTGCATCTGGGGGGAGATTGACAATTATGGGCGCAGCAGTCACCTGGAGCGGTGCAAGTGTCTGAGGCCCCGGCTCTGTAGGCTTCCCCAAGCCCATCCGAAGTAGGCTGGCAAACACACCAGACTAGAGGGTGCCCAGACACCCACGGTCTGGAATGAGTAGCTCCAGCTCTGCTTGAGCTGATAATGGAGCCCGGAGCCTGGCTTCAGGCAGAGCCGAAGTTTGAGCAGCAGAGAGCTGAGAAGGCACAGCTGCTCGAGCTTAAGGCTGCACATCCCCCAGACTAAAACCCAGACTGTTGCCTGGCAAACTCAATTGAGGACCCCCAGAGTCAAGGCTTGTGAGTGCAGAGAGGTATGTCCCCTAGATGGAGAGAGGCGTCCCACTTCTCAGAGGAGAAGACGGGTTGCCTTCAGTTTTGGGAGGTTCTGCGGCCCGACTTGTTCCAGGACCAGCTTCCTAGACGTGCTGTGTGCAGACTCAGTAAGATGTACGTGAGCCAGTGCACGCCCGTCTCTTGTCCGCGCGTCTCTTGTCCGCCACAGCACTTTGTTAAAAAGTGCTTGACACATATTTAACTAACTAATCTGGCCGTCTAGACCACCAAGACCAAGGGCTTTGCAAAGTATTTTATGTGTGCAGAATGATTCTTACCAAAGACTAGTGCCTGTTGGAAAATGCCCTAGCTCCGGTACATGGTAGAATGGATATGCACAGAGAGAAACAGAAGTCTCTAATTTCAAAAGTTTTTGCAACAAAGCAAGCCTTTTAGTACTTGTGGGACAGATGCCACGACAGAAATTTGTCCCTTTGCCATTTCTAATAGTAAAATTCCTAGGGGAATTTCTCTACATTTCAGACACACATTTCAACAACAGCCTTAAGTAGCAATGTCTGACTCAGAAAGCCAGATAAGCAGAATTCCTGATTCCCTGGGGTCTAACAGAAGCTTTCTATTTCCCTTCTGAAGGTGACTCAAAGGGGTTGATTTGATCTACAAAGCTCTTTTGTCCATGGTCTGAAATTCCTTCGACATCTCAGCTCCCTTAGATGCTTTTCTTTCCACAGCAGTCGCACGCTGGCCGCCTACTGCTTAGGAAAGGAACACCTGACTCGCAGCGAATATAAAATTTGGTCTTGAAGAAGATAATATCCACAGCATTAATCATCTCCTGACTACATACAACATGCTTTTTTTCAAAGTTTAGAATCCATGATGTATAAGCTAGACGGTTTTTCACAGGAAATCAAAAAACATCATTAAAAAAACAGATTCCGGTTAATTTTAATGCCAAATCAATTTACAGAGAATTAAAATTTTATTATTCTATCTTTGTTATGCTATACAAATATATTTTTTGAGCACATGTAGAAAGGAAACGATACAGTCCAACGAAAAACCTGAAATCAATCACATTTGATGTTGAGAAAATTAGTTGCTCCTACCCAAAAATTATTTTCTCAAGTTTATTCTCTCAAGTACTTCTTTGGCCTATTGCTGTCACACACACCATAGATGTCAAGAATGGCTATTTGTTGATATAATCTGATGACCCTGTCTCTAACCACCCTTAAGAACAAGGCAGGCCCAAACCCAAACTGCAAGACACACAGCGTCTATCTTGGGTTTTCCTATTCCTGGTTTTGCAAACGTCCTCCAGCCCTTTTTCTTCTCTGTAGTTCAATTTCTAATTCTAGGCACCAAGAATAAAGAAAAAAAAAACCATCTCTTTAGAATGCTTATGTCTAGCTAAGCTATTATTCTAATAGATTTTAGATACTAAGGCTAGTGGTCTTCTGCCCCTATTCCTCTATGTCCAGTGCCTGACTAATGAGATGTATAATGGCACCCAGCTTCATTTTTTAATGAGTAAATAATTTTATTTTATGAAAAACTATCCCACCATATATTTGTTGTGATATATGGATAGTTTGGAAAACCCCTGCCTATGGATACCCCTTATCTCCCATTCCAATTCACTTGTACCCTAATCTATAGTACATGTCTAGAGAAATATATCAAAAAATGTATATTGCCATGAATCCCTACCTGTTACCCCCTACCAAAGAGACTGCCCTTAAACAGGGACTGACCTCTCCCTAATGGCTATCTCCTCCCAGCACGATATATAGCCCTGAATCAACTTGCCTATAACATGCCACAGCAAAATCGGGTATTCCACTTATCGCCCAAGTCCGGTATTAGGGCCCAGTGCGATATTGGGGTCCTTACCCCAACACATTCCTCCGACAAGTCATTTGCTTGATATACCCCTAGCTAGCTTCTTAAACTTTGGGTTTCGACATCATATGGGTCATGTAACTAAATGTGTAGGCCTTGAAAATTTTGACAACAGTTATGGCTTATGAATGCACAACCACTAAAATTAATTCCAAGTATACCTGCAACGAAATGGGAGATGTTCTCTGGATGGTGGCCTTTGTGTGCCAACAACTTCATTAGCCACTTTCATTCCACAAACATACAACTCGCACACTTTATACTGTGATTGCTGTCCCACCCCACAGTGCCAACTTAGTGCTGAGACACCTGACCCCAGACTCAATATTGTGACATGAGTACCTACTGTACACATAAAATTTCCTGCTCTTAGCCAGGCAGAGGTGGTGCCACACCTTTAATCCTAGCACTCAGGAGGCAGAAGGCAGCGCAGATCTTTGTCACGAGTTCAAAGGCCAGCCTGGTCTACAGAGCGGTTCCAGGACAACTGGGGCTTCAGGTAGGACCACTTCCAAAAAAAAAAAAAAAAAAGATAAAAAGAGAAAAAAAAAATATTTCATCAACAAAGCCATCTTAGCCATGTTTCTGGCCATTGACATACGGCCATCATTGTAATTTTGCATTATCTATTAGTTTGGAAAATTTTAGTTACCCCATTAATTGTAGCCAGCCTCGGTGCACTCCTTAATCCCAGCACTCAGGAGGCAGACGGAAGTACGGTGTGGTGTGACTCAATGTGTAAGCTTGCATGATTCCCCCGATGGGCCAGTCTATATGTTAGGCTCTCATTATCACAATACAGTGGAGCAGTTTACATGTGAACAAGGCTGTGGATAGGCATTTTCGTTACAGGTGAGACTCTGTCTCACAAATGTATGGCAAAAAAAAATAGAGAAAAATAATGATATATAGAAGGCATCGATACAGAATACATATGATCTGATGTAAGTTAATTAGATACCACATGTATATGAATATATAAACATAAGTATATATTTATAAGCATGAATCCCAAATCAACCTATTATGATATATGAGCATAATCCATTCATTAAAGATATGTATTATGGGCTGCTGTGGGCTGGAGAGGGATCTCGAAGCTAACAGTTATAATTATGTGTATAGGAGTACTAAGTTTGCTGCTATTGCCAGACCACAGGCACGCCAAGTGTCATATTTGTATACGCGAGGCAGCGCCACACATGAGTGGATGACTTGGAACAACCATGACGTGTAGAATGATCATAGTTTCCACAGGAGATCCAACACACATCTGCTGTCTGACTCCTATAGGCATATGGGCACTGCCGACAACAGGGATCCACTTAGTCATTACCCATAACATATCAAGCAATTAGCTATTCATACACTAGTAATCATTATATTAAAGGACATATGATTAGTATAATCCCCCAAATAACATTGGTTTATTAGAATCTAGCCAGGCTAAATGAAATGATCAAACCTATATGCGTTCGTCTGGACTAGGGTCTAGGATTCATCATGTTGTCCACATGTAAATATANGGGGGGGGGGGGGCGCAGCAGTCACCTGGAGCGGTGCAAGTGTCTGAGGCCCCGGCTCTGTAGGCTTCCCCAAGCCCATCCGAAGTAGGCTGGCAAACACACCAGACTAGAGGGTGCCCAGACACCCACGGTCTGGAATGAGTAGCTCCAGCTCTGCTTGAGCTGATAATGGAGCCCGGAGCCTGGCTTCAGGCAGAGCCGAAGTTTGAGCAGCAGAGAGCTGAGAAGGCACAGCTGCTCGAGCTTAAGGCTGCACATCCCCCAGACTAAAACCCAGACTGTTGCCTGGCAACTCAATGAGGACCCCAGAGTCAAGGCTGTGAGTGCAGAGGGTATGTCTCCTAAGATGGAGAGAGCCTGTCCCTCTCAGAGGAGAAGTCGGTTTGCCTTCAGTTTGGGGTCTGGGCCCGACTTGTTCCAGGACCAGCTTCCTAGACGTGCTGTGTGCAGACTCAGTAAGATGTACGTGAGCCAGTGCACGCCCGTCTCTTGTCCGCGCGTCTCTTGTCCGCCACAGCACTTTGTTAAAAAGTGCTTGACACATATTTAACTAACTAATCTGGCCGTCTAGACCACCAAGACCAAGGGCTTTGCAAAGTATTTTATGTGTGCAGAATGATTCTTACCAAAGACTAGTGCCTGTTGGAAAATGCCCTAGCTCCGGTACATGGTAGAATGGATATGCACAGAGAGAAACAGAAGTCTCTAATTTCAAAAGTTTTTGCAACAAAGCAAGCCTTTTAGTACTTGTGGGACAGATGCCACGACAGAAATTTGTCCCTTTGCCATTTCTAATAGTAAAATTCCTAGGGGAATTTCTCTACATTTCAGACACACATTTCAACAACAGCCTTAAGTAGCAATGTCTGACTCAGAAAGCCAGATAAGCAGAATTCCTGATTCCCTGGGGTCTAACAGAAGCTTTCTATTTCCCTTCTGAAGGTGACTCAAAGGGGTTGATTTGATCTACAAAGCTCTTTTGTCCATGGTCTGAAATTCCTTCGACATCTCAGCTCCCTTAGATGCTTTTCTTTCCACAGCAGTCGCACGCTGGCCGCCTACTGCTTAGGAAAGGAACACCTGACTCGCAGCGAATATAAAATTTGGTCTTGAAGAAGATAATATCCACAGCATTAATCATCTCCTGACTACATACAACATGCCTTTTTTCAAAGTTTAGAATCCATGATGTATAAGCTAGACGGTTTTTCACAGGAAATCAAAAAACATCATTAAAAAAACAGATTCCGGAATAATGCCAAATCATTTACAGAGTAAAAAAATAAAGGCACTGTATTTGCAAAAAGAGCACATTGTAGAAAAGAGAACACATACTAGTCCAACAAAATGAAATCAATCACATTTGAGAGAAAATTAGTTCCTACCCAAAATTATTTTCTCAAGTTTATTCTCTCAAGTACTTCTTTGGCCTATTGCTGTCACACACACCATAGATGTCAAGAATGGCTATTTGTTGATATAATCTGATGACCCTGTCTCTAACCACCCTTAAGAACAAGGCAGGCCCAAACCCAAACTGCAAGACACACAGTGAGCAAGACCACTCTCAAAAAAGAACAACAAATCCCTGGAATCAATGAGCTGGGTTCCAACCCAGCCTCCCACTCCTCGGGGGTGTGCACAGAGAAATGGAGACGTTGTAGAGTTCCCCATCCTGCCGCTCAGTTCCCCTGGGTGTCAAATGGCAACAATGGTACCGCTCTTGTTGGTGTTTTTCAGAACTAAATTAGTCAAATCAATGATTCAAAGTGCTGTCCCCAACCCAGCAGCACGTGGAATAGTATCAGCAATGCATGTTTGGGGCCCCGCGGAAAACCACGTGAGCCGAAAAGTTTGCAAACTGTGACTTGGCACCACGTGCTAACACCTGAACCGAAGCGCTGGCTACGGAACTAGCACTCATTGAACAGTGGGTGTCACCCTCCGCAAGGTTGCACAGCTTCTCTTTTGCAACGCATTTGACATTGCCATCATTAAAAATATATATAAATTCTCTGCCGGGCTTGGGCAATGAAACCTGAATCCCAGCACTCGGGAGGCAGAGGCGGGCATCTACTAGTGAGTTCAAGACAGACCTATCTAACAAGAGTGAGTTCCAGCGACAGCTGGGGCTACAGCGAGACCCTTATCAAAAGACTAAAAGAAAATTCTTTATTAAGAATTTCGGGCCGGCAGGGTGGCGTGCGCCTTTAATCCCTAGCACTTGGGAGCAGAGCAAGAGATCTTTTGAGTTCAAGGCCAGCTCGGTCTACAGAGTGAGTTCCAGGCCAGCATGGAGCTACAGGGGAGACCTGGTCCTCGAAAGACCAAAAAACAAAACAAAAACAACAAACAAAAAAAAACTTTAAGTATTTATTAACATTTTCAGACTACAGCTATTAGAAAGTAAGTAAAAATACATGAAAGTAAACCACCCATATGCGGAACTGGCTGTGTATATTTTTACGAGCTGTTGGAAGACAAGCTCATAGATACCTTTAACTTCTCATTAAAATTTCGAAACATAGACAAGTTGAGATAAAGGGTGACCCTGAACCCTCATGCAAATACTCCCTTGTTGGTAACGTAGGTTTTTTTGCATGATTGACCTTTTATTGTTTTTTAATTATTTTTACGAGTTTTCTGTTGAAATTTCCATTAAGAGATCTAATCACTTGGGCCCGCCACGCCCCACCTAGCTGATTTCTGGATTTCATGCATTCTGCATGTACATTAAGTTCTATCCAGGCAAGCTATTTGTACCCAGGATGTCCTTGGTTAAAAGAGTTGCTCCTTGGGAGTCTAGTCTGCCTCATCTGAAGTTACTCCTTAGAGAGATCTGCTCTCCCTCACCACGCAATAATTGGTTGGCCAATACTTCTTCGAGCTGGGGTTGGGGCCTGCTGCCCATTTCTCTGTCTTGATGGGTCTTCTGTCGGTTGAGTCTGCCACAGTCTTTTTCATTGCTGTCACCATTGTTCTGAAGTCGCTAATAAGCAATTCCCAATGGCCGAAGATTCTGTTTCTTATGTTTGTCCATTGAATCCTGGCTTCCACAATGGCCCCAGGAGCTGTGGATGTGTGAGGTTTTAATAAAGGAGTCCTACCCAGCGGGACCACGCCACTCTGCATATCCCTCTTTATTTAAAACTTAGCCAGATTTCGGAACCCTCTGTGTTGCATTGCAATCTTTGTGTGTATGAGGAAGCTTTACTGGTGGAGGTTAGGGATTGTATTAGTATCTCTCCACCCACTGTGTGCTGTGCTCCATGAGCCGCAGATGGTAAAAGTTCCACTTAGATGGTGTCACTTAGTAAATTATGAAGAAATCACTAATTCAATAATTGGGCATCTCTCAGGACATATTTAGCTTCCGTGTCGTGACGCAGTTGTGGAACTCCGCAAAATAGTCCTCATCTGTCACAAAAAAGAAGTGTCTTTGATTAGTGGAATAGTAGTAAACCTGTCTATAAATAGAAGATCCACGATTTAAGCATCAGTAAGAAATTTGTATTTGTCTAGGTTATAACAAAATCATTAGAGTCATTTAACTACTACGCTATTATCCTGCTATCATGTTTTAACACAGCCGCATTCATGATACACCCTGGCCTTCACAGAGCTCTTGCTAATGCTGATCCTTATGTCAGAAAACACCTGGGCACTGCGCAGTATGGGTGCTTGGCTCTTCGCTTTCGGCCTGTGGAACTTTGATCTGTTTCCTTCTTGCTGCATCTCCTCCAAACCTAAATGTGCCATAAATATTTAAATCATTAATTAGTTAATTTCTTTGTAATTTACTCTAATTTAGTTAAGAAAGATATCATATTTGTCACCATTAATTTCAAATTTTAATGTGTGCAGTCAATTTCCACAGGGTAACAGTCAACATGTAAGGGCTTCTCAATTAGCTGCTGAATGTGATATAGAATATCCCATAATATTCTAGCCTGTGTCTATATAAAAAAAGTACGAACAATATTTTTCAGGATATAAACACTGGCTAGAATATTATGGGATCCTCATCATTCCTATAGTACATGGGATGCAAGAGTCTTTACCCTGAGCCCTAAATGATGCTTTGTGACCTAATGGTTAACCAATGTTGACCCCAGCTATTGGTCCAGGCAAATTTCTGGTTGCTTGACACCACTTATGGAATGCTGTCTTTCATGTGAAGCACAGGGCAGAGCCTTCAAGTCAACGGAGAGCTAGAACTTCACGTATGTTAGAGGGGGGTGTATGTGTGAGTAGGTTTCAGGCACTTTTAAACTGGTATTTGTCTAGTAAACCTTGCAGTGTGTAGCAGAAACCTAGGTGAGACTTGTTGTTTTTATTTATTTCTGGTAGGAGATGAGTCCAGTGGGGTGGTTAATGCTTCTTTACCAAAAAGAACAGTCATGTCTTACTTCAAACCAGTTTTGCAACTGGCCACATTGGGATTTAACCCAAAAAGTTAACCTTAGGAAAACAGAGATTAAAGGAGGGACTCTAGAGAGCTCTAAGACCCAGTGATAAACATGAGTTGAAGGATTTCTTGTGGGACACTAACTTGATCTCAACAGCAGAATATGACAGAATGCCTGAGTTCCAGCGGAGGGGCTACGGGAGGGGAGGGTGCCAATGGAGAAGGGGTAGAGATGATTAAGATCTTTTATGAATACCCAAAAGTTACAAAAAGGTAAAAATAACATATGTGATTCACCTCATTAGTGGTTAAAGGGGAGGGGAAATGTCATGGGCATTCTAGAAAATGTATCATTGATTTTGGCAGATAATTTCAAACAAATATCATGATTTGTTTGAAAATTATCAACATCTAAACATTTTTATTTTCTTTTTAATTTATTATTATTGGCTCGTGAGCATGCCACAGCAGAGATCAGAGGGCAAGTTTTGTGAGTGGGGTTCTCACCAGGCGTGGTGGCCTGTGGGACTGAACTCGGGTTGTAGCTTACTACAGCACCAGCTTTTTTTTTTTTGTTCATAATGTTATGTATTTATTTTAACAATCTAGACCTGTGTTCCCGCCCATTCCCCACCCCCGCCAGAGCGCATGCATTCTGCCAAACATGCTGTTCATCTCTTAGTCTTTCTTTTCTCAATATTTTCCAAGGGAAGTTGCTGTTTACTGTTTTGAGCAGAAGTCACTGTTTCATCAGTGTCTTTGATGTCAGCTTCTGTTTTTTCTGTTGTGTTGTTGTTGTTTCCAAAATCATTACGCCCAACTGCTTTGGTACAAAGCTCAGGGGGCCCTACACAAGAAGACTTACAACTGTGGAATTGGCACTAGCATCCAAAGATAGGATACCTTCAAAAAAAAAAAGTTTGTTTTTCTGGGACGGTCTTCGACCAACCATTGATGTCCTGCTAGCTCCAGCCCATTTTCCGCAAAGCGTCGTATGTCGTCTTGTCTTTACTGTGCATAGAACTCTTCATTGTGTAGACTATACCACAGTTTGTCTCTATCCACAGCTAGTAGAGGGGCATTGTAGGTTGTTCCAGTCCTGCTATTGTGAAGAGGCTGCAATAAACATGGTTGTGCATGTATTAAAACTCTGTGGTGGCTGTAAGTCTTGAGGGTACATGCTAGGGTGTATGGCTGTCGGGTGGCAAGTTCATCCAAGTCTTCCAGAGTTCTCCACACTGTTTTCCATAGTGGCTGTACGAGTTTACTTTCCCACCAGGCAAGGAATGAGTGTTCCCCTTCACCCACAACCCTCCAGCACTTGGTATCATTTGTTTTTCTTGATCCTAGACCAGTCTTCTTGGAGTTAAGAATGATATCTTACAGTGTTTGCAGTTGCATTTCCTTAATATTAGTGATGATTGAACGATTCTTTCAGGTTTTTTCAGACATTCTAATTTTCTCACTTGTAAGTCTCTGTTCAGTTTCTTTGCTCCATCTATTGAGGTGGGTCATTTTTTCTTTTTCTTTGTTTTTTTGAGTAGTTTATATAGTCTGGAAATCAATGCTTTGTCACATTATCTGCAGGAGGCTCCTCCCACTGTGGGATTTGCTCTGCACTTCCTTGTTTGTTTCTTTGTTGATGTACAGACAGGCTTTTGAGTTTGATGAGGTCCCATTTTTCCATTGTCGACCTTAATCTTGTGCAGCTGCTCTCTGTTAGAATCTTTTCCTACAACGCCTGATGTCTTGTATTTTGCTGCCAACTTTTTCTTGTAGCACCTTCAGAGTTTGGGGGTTCACATTGAGATCGTTGATCCATCTGGAGTTGCTTTTGGACAGGGCGAGAGGTAGGGGGTTAATTTCATTCCTTCTACAAATGGTGACCAGTGTTTTTTTGTTTTTTATTCGGTATGTTATCATGTACTGGTCTGCATGCAGGTCTTTGCACCCTTGTCGTGCATGATCCGCTGAGGCCAGAAGAGTGTCTCGGATTCGCTCCCCTGGAACGGGAGTTCTCCTGGAATTGGAGTTTTAGTTTCAGACGGCTCTCGGCCACGTCATGTGTGGTGGCCGGGGATCGAACCCGGGTCCTCTGCAAGAAGCGGATCCGCGCTCCCAACCGCTAGGCCCATCTCTCCAGCCCGTGGTTGATCCAGTTTTGCCAACATCACGTTGCCTGAAGATGCTGTCTTTTCTCCATGTTGGCTTCTTTGGCACACTTGTCAAATATAAGATGGCTGAGATGGTATGTGCTCATATTTGGATATTCAGTTTGGGTCCATTGGGGCCCAACAGGTCTTTTTCTGTGCCAGTACCAGTCTGTTTTTTATGACTATACCAAGCTGTTTTTATAAACGACTATAGCCCTGTAGTAAAAAGTCTGGTATAGAGATCCAACCCCCGTGTTGCTCTTTTCACACAGGGTTGTTTTGGCTATTTGGGTCTTTTGTTTTGCCAGCTTTTTTAACCCTCACTGGCCTGACAGCAGCTTTTTCATTAATTTGAAAAGCATTGGATCAACAATGTAACATTGAAAGGTCATGCCATGGAACACATTCAACTGGGTGGAACAGTGTTTTAACGAGCTATGCACACAATCTTCGGTGCGATATGTAAGCGATAGCTTTACTATCTCGTTCTTTTATTGCTGTCATGCTTGGTCTGCAGTCTCTATCAGTGTAGCTGCGAGGTCACGGTCGGGTTGACTGACACGTGTTGATCTGAAGTTTAAATGTGTAGTGAGTGCCACGCTCTTTTTTAAGTTTTGAGCTATGTGACTAAAAGTCAAAAACTATAAATATTTCCTGCTTGCTTGTAATACTATTTCAGATACATGCATACCCACACTCAGGTGTAGTACCACCCCATAGGGGAACGGTGAAATGTTTTCTAACAATCTGTCTCGAGCTCACGAGGAAAGAGACTTCTCACTTCATACACAAAAGTCAAAGTCCACAGCATTACGTATTCATGTAAAAAAGAGAGCGTGATGGGTCGATCTAAAATGTGAAAAGCAAAAGACTGAAAGTTACAAGAAAATGTCAGAAATGTACTCAGATCTTTCTGAACTTGGAACAGTTCAGAATTATAAGTTGAGACAGAGAAAGAGAGTAACTTGTTAATTCACCAAGAAGATATAAGAATCATTAATCAAGTAAGGTACATTTAATTTCTAAATTTTTTTTATTTATGTGTGTGAAGGTTTGCCTGCATGTATTTAAGTGCTCCATGTCATGCAATGCCCAGAGAGAACAGAAGATAGTGGCTCGGTGGACGTGATGCGAGCCCAGAACTGGATGGTTTAAAGGGTATTTGTGACAGTTAAGAAGCTGCATGGGGGTGCCAGGATGCAACCTGGGATCTCTGCAAGGTGCTCTGAATGGCTGAGCCTCTCTCCAGCCCCCATTTATCACATTTTAACTCCAGTACATTTGTTTAACTTCCACAGACACACATAAAAATCTTGGACAAAGATAGAAGGGTAATTGCTACAAATATAACCAGCCATGAATTATTATTTGAAATTTGCATATTAATAAGCAGAATGAAAGCCTGTGGGGAAAGTCGTAAATACGATGGTCAGCAGCTCAGAAGAACTTTTAAGGGGAAGGAAGAGTAGCTCAAACGTCCCAGAAAAAACAAACGACGAATGGTAACCCGCATCTGTGGATGCTACGCCAGTAAACTAGTTTAAGTATGTCTTGTGGCAGGGCTCCCTGATCTTTTGTACCAAGTAGTTGTGGAGTGATTCTTTTGGAAAGAAAACAACAACAGAAAACACTGCATCAAAGAAATGACGGAAATGGTGAACTTCTGCTCGAAAAACTTACTGTCAACTTTCTACTCGAGAATTTTGTTGAGAAAGACAGAGAAAAAGATGAAAAACATGTTTGGCAAAGCAGGAGCTCTGTGGGGGTGGGAGGCAGAGAGGGGCCACAGATCGAGATTTGATGTGTACTGTATCTTGTAGAAAAATATAATGTTAAAAATAGATTTAAAAGAGCACCGGCTGACCCTTCTTGCAAAGGACCCAGGTCGGATTCCCAGCACCCACCTGGCACCATCACACTGTTACTTAATACCATTTCAGGGGATCCGATGCCCTCTTCCAACCTCCTTGGCCACTGAGAACATGCAGTACACTTACATACTGCAGGTCAAACACATACTAAAATTTAAAAAATTAAGATTAAAATGGTCAATAAAGTCTTGACAGAAACAGCCTCGCTAGCAGAGAGCCACATGCACTGGGTAAGGGAAGCCCTGCTCCGGCCCGTTAGCTAGCCACAACTTCAAGTGCAGGATTTGCTAGGGCTGAAGAGAAATCAGAACTTAGGAAGCACAGACAGGTGGCGTGACGCGTTTGAAAGCAAGTTTGTAAGTGTAAGAATAGCTCTTAGCCCCGTGCAGGCTTCCTAGCAAGATTCCATTCATGTGGCTTATGTTGTTACCAACGTCCACAGGACCATGGTAGTGAATTGCTAGACTCAACTCGAATGGCCCGGAAAGGAATGAAACACTAAGACCTGGGTAGCAGAAACATTGGTCTTTTTTGTCCTTAAGTTTTGACACCTTTGAACAACTCCTGTCTGGATCATCTAGGTGCTCAATTAGGTACTAACTAAATGGCATAAAAGGTACTAGAGAGATGTAGGCACTGGCTGGCTAAGAGTGCATACGAGCCGGGCGTGGTGGTGCACCTTTAATCCGGGCACTAGGAGTCAGAGTCAGGTGGGATCTTTATGAGTTCTAGACCAGCCTGTTCTACATAAATAGTTCCAGGACACTTGGCTAACGGGGACGAAAATACAAAAAAAAAAAAGAAAAAAAAAACAAAAAAAAAAAAAAAAAAAAAAGAGTGCATACGGTATCTCGGCGGATCCTAGTCAGGTCCCCAGCGTCTGTATCTGCGGTTCGCAAGAAAAAAAAACTTTTTGGGGGTAAATTTTTATTCCAGCTCAGCTACCCAACACCTCTTCTAGCCTCCAGGACACTGTGTCCTAACCCACACAAACCTACACAAGAGACGAATGATTAAAAAAAAAAAAATCTTCACAGGCGTGAAGTCAATTCTAATAAGCTCATCATACAGCAGATAAAACCATCTGTGTGCACCAACATCGACGAATCCCTCAAAGAAAAATACAAACAAAGTACAGAGTATATTGTACGATGTGGTGCGCATTTTTTCTCTGCGCACTGCGACTGTTGTACCCCTCTGCCCCGCTGCAGCCCAGGCCTCCTTCTCACACGAGGAAGGATGATGAGCCTGGATGTCCTGTGGCTTTGCATCTGGGGTTAGTTGGGTGTTTGGTGGGTGGGTCGTGGACGGGCAGCAATTCACACGCTTTGAGAGAAGGGTGCCAGGGGTACAATGTCTCGGGAGGCCGTCTCCTTCTGTTTAGCCCTTCTCCCTCCCCAACCCGCTGCACTCTCTCCACGGCTACCATCTGCGCTTCTCGTCACTCTCTCTAGGCAAACAGGCGAGTGAGGGTGCGCATGTATCTGGGAGGGGTTGCGCCTACAAGGTTCTACTTCCTCGGTCTGATGCACAATGCAGTACGCTCCTCGACTCTAGCGTGGAGCTGACTATAGTGGGAGGTATTGGATGATGTATGCCCGGAGTCGCCGTGGCGTCTCAGGCAGAGCTTTCGCATTGCGTACTTATGCGCATAGTGTTTCTGTTTCATCCTCGGAGATCGGACATTCACTTTACCTCTCCTACGGGCCTCGCCATAAGTGTCAAATAGACGAGAGCCCTTCGAAGACAAGCAAAAGCAATTGGTAGGACTTTCGCAACGTGAAGAGGCGGTCGGGTCTTTTTTAAAATAAAAACAAAAAGCTGAGAGACGATATATCGAGCTGAGCTGCTGCACCTAAATACATGGAGTGGCAAAACATCTGTTCCCCCGTATGTGCGAGTCTGAGCTCCCTCAGGTGATGTGGTGGTTCTTCTCTCTCCCTTTGCACCTTTTACTGTCTCTTTTTATCTTTGTTTTGTGGCCGCGGATTTTTTTTTCGTGCTCGTCGGTGGTGCAAAGTTGTGACGTTATATGATCCGGTGTCTCTCCCCCAAATATACAAACACACCGCAGACAACCCACCCAAAAACATGATAACAAGACCAGAGCTCAAACAAAATCGGATTAAATTAATGTATGACTGTGACATTACTAACATCAGGGCGTGAGCGAGTAGGAACAGGGCATAGCGTCGGTTCTCAAATGGGATCCCACCCCACCCGAAACTCCAAAAGCTGAGGACAACTCATCGCACACCCATTAAAGGACTCGTATCACAGAGGAAATATGTTGCGACTAGCGGGAGCTCTACTTTTGATGAGGGGGACGGCGCTATTGACACCCTACCAACTCGTGCTTGCTGTGTAGATGGGAGAGTGGAAGGCGCAAAGGACGAAAACGGAAGTGCGGAGGGTGGTGTGCGGTTGTCTCTGGAAAATAAAAGAATAAAAAGACAAAACCAAACTAAAAAAACGCAAACAAAAAGAGAGGCATAAGACGAAATTATTAGCGGAATCGAGGATAGTAGTGGAAGATTGTGTGATAAGGCACGCCACTCCGAAGAAAGTGGCTTACATAGGAGACTCAGGTCTCTGGTTTGGGTTGTTGTTGGGGCTCTCTTGTGTTGTGCGGGGGTGTGGGTCTTAGGACTCAGTAAAATGTTGGTACGTGTGAGCGGCATTTCGGTGTGGCTGGCAATTGGCGGCCCGTGCGGTGGTGCGCGTTGGCTCGCGCAGTCGCTGGTCCGCAGAGGGCGAGTACGCGGGGCACTTTGATCTAAACAGTGCTTGAGCACATAGTTAAACTAACTAAGTCTGGCCGGCTAATGATCGCTACCGAAACCAAGGGCCTTTGAAAGTAAAGGGGGGGGGGGTGGTTGGTAGGTGTGGGCAGAATGATTCCTTTAAGACCAAAGACTAGTGCCTGTTGGAAAATGCCCTAGCTCCGGTACATGGTAGAATGGATATGCACAGAGAGAAACAGAAGTCTCTAATTTCAAAAGTTTTTGCAACAAAGCAAGCCTTTTAGTACTTGTGGGACAGATGCCACGACAGAAATTTGTCCCTTTGCCATTTCTAATAGTAAAATTCCTAGGGGAATTTCTCTACATTTCAGACACACATTTCAACAACAGCCTTAAGTAGCAATGTCTGACTCAGAAAGCCAGATAAGCAGAATTCCTGATTCCCTGGGGTCTAACAGAAGCTTTCTATTTCCCTTCTGAAGGTGACTCAAAGGGGTTGATTTGATCTACAAAGCTCTTTTGTCCATGGTCTGAAATTCCTTCGACATCTCAGCTCCCTTAGATGCTTTTCTTTCCACAGCAGTCGCACGCTGGCCGCCTACTGCTTAGGAAAGGAACACCTGACTCGCAGCGAATATAAAATTTGGTCTTGAAGAAGATAATATCCACAGCATTAATCATCTCCTGACACATACAACAATGCCGTTTTTTTTTTTTTTTTTTTTTTTTTTTTTTTTTTTTTTTTTTTTTTTTTTTTTTTTTTTTTTTTTTTTTTTTTTTAAAAANACATCATTAAAAAAACAGATTCCGGAATAATGCCAAATCATTTACAGAGTAAAAAAATAAAGGCACTGTATTTGCAAAAAGAGCACATTGTAGAAAAGAGAACACATACTAGTCCAACAAAATGAAATCAATCACATTTGAGAGAAAATTAGTTCCTACCCAAAATTATTTTCTCAAGTTTATTCTCTCAAGTACTTCTTTGGCCTATTGCTGTCACACACACCATAGATGTCAAGAATGGCTATTTGTTGATATAATCTGATGACCCTGTCTCTAACCACCCTTAAGAACAAGGCAGGCCCAAACCCAAACTGCAAGACACACAGTGTCTATCTTGGGTTTTCCTATTCCTGGTTTTGCAAACGTCCTCCAGCCCTTTTTCTTCTCTGTAGTTCAATTTCTAATTCTAGGCACCAAAATAAAGAAAAAAAAAACACTTCTTTAGTAATGCTTTGTCTAGCTAAGCTATATCTTAATGAGATTTTAGATACATGTCTCTTCTCTTCCTTGACTAGAGATGTTAAACCCAGCTTCATTTTTAAAATAATTTTTATTTATAAATCCCATATATTTTGATTATATTTGGAAACCTGCCTTATTGGTACCCCTCTATCTCCCCATCCAATTTCATGTACCCTAATCTATATGTAATTCAACCTACCTGTTTAACCTACCAAGAGACTGGCCCTTAAACAGGACTGACTCTCCCCCTCCCAGAAGCCATCACTTGCCAATACTTCCTCCGGTGGGATTGGGGGTTTCTTACCCACCTCCCCAAGTCTTTGCTGAAACCCCAGCTTCTTAAACTTTGGGTTTCGACATCATATGGGTCATGTAACTAAATGTGGAGGCCTTGAAAATTTTGACAACAGTTATGGCTTATGAATGCACAACCACTAAAATTAATTCCAAGTATACCTGCAACGAATCTGAGATGTTTCTGGCAGTGGTGGCCTTTGTTGTGCACAACTTCATTGCCACTTTCATTCCAAACATACAACTCGCACACTTTATACTGTGATTGCTGTCCCACCCCACAGTGCCAACTTAGTGCTGAGACACCTGACCCCAGACTCAATATTGTGACATGAGTACCTACTGTACACATAAAATTTCCTGCTCTAGCCAGGCGAGGTGGTGCACACCTTTAATCCTAGCACTCAGGAGGCAGAGGCAGGCAGATCTTTGTGAGTTCAAGGCCAGCCTGGTCTACAGAGCGAGTTCCAGGACAACTGGGGCTTCAGGTAGACCCTGTCTCAAAAAGACAAAAAAAATTTCCGGCTCTTATAGGTAGTATCCATATTTTAAATTTACCTATTGTAGCCATGCCTGGTGGCCCACTCCCTTTAATCCCACACCAGGGGCATAGACAGGTGATCTCTGTGGAGTTTCAGGCCAGTCTGGTCTACACAGTGAGTTTTCAGGACAGCTGGGGCAAAAAAAAAAAAAAAAAAAAAAAAAAATGACAAAAAAAAAAAAAAAAAAATAATGATAGGGTATATATATAATATATATATATATATATATATATATATATTTTGCTGGGGCTGGAGAGATGGCTCAGTGGTTAAGAGTACTAGTTGCTCTTGCAGAGGACCCAAGTTCAATTCCCAGCACCCACATAGTGGCTGACAACCATCTGTAATTCTAGTTCCAGGGAATCCAACACCTGCTTCTGACCTCCATGGGCACTGGACAACAGGGATGCACTTACATACATACATATAGGCAAAGCATTCATACACATAACATTTAAAAAAATAAAATAATTTTTAATTAGCCATTGAAATTGAAATGTTCGTCTGGCAGGCAGGAATTCAAGAGCAGAACGTGATGCTGAAAGAGCTTTTCCCTTTAAGAAAAACTACCCGCCTTCTA
Organism: Rhizomys pruinosus; assembly: GCA_009823505.1. Taxonomy (NCBI): domain Eukaryota; kingdom Metazoa; phylum Chordata; class Mammalia; order Rodentia; family Spalacidae; genus Rhizomys; species Rhizomys pruinosus. Next base: position 1,125,977 of record VZQC01009601.1, on the reverse strand, counting down.
TCCTCGTCAGGAGCTTCCTCGTGGACTGTGAACTGCACTATGAACTGTCACAGGCCATGTTTGGAACTCTGGTCTCTGTCTGGTGACTCTATACTGGAAGTTCTAGAAACACAGGCTAGGGCCGAGCTGGAGGACGTGGGGACATTCCACTCCTGCTGCCTCTTCTCTCTGCCCCCGCTTCCCAGCCCACCATGATGTGAACTGACAGTCTGCCATGCCCTCTACAGCATGGTGGGCTGACCCTCTGAGACCGTGAGTCATACAGGTCTCCTCTCCCTTGAGCTGTTTCTGTCGGATATTTTGGACAGTGACACAAAAGTAGTTAACACATTTGTCTACTTCCTTCTTTCCTTCCTTCCTTCCTTCCTTCCTTCCTTCCTTCCTTCCTTCCTTCCTTCTCCTTTCCCTTCCTTCCTGCCTTCTTTCCTTCCTTCCTTTCCTCACTTTTTTTTTATTTTGGCAACTTAATTTCATTTTGGCTAGTATGTATGAATTAACTATACACAATAATGAGTTTTATTATGACATTTAGTATATGCATATTTTTTATTATAATCACTCCTGATTGTCCTCCCTCTCCTGTCTCTCTCTGACTCTGTTGAACCCTTTCCTCTGTCCAACCAGTCCCCTTCAACCTTCTTGTCATGTTTGTTGGTTTCTTTTTTTCTTTGCTTGTTTGTTTTGGTGATCCTATGAGTTCAGCAGGGCTGCTCACATGAACATGGGTTAAAGGAGTATTTACAGAAACATGGGCAACTTACCAGAGATTACACCACTGAATTTTTAAAAACAGGGTTTCCATGTTGGCCTGGAACTAAGCTCAAACAATCCTCCAGTCTCAGACTCCAGAGTAGCTAGAACTACAAGCATGTGCCATTGTTCCTGTCTCTGAACTGTTACCTTAAGAGAACTTTAGTTATACTTGAGAAGAATGCCTTGGGCTGAGTCAGATGCTGCTGGAATTTACATCATGGAAAAGAGAAGGAATGTGTGTCATGCAATTGCTTTGGCCAAAGACCAGATGGAATGCTCAAAGCGGTATGTGTCGAGAGGGGCTGATACGGTCGAGAGGGGCTGATACGGTCGAGAGGACAGCAAGGTACCAGAATGATCAAAGAACTTGTGCATTAAGATCAAAGGTGTAGGCAAGGTAATGGTGGAAGGGAGATAGCTGGTGCTTGATAAGAGTCTACAAATATTTAAGTGTTAACTCTGGGGAAAGCAAGCCCTTATTTTGCCTGCTTGGAGGTGACAGAATGTAAAACAGCAAAAGCAAAACTCAAGGCAGAGCAATGTGTCCAGAAGACCAGAAAATATTTCTAATAAAGAGACTGGAGGGGTTTTTTTTTCAAAAGCACACAATCTGAAGAACTAGATCCACTTGTACTTCACAGAAAGTAACCCCGTTGGTCTTCCTGCCATTGTGAGGTCATCTTCTAATACTTATGCAGAATGCCCATCGGTGACACTGCATGAGTTTTCCTCTTGGATCTGGTTTGAGGGTCTCTCTGTTAGAGGCTTAGGCCCCAGTGTGGCAGTCGTGGGAGGTGCTATGGAATCCTTAAGATATGGGACTTGGAGAGAGGCCACTGGAAGGTGAAGTCCTTTAAGAATGTTTTAAGTTCTTTCTTACAGGACCCTGAGTTAGTTCCCATGTGAGAGCTGTTATAAAAGGAATCGAGGTTGACCCCACCCAGCGCTCCCCATATCTTAGGATGAAAGGCGGCCACTTACTCCTCCAAGTTCTCCACCAAGTATGTGACACTGACGGGTACCAAGGGCCCAGTGCAGAGAATCCGGGTACCAAGCCCCCCACCCCCAGTGCAGAGCTTCCGGTACCAGCCCCCCCCCCCCCCGTGCAGAGCTTCCGGGTACCAAGGGCCCCTGTTCAGAGCTTCCCGCCAGGTCCTGAGCTTCCGCAACGGAGACTCTAGAGCTGAGGAAAACAATCAGGAGGGAAACGAAAATCTTCCAGCTGCGTGAGGGCTCCAGCTTTTGGCGGAGAGCCCGGGAGCAAACATGATCACGTCAGAAACAACAGCGAGAAGCCTACAAGGGAGGTCAGAGCAGCCAGAACTGATGGTTACTTTGTGACATGAGTACGGTAGAGATCCAGTAAATCAGGACACAGCTGGGTCCTCGAAAAACTGGACAGTCCTCAGAATTAGAACTTGATGGAGGACGAAGACTGGACGACTTCGGAGCCAGGCTTTTAGGGTCAGGCCCCGTGAACTTGCCGGTTCCCTATTCCTGAGGGTCCTGCCCAGGCAGGGAGCTCCCTGGAGCCAGCTTGCCGAACCCCACAAGCCGCTACAGGTAGAGGGACTCATTCCTGCATCCGTCACCAGACACCTGAGACTCTAGTCTTCAGGCCTTGCTCCCATTAATCTGGCTGGAGACCTGCTTGCTCTGGAGGGGACCGTGCTCAGGTGCCCCCCCCCAAAAAAAAAAACCCCTTCAGAGCTTCGAGTCGAAATGGCTCTCAGCTATAATCCCGCTGCTACCAAGCCAGCCTCGTTCAGTTTAAATCTTACGTGGCAGTCCGCTCTAGGATGTTTTACAGAGTGCCAATAAAGTTCCTCCTCTTTGCACTCAGAGCTGTCTGCCCACTCTGTTCTTGGGGGAGAGTGGGTCAGAATCCCGTCGAAGATAGCTGGGGTGTCTGCCCACGACTGTTTCAATACCAGCTGTTACTCTCACCAGAAGCAAAGGGACTGCCTGAGCTTGAACTTGGAGCCTCCATAACTTTGAGCTGAACAAACTTCCTTTCTTCCTAAGTTTCTTTCTCGGATATTCCATTATAGTAACACAAAGCTGACCACTTTCTGGTAGAATATGGTTTATGAGATAAAGTTATATGGACCTCTTTAAATAGGAAAGCATTTGCGCGGTGGCCACCATTGGTCAGATTCCATATGTAGTGCCTGTGTTAACTTGGGGGGACATGGTTTATAACCACCGGCTTTAAGGAATAGAAGCACATTCACAGTGACCTGCAGTCATCAAGGAGGCTTACATAGACCAAGATGGAGTCTGACTATGGACAGTTGGAGCTTTTGAACTGAAACCTTCTCCTCCTTGGGGGGGGGGGGACTCTCATAAGCCTCAGGAAACTCACGAAGCTTACAAATATCACAGGCCCCAATCCCAGCAGTTGCGAAGCAGTACAGTGCAGAGAGAAGAGACTCTGTGGTGCGGCTGCTCCCTGCTGGGTGGGCTTTTCATGATGTATCTGTCTTTGAGTAACCCATGCTCCTGCAAGTAGCCCCAATGAATGTACACAGCTAGACTTTGGTGGAACTGCTTTTGACCTGTTGTCTGTACCTGTCTGAAGTGAGTAGACACTCACACTTGCTCACATCTCCCCAGGAAAGTCACACAATATAGGTGTTAGTATTTTTGTCTAAAAAAATGTTTTTTTATGAACAAGATTGGTTTTTGTTTCATTTTTAAAATTTCCAAAGTTCTACATTTTACCTGTGCATAGACTAGTTTTCCTTTAATTATAAACTAGGCGCATTTGTCCTAACAGGACATGACGTTGGAGGAAGGTCTAAGTGAAGGCCATCGGACCCCAGGGCCTTCCACCTAGTGAGATGCTCAGGTAGAGAGGGAGCATGTCCTCATGCACAGATCGGCGACTCCGCCTGACCAGCAATGAGCATCTCAGAACCACAAGGACCTTCTATGATGTCAGGGATAGTCTGACCAAATGACCTGTCCTACAAAGTTTCCATCATGGTGATTTCTTTTGACCTAAGTCTCTCTTTTTCTTTTCTTTTTTTTTTTTCTTCATTTTTTTGAGACAAGGTCTCCCTTTAGTCCCAGCTGGCCTGGAGCTTGCTGTGTAGACCGGACTGGCCTTGAAGTCACAGAGATCAGCCTGCCTCTGCTTCCCAGAGTGCTGGGATTAAAGGTGTGCACCACCATGCCCAGCCTGACCTAAGTATTTCTTTTTTTTTAATAAAGTTTTAAAATTCTTTTTATTATTTTTATTTTTTATTATTATGTTTTATGTGTATGAATGTATTCTCTGCTTGTAGGTCTGTGCACCCGTGTCGTGCAATGCCACGGAGGTCAGAAGATGGTGTCGGATTCCCCTGGAATTGGATTTACAGACGGTTCTCAGCCGCCATGTGGGTGCTAGGGATCGAACCCGGATCCTCTGCAAGAGCAGTCAGTGCTCTTAACTGCTAGGCCATCTCTCCAGCCCCCGACCTAAGTATTCCTAAGGGGAAGATGACTGCCTGGCACGCTGTAGTGATTCCCACTCTGCTGGGCCCCAATGCTGAGCTAGCCGAGAGCGTGGGGGAGATATGCCACGGTTTCTCCCTTCAGGAGCTCAGAGCCTCTTGTAGAACAGGAACCGATTTATAGACTGTGTTCTGTGTGCCCTGAGCTAGTTGAGTGCTGTGATGAGTCTTCAAAAATCAAAGAAGGTTGCTTAGGGAAGCATTCAGCATCTATGGACTACTCCTGCTCTCTCTCCACATGTTCCCACCTGAATAGAGACTTTCCCGAATCCATAGCACCCGTACTGTTATGTCTGCTGGTTAGCATTGATTATTAACATGACAGGATCTGGAGTCATCTAGGAGATGAGCCTCCAGAAGCACCAGTGAGGAGTATGTAGACATGCGAGCCTCGGGCCCGACAGGTGGCCTCCATTAGGTTAATTGAGTTGGGGAGATTCACCCTAAAAGGGGACAACACGGCTCCCCCTGAGCTCTGGTCTGGACTGCAGAGGAGGAGGAGGAGGAGGAGTGAGGGACGGGGAGGCAAAGGAGATGGAGGAAGTAGAGAAGGAGGAGGGATGGGGGCGGGGGTGGAGAAGAGGAGATAGATGGGTGGGCTTAGGGGATCGCCACATGGAAGCAGAGTTCTTTAGTATGAGCTACCCATTTTTCAGGTTTGCTGTTTTCTTCTGTGAGCTGCTGGTGGCATGTGACCAGACATCCTCCCTGTCATGACAAACTGCACCCTCAAACACTTTCTCTCGTTTCTTTTTTTTTTTTTTTTTTGGTCTTTTCGAGACAGGGTCTCCCTGTAGCCCCAGCTGTCCTGGAACTCACTCTGTAGACCAGGCTGTCCTTGAACTCACAAAGATCCGCCTGCCTCTGCCTCCCAAGTGCTAGGATTAAAGGCATGCGCCACCACGCCCGGCATTCTCTCGTTTCTTTTTCAGGATATTTTATCAAGTAACTAATATATTATGCAACTTTTTAATTTTTATTTTATGTGCATGAGTGTTTTGCCTGCATGCAAGTGCACCGTGTAGTGTAATGCCCGCAGAGGTCAGAAGAAGGCATCAGAGCCCCCAGAACTGGAGTTATGCACAGTTCGTTGTTAATCGCCATGTGGGTGCTGGGAAGTGAACCTGGGTCCTCTGAAAGAGCAGCCAGTACTCTTAACTTCCGAGCCATCTATCTCTCCAGGCCCATACATGATGTAACTTTTAGTAGATATTTTCTTATTTATTTTATGTGTATTTTACCTGCACTCATGCCATGCAGTGCTCACAGAGAGCAGAAGAGGGCATTGGATTCCTTGGACCTGGAGTTACAGGTGGTTAGCTGCCATGTGGGTGCTAGGAACTGAACCCAGGTCCTCTGCAAGAGTAGCCAGTGCTCTGAGCCTTCTCTCCAGTCCAAGGTAACTCTTTTTTTTTTAAGCCTTAAAATATAACGCGCATATCTGATATATCTACCTCGTTTTTTTCCAAGAGCTGTAAGGCATACATTTTCCTTATTTAACTATTGTTCTAGTTTTTTTACAATCACAAAGGATGTTTTTATGTGACTATGTCCCCCTAAAGTTCATGTATTAGAAGTTTGATCCCTAGATTTGAATGCTAATGCTAAAAGTAGGGCCTTTCAGGGTAATTAGGACTAGACGAGGCCCTGAAGGTGGGGGTCTCCAGGGTGCACTGTAAGAAGAAAGAGACCTGAGCTGGCCCTGCTCTGCCTTGCTATGGGGTCTACACCATGTTATGATGTGGCCTGAGGCTCGCCCTATGCTGAGCACCTAGTACCACGCTCTTAGATGTTTCAACCTCCAGAGATAGGATCCAAAGAAACTTCTTTACAAACCACTCATACTCAGGTTTTTGTAGCAGCAGAAAACAGGGTAGGACAGGAAGTATCTGACCGTCCCATGGATTGGGGAAACCACCTCTGGAGGCAGCGCTTCTGTCCTCTAGGATGGCACCTGTTCTCCTGCTGGTCCGAAGCAGCTTGGCTGGCACTTTCCAGAACATAATGAAGAGGAACCATGCTCTTTCAAGAGGAAAAACAAACAAACATGGTCTCCCCTTTTTTTCCGGATCAAACAGATGTTCCCCCTCCTAGGACCTGGGAGTAGTTCCTCCCCTGAAATAGGGATGCAGTGTCCCAGGTATCCCCGAGTGTCTTGGAGTTCCGTTCCGGGAGGCAGCTGAGGGAGCTGGGATTGTGGGTTCTCCATTCACTCTCTTGTTCCACTGTCTCTGTTCTAACCTATGGAAGCCAGTTGGGACACATCCCATGATTTCCCAAGCCTCCTCTGCTGCCTGTCTCCTGTCCCCACCGCCAGAGAGGACACCCACAAGTCCTCTGAGCTCTGGTAGCCCCTTCTCTGTAGTGTGCTTTGGAAAGCTAGATCTTGCTGAGGGAAGGAGGGTGGGCAGGACTAGGCATGTCACCGTGTCTCTCCACCAGAAATCTGAGCCTGGTTAATCTTCTGAGGTACTTGAAGAAAGCACAATTTACCACTAATCTGCACCTGCAGGGAATTTGTGATCAAGCTGATGTCCACCTCACCCCCCAACCCCCGCCACCTTGACTCAGTCCCCATCCATCCCTTACTGTGTCATATATGCACTGACCTCTCAGCCTGATTTCTGTAACAAAGGTCTCCATGGCAGAGAATGCCTCCGCATGAGGTACCAGCGCTCTACAGACTTCTGCTTTGCTCATCAATATTCAACCAAAAACAGATTCAAAGTGATCATTTCATCTGCCAAACAAATCAGGGCCGAATGGACACCTCTCAACCGCATCACACAGCAGTCACAGACCACAGTGGGTAGGTGCAGCTGTGGTGTCCTACACATGTAGCCCACCCTCCAGGTATGACAAACACCCATGTCACTATGTGTGTTCAGCTCTTCAAATGTGGAGCAGAGGCCAAGTGTGGTGATGGGCCTGCAATCCAAGAACCTGGAGACTGAGGCAGGGGCATTACAAGTTATAGTCAGCCTGGGCTACATAGTAAGACTTTGTCCCCAAAAACAAAACAAAAAAGAAACCAACAAAAAGTGAACTAGAGAGCTGATGGCAGAGCTGATGGCTGAAGCAGGGTAGACTGAGGCAAGAAGAACAAGGAGAGATCAGGGTGATGCTCGATGGGACCGGGAGGAGCACTGGGAGGACCAGCCCCAGGAGAGCAGCTCCCCACACTGCCCTTTAGCACAGAAATGCAGTGCTCAGAAGGGACTTGCTAGCTTGATGCTGCTGTTCAAGACAAGGAGTTCAGAGAAGCCAGCTTTTCCTAATTATAAAATGAAATCCAGAAATTATAGAAAAAAAGGAAAATGTGCTTTTTTCTCACTGACATTGGTAAACAATGAAGGAAGGAAATGGAAAGTGAAATTCAAAGTACCAATAGAAAAAAAAATACATGAAAAGCAATGAAGTAGAACACAGTACAACACAATGCAAGGCACAACATAACAACCCAACACACCCACTAGGCAACGCAAAGCAACCTAATGTGTCTGTGTGGACCGCATATGGTGTAAATTAGGAACCTGCTGGCTAACTGCATCACATTACATACACATGTTGAAAACTGCAAGTGGCAGATTTGGAGACAGTATTTGCAATCTATAATAGTTAAATTACTATTTATAAAAATCATGTCAAGCTGGGTGTGGTGGCGCATGCCTTTAATCCTAGCGCTGGGGAGGCAGAGGCAGGCGGATCTTTGTGAGTTCAAGGCCAGCCTGGTCTACAGAGTGAGTTCCAGGACAGCTGGGGCTGCAGGGAGACCCTGTCTCAAAAAGACCAAAAAAAAAAAAAAATCATGTAAAATCAATAAAAATATGCTAATAAAGAAAGTCGGGAATCTTAGCAGTGGAAATACCAGTGTGTGTGAAAAGCCGCTTCTTACACTCAATCTAAGGGCAGCAAGGCCAACCAATCAGATCCCATTTTTTTAACCTAGCTTAGAATAGACAGAAAATGCCAATAAGATGCAGTGTGCACAGCCAAAGCGAGCGCGCTCCCTTTCCCCACTGCTGACGGTGACCTCCAACTACAGGACACTCTTTGGCGGATACCACAGCCCTGTAGCACTTTGAACACTTCATCTGGCGATACCACAGTCCTGTAGCACTTTGAACACTTCATTGGCGATACCACAGCCCTGTAGCACTTTGAACACTTCATCTGGCAGGCCTGCTGGAAGTTCCCTCGGACCTTGCACAGCAGGAGCATCCACCAGGACTCTCACGACAGCCAAAAATCCTCAGAAGTCACTGCAGCTTGCAGTGGGTATATGTAGTATTTGTGGTTGTGAGGTCAGTGTGAGGTTTGTGCAGTGTATGTAGTGCATTTGCATGAGGCTTTGGGTGTGCAGTGTGCATGTGTGAGGCATGCATCTATGTGAGGTCCTATGTGTAAGGGTTCTTTGAGGGATGAGGGAGTGTATGGTATGGGTGGGTGTCTGTGCAGCTTGTGGCACATGTGTGATGTGTGATTGTGAGGTGTGTGAGGTTTGTAGTGTATATCATGCTGTGAGCAGTATGTGATGTGTGCAGTGTACGTCTTGTGTGTGTGTGTGTGTCTATGTGAGGTTTATATGTGTGAGGTTGTTTGAGGGCTGCAGCCCCTTTGTGGTGTGGGCATGTACGGTTCAAGGTGAGTGTGAGGCTTCCTTCCACTGGGGAACTGTCTCCTGTGTCCTGGCAGCTGAAGGGGAATTCAGGGATCCCCCTTCTCTGCACCCCATCTTGTGGACACCGCAAACCGTTCTAATCCCAGGGCTGCTCTGATCTGGCATTGAGATTCCTTCTCACAGGGCCCTCCACAGAGGAAGTGGCACTTTCTACCCTAAGCCCAACACAAGAGACCTTTCTCTTTTGCAATAGATTGCGTCCTCTTTTGCAACCTCTCCCCTGCTGTCAGAGATGTTTCAAATAAAGGAGTGATTGTCAGCAGTGGCTGTGATTTAACACTGTGCATTGATGTGACGGGGAGATAAAGCCCTGGTAGCACAGTTCAGGTATTGACAACCCTGAAGGAGCCTTCAAGACACCCATTCCCAGAGAAGGTTAAGTAAACAGGAGAGGAAGAGCTCTGTTGGAAGCCGCCCCACAGGGAGTGACGTTCTCTATTCAGAACTTGCCAGAAAGAGGCAGCCAAGGAAGGCCGAGCTGGGTCAGTACTCCCAGCCCAAGGACCTCTGACTGGAAAAAAATGTCTGCCAGAGGATAGGAGGACTGGAGGGACCTTGAGAAGGCAGGGACTATGGTTCTTCAATTATCTGCAACTAAACAATTTTTAAAGAACAATAAAAATTACATGTAATATAGATTTTCACTTCCTTGCTTTTCTGTACTAACCAATTTTTGTAGTATTCTGGGAAAGATTACAACCTGAAATTCAGTAATTTTCTGGCAATATAAATATTTATTAAGGCATTATGTATTTCTTTACTTAAATATTTTTATTTTATGTTTATGAGTATATTGCATGTGTGTACATAAGTGCACCTCATGCATACAATGCCCATGGAAGCCAGAAGAAGGCACCGGATCCCCTGGGACTGGAGTTACAACTGGTTGTGAGCTCCCTATGGCTGCTGGGAAACAAACCCGGGTCCTCTGCAAGAGCAGCCAGTGCTCTGAACCACTGGGTCATTTCTCCAGCCATAAGGCATTATTTTTTTTTCTGTATGTGTATGAATGTACTGTCTGCATGCAGGTCTGTGCACCCGTGTCGTGCAATGCCGCGGAGGTCAGAAGAGGGTCTTGGATTCCCCTAGAACTGGAGTTCTCCTGGAATTGGAGTTTCAGACGGTTCTGGGCCGCCATGTGGGTGCTGGGGATCAAACCCGGGTCCTCTGTAAGAGCGGTCTGCGCTCTTAACCGCTAGGCCATCTCTCCAGCCCCATAAGGCATTATTTGTTACAAAGGGAAATAAAAACACTACAAAGAAAGGCTTACCAAAATGCATTACAAAATAAGGGATAGGTTTATATATATGCTAAAACCATTACAAAAAAAATTTTAACTGGGGAGCTGACTCAGCAGTTAAGAGCACTGGCTGCTTTTGTAGAGGACCTGGCTTCAATTCCCAGGACCCACATGGTGACTAATAACCATCTATAACTCCCGTTCCAGGGGATCTACCACACTCTTCTGACCTCCTCAGGCACTGCATGACATGGGTGCACTTACATGCAGGCAATACACTCATAACACATAAAATAAAAATAATATGACTAAATAAAATGAAAACTAAGTATTAGCATTAAGCATGAGTGAAATTAATTTTACCAGGGTTATGACAGAGACTACATGGCTTTTCATTGGACTCATAGTAAAAGGATGTGTGTGTGCGTGTGTGTGTGTGCGTGTGTGTGTGTACATGTGGAGGCATGAGGCTAATGTTGCATGTACTCCCCCATCACTTATTCACTGAGGTGGGGTGGCAGGGTCTCTCAGTGAACCCTAAGCTCACCCGTGCTTCTGGTCTGGCTGCCTGGCTTCCTGCAGGGATCCCCTCTGGAATCTAAACGTGAAGATTTGCATGAGAACATCCTCCATAGGCTCAGAGTATTTGGACATTTTCTCCCCAGTTGGTGGCGCTGTTTTGGGAGATCTTAGAAGGCGTGGCCATGCTGGAGGAAGCTCATCACTGAGGGCAGACTTAGAGAGTTCCTAAGCCTTGCCAGATACCCTGTCCCACTCTTGCTTCCTGTGCCTGCTTGAAGAGGTGAGCACTTAGCTCTGCCCCTGCTCCAGCCACCTCACCGAACCTCCCTGCCACGACAAACTAATCCCTCTGGAATCCAGAACCATAAAGTCAAATAAACTCTTCTTCTTATAAGTTCCTGCAGGGGGATGGGTTAAAAATAAAATGTTAAAAAAAAAAAAACTAAGCCGGGCATGGTGCCACATACCTTTAATCCTAGCACTTAGGAGGCAGAGGCAGGAGGATCTCTGTGAGTTCAAGGCCAGCCTGGTCTACAGAGCGAGCTCCAGGCCAGCTGGCACTTCAAAGGAGACTCTGTCTCAAAAATACAAACAACAACAACAACAACAAAAAAAAAACCTAAAAGCAGTAATAGCTGAGAATTTTCCAAAATTAATTAATCCCTCCAAATCATACGTTCAGGAAACTCAAAGAATGTCAACCAGGAAAAAAAAAAAAAAACACCAAAATATCTATACCTAGACACATCACATTAAAACAGAAGAAAATCAAAGATAAAGACAAAAGAAAGTGGAACCTGCTGGGGTCCCCTATAATCTCAGCACTAGGAGGCCGAGACAAGAGGAATTGCAGGACAGCCTCTACACACACACACACACACACACACACACACACACACACACACACCAAAACCTGAAGGAAAAAAGCATTTCTTTGAAGGTCAAAGGATAGAGTGAGTTCCAGGCCAGCTGGGGCTATAGGGAGACCCTGTCTAAAAACAAAAAAGAGCACTGGTTGCTTTTGCAGAGAACCGGGTTTGAGTCCCAGCACCCACATGGCAGCTAAGAACTGTCTGTACCTCCAGTTCCAGGGGAGTCCAACACCCTTTTTCTGAACTCTGCAGGCCTTGCCTGACACTGATGCACTTACATACATATAGGCAATACACTCACATACATATTTAAAAATGAATAAAATATATTTTTATACATTTTATTGAATTTTTGTGTATTTCATACAGAGCATCTTAATCAACTTTATACCCCCCAGGACCCTCGCACGGTCCCCCAACTATAATTCGTATATCCTGTCATTTGTCAAGTTAGGGTCTCCAGATATCCCTCAGTGGAAGTTCGTCCACTGGGATCTAGTCAGCCCAGCTAGAGTCCCTCCCTTTAAGAAGATCAGCTCTTCCTCAACCAGTAGTACTCAGCTGCCAATTCTTCAGCTAAGATTGGGGCCTGCTTCCCTTTTCCACAGTCCTGTGCTGGCTTTTTGTCTGCTTGAGTTGGCATGAGTCTTGAGCATGCTGACACCATTGCTGTAGGTTCATATGGACAGGGACCCAGGAGCCTGCAGGACTCTATTTCCATATGGTCATGCACCTCCTCCCTGATTCTTACAATATTTCTACTCCCTCTTCTCCAGTGATCCCTGAGCCCTGGGTGAGTGGAGTTTAACATAAGGTTCCTGTCTAAGGACTCACACCCTGCAGACTCTTATTTTCTATGATTTGGTCATTTGTGATCTTTTGTTTTCCTGGCCCTCTATTGCATAAGGGAGCTTCAATGATGAGAACTGAGAGATGCATTTATGTTATCCTTACCCATTCATTGTTCTATGTTCTATGAGCCTTGGGTGTAGAGCTTGCATTATACATGTGCCACTTGGGCAAGTAGTAGACAATCTCTGTGTATGACCAATTGTGAAACTCTGGAATAATCTCCGTCTGTTGAAAAGAAGCTTCTTTGATGGGTAGTGACTGGGATACTTGTCTGTAAATATAAGGATGCATATTTTGCACATAGTAAGAAATTACATTTGTGTAGGGATGTGACAGTCTTGGGGTTTCCCCTAAGATCTGTGACCTCTCCAGCCATGTGTATTTGGCTATGTTTACAGTAACACACACAAGTTTCTTCCCACCGAATGGGTTTCAAGTATAATCAGGAAGCTGTTGATTTCCCCCAAGATAAAAGTGCCACCACTGCACCAATGTCGTTTGATGTGGTTGTTGGGCCTCGAGTCTGAGGTTAGACTGTCAGTTGATGCTCTCCCTTAGCAGCTTGAGTAGTGTTCTCCAAAGCTGTGAGAGCCAGCCTTCAGCAGAGAAGTGGCTTCCAGGTCAGTTCCAGCTCCATTGCTCCAGCTGTGGTCTCTGAAGTCTGTCCTGTCTGCAGCAATAGGGCCTAGCTTCAAGTTCTGGGAGGCAGTCAAGGGCTGTGGCAATACCTTGTGTAATTTTGGGAGTCTCTTGAACTACCCTGGCCAACAACTCAAAGGAAGGTTTCTCCTGTCTGGCACTGCTTCATATTATATAGCCTTCAGGTATGCACATGGACACATGTAGATATCGTATGTGTAATTTGTCAGTAGGTTTTTGGAATAATATGATTCCCTCTGTTTTTTTTATATATACTGGCTAGGTGTTATTTCTCTCTCTCTCTCTCTCTCTCTCTCTCTCTCTCTCTCTCTCTCTCTCTCTCTCTCTTTCTCTCTCTCTCTTTCTCTCTCTCTCTCTCTCTCCTCTCTCTCTCTCTACACCCCTCCCTCCATGTTTTCCCCATTTAAAGAATTCTCATTTTCCCCATTTTTCCCTTTGTAATTCCTGTCTTCTATGGTCCCACCTCTCTTGAGCTCCTTCTCGCTTTTATCCCCATAGATCCTTGTATAACCCTGCCTATGCCCTTGTCAATACTGCCATTTTACCCATTTCTCCCTTAGTAACATGTTGCCGTTTCTTCCTCTCTGTTCCTGTAAGTGGACCGCTTGTTCCTCAGCGTGGTTGCCGAGGCTCCCGAGGCTCCCGGGAGCCAGGAGGGGGAGGGGTGAGCCCCAGGCAGGTCGGTGAAAGAACTAACCCGGGAGAGATTCAGAGGGAGCAACTCAACTTTATTGGCACAACTTGGGTCTGTTATAGTAATCCCCGGACCTTGTGATGCGGGATACTGAAACTTTCAGTCGTGTTGACTAGTACTGAGGTGTGACATATTCTCTGCACAGTACTTCGAAGGAAGGCCTTAGGGTATGAGATCTCACTTTGGCGAGCAAGTGATCCACTCATCCCGGCCCCAAAGAGGTGGTCTTCAAAGAGGTTGTCGGGCGCTGGGCGCTGGGCGCTGATCCCTATAGTGCTCAAGCCAAGCAGAGTCTCCTCCCGACAGTAACGCCTGTCTTCTACCGTTCTTCTCTCCAGGTTCCTTCTTTCCCTTTACCTCCCTGGTTCCTTTCCATTTTCCTGCTTCATATAGTTACATCAGGATATATAGTCACATATAAGGATTTGGTGCTAGGATCCACAAATGAGGGAGAACATATGTAGTTTGTTTTTCTGAGTCTGTGTTACTTCATTTGGTATAACAGTTTCTAGTTCCATTCATTTACCTGGAAATTTCATGATTTCATCTTTATGCTGAGTAGAACTCCAGAGTGTAAATGTACCACATTTTCATTGTCCACTTGTCTGTTGCGGGACACTTAGGTTTCTTCCATCTCTTTGCTATTGTGAAAAGGCCAGCAACAAACACAGATGTGCAAGTACTCTGCAGCAGGACGAGTCCTCTGGGTATATGCCAAGGAGTGGTGGTGTAACTGGGTCACATCATATAGTGGGTTAATTTTTAGGTTTTTGACTTTTTGAGGCAGGGTCGCCCTATAGCCTCAACTGGCCTGGAACTGGTATGTAGACAAGGCTGGCCTCAAACTCACAAAGATCCACCTGCCTCTACCTCCCAAGCACTGGGACTAAAGGCGTGCACCACCACAACTGGCTTCATTTTTAGTTTTTTAAGCATTATCCACACTGTTTTCCATAGGGATTGCAAGAGTTTGCAATCCTATCAGCAGTGAATGAGTGTCCCCTTTTGTCACACAACCTCTCCAGCATTTGGTATCATTTGTTCCCTTTCTTAGTCAGTCTTACAGCATAAAATGAAATCATAAGGTGGTTTAAGTTTATGTTTCCCTAATTGCTAATGATGTTGAACACTTTGTAATGTTTCTTAGCCATTTTTATTTCTTCTTTTGCGAACTCTCTGTTCAGATCCTTTTAATTGGGTCACTTGTTTTCTTGACCCTTTGTTTTCTGAGTTCTTTATATATTCTGGCTGTTAAACCTCTGTCAAATGTGTCACTGGTAAAGATTTTCTCTCAGTCTATAGGTTTTCTCTTCACTTCTTTGGTTGTTTCTATTACTGTATAGAAGCTTTTTAGTTTAATGAGGTCCCACTTGTTGATTGTTGACCTTAATTTCTGAGCAACTGATGTCCAATTTATAAAGTCCTTTCCTACACCTATATCTTGTAGGTTACTGCCAATGTTTTCTTCTAATAGTTTCAGTTTCAGGTTTTACATTGAGGCCTTCGATCTATTTGGAGTTGACTTTTGTGCAAGGTGAAAGATAAGAGTCTAGTTTCATTCTTCTCCAGGTAGAGATCCAGTTTTTCTAGCACCCTTTGCTGAAAATGCTGTCTTTCCTTCCATGTATATTCTTGGCCCCTTTGTCAACTATCAGGTGGCTGAAATTGCATGTACTCATGTTTGGGTCTTCAGTTATGTTCCATTGATCTACATGCCTATTTTTGTACCAGTACCATGATGTTTTATGACTATAGCTCTGTAATATACTTTGAGATCTAGTATAGTAATCACCTAGCATTGTTCTTTATGCTCAGAATTGCTTTGGCTATCCAGGGTCTTTTATGCTTCCATATGAATTTTTGGATGTTTTTTTAATTCTGTGAAGTATGTCAGGGAGATTTTGATTGGGATTGCATTGAATCTATATATTGGTTTTGGTAGGATGGTCATTTTTACATTATTTTTCCAATCCATGAGCATGGGAGATAAAATATTTTTTAAAAAAGAATAGAAAGCTGGGCATGGTGGCGCATGCCTTTAATCCTAGCACTTAGGAGGCAGAGGCAGGTGGATCTTTGTGAGTTCAAGGCCAGCCTGGTCTACAGAGTGAGTTCCAGGACAGCTGGGGCTACAGGGAGACCGTCTCGAAAAGACCAAAAAATAAATAAATAAATAAATAAATAAATAAATAAATAAATAAATAAAATAAATAAAAAGAATAGAAAAATATATCCCTGAAACAGACTGGAGAGCCGAAAAATAGACACGTGAAAACATAATCATCTGGTCTTTGACACAGAGACAAAGGAAATTCAGTGGAAAAGGAGACTTGTCAAAAAACCTGGTCTTCCACACACAAACAAAAAATTAATGGAGGCAAAGACTTTGCCTTTCTCAAAATTAAAAATGGATCACAAATCTAAATATCAAAAATAAAACTTTTACCAGATAACCTAGGGGAAAACCTATGAGCTGGGGTTTGACAATGGCTTTATGTAAAATACAATATATTCAATCCATTGAAAATTGGTTAGTGGATTTTAAGATGTAAAGCTTCTGTCCTGTGAAGACACTGCTATGAGAATTGTGGGGAAATCCAGCGTGAGTTAGGTATGGAGGGACCAGCTTTTCAGCCAGCATTGCTCAGGGACACAGGTGTGGGTCTTAAGACATCCCTGACCTCACCCCACAGGCGAGAGCAGCAGGTGCTACAAAGAGGAAAAAAACTTCATGACTCACTTGTGACCCAAGCACAAGATACAGGGTGGAACAACGGCGAGTGATGTATACAGGGGCGTGATGCAGAGGTCTAGGATCGGCTGAGAGAGATGACTTCATTCTGTCTATATAAAGAATGGACTGTAAACAATAAATCGAATCACCTGAAAAGATTTCGGATCTGTTATTTTCCACATGTAAGTTAAGCCCATCAGGCTTGTGTTTCAAGTGTTTGGAATAGGGTCCTCCTGTTGGACTCCCAACCTGGGAAGAAAGTATCAAGTTGCCGGCTGGGTTTTGGCTGGACAGAGGCTTGCAGGAGGCCACCAGTCTGAGGATTCTGTCTTGGGGTGTTACCAGTCCCCAGCAGGTGGAATTAATGTGGCCATAATGGGGCAGTGGCTGGTTCCCCAAAGCTAAGGGTCTGTAGCAGGCAGATAGCAGGGTGGAAGCCCCCACAGCCAGCTGGCATGCTACGTTTTTGCACCAGCTCACAAGAGAAGCAAGAGAAGCCACTGGTGGCTCCTCCCCCTTTTCCTTTTAATCCAACAGGCATGGTTTGTGTCTCTAAGTGCAGGAGAGTGCAAACTACAGAAAATAAAAAGACAAAGCTCAGACTGGAAGATAAGGTAGTCTCCTCTTACCCCGGGGCTACATTTAAGGCCCCAGTAAAGGTCTGAACCCAGAGACACATCCAGCGCCACAAATCTTATGTGGTTCTCTATACATACCCAACTGTGAGAATATTTAACTCATAAGTTAGACACAAGAGATTACAACAGTAACGGAGGTAGTTTGACTATGAGTATCTCCATGGGCTCCAAGTATCGAGACATTTTTGTCCCCAGTTGTTGGCGCTGTTTTGGGAGATCTTAGAAGATGTGGTCTTGCTGGAGAGAGCATGTCACTTAGGATGGGCTCGGAGAGTTCTTAAGCCTTGCCAGATTTCCCATCATTCTCGAGCTGCTGCTGTCTGCTCCTGCTCTGCCACCTCCTGCCACCACGCCTCCCTCCCATGACAGACGCTAATTCCCCCTGGAATCCTAAACTCAAATAAACGCTTCCTTTTCTAATTTCCCTTGGTCACAGAAAAGTAACTTTCATAGTTACTAAAAGTAAAAAGACTATTATAATAATATGCTGTAATAAAAGTTGTGTGAATGTTGAGTGTGACTGTCAAACATACCACTTGCTGGGGCTGGAAAGATGTCTCAGCAGTTAAGAGCACTGACTACTCTTGAAGAGGACCTGGGTTCGAGCCCCAGAACCCACGTGGCAACTAAGACCAGCCCTTAACTACAGTTCCAAGGGAATCTGATGCCCTTTTCTGACTGCGGAGGGCATTGCATGACATGGCTATACTTGCTTATATATACAGGCACTACATTCATAAACATAAAATAAAAATAACAAAATATTTTTTAAAATATCTATTGTAGGGCTGGAGAGATTGCTCAGTGGTGAAGAGTACTGGCTGTTCTTACAGAAGACCCGGGTTCAAATCCCAGCGCCCACATGGCAGGTAACAACTGTCTGTAACTCCATTTCCAGGGAATCTAACTAATACCCTTTTCTGTCCTCCTCAGGTACCCCATGACATGGGTGCACTTAAAGACGTGTAGACATAACACTCATACACATGAAATAAAAATAAAGAAAAGAAAAAAATGTTTTAAAAAGGACATGCTGGGGCCGGAGAGATGGCGCAGCAGTTAGGAGCACCAACTGCTCTTGCAGAGGACTGGGGTTCTATTCCCAGCACCCACATGGCGGCTAAGAACCATCTTTAACTCCAGTTCCAGGGGAATCCAACACCCTCTTCTGACCTCCGTGGCATTGCATGACACGGGTGCACCAACCTACATGCAGACAGTACACTCATACATATAGAAAATAATAAACAAATAATTTTTAAAAGATTTAAAAAATTAAAAATAAATTAAAAAGGACATGCTTTAAGAAAATATCTATTGTAGCATGCATGTTAATACCCTGAGCAGACAACTCTTTTCTTTCCTTAATGAGTCAATGACATTCACCCTTTTCCTTATTGGAAATGTTTGTGCCCTTCACCGTGGCCAGACAAGAGTCTACACAGTCCTGTAATATCAGAGTCAATCTGACAGCCAGGAGAGCTTCCAAGTGGGGTGTGTGGAGCAGTAGATGAACGCAGTAGGAATGGGACAGGAATGATTTACGTCCCACTGATAGAGCAGACTGGTTCAGACTGACCACCAAAGCATCTCTCTCTCTCTCTCTCTCTCTCTCTCTCTCTCTCTCTCTCTTTCTCTCTCTCTCCTGTGAAAAATACCTGCAACAGCAACTTGGGGGAGAATGTGTTTGCTTTGACTCATAGTGTGAGGACGCAGTGCATCACAGACAGAGCGTGGTGGCAGGAGTGGAAGCAGCTGGTCACATTGCACCCACACCCAAGCAGTGGAAACAGGTGAATGAATGGTGTTCAGATCGCTTTCTCCTTATTCAGTTTGGGACCCTAGCCCAGGGCACAGCACCACCCGTATTTACGGTAGGTCTTCCTACCTCAGGTAATCCAGTCTGGGACCATAGCCCAGGGCACAGTACCACCCGTATTTATGGTAGGTCTTCCTAACTCAGGTAATCCAGTCTAGAAGCTCACAAGGTTTTGTCTCCTGGGTGATTCTTGTCTCACTAAGGTGACAATCAAGGTAACATGGCATGCCACTTGACACTCAGGAACTATCAAGTTGGGTGTGTAGTGTAGTTCAGTGGTATACATGGCATGCTCAAGGCTTGGGTTTGATTTCCAGCACTGGAAAAGCCTGGAAACTTTTATTTTGCTTTATTTGAGGTGAGGGTGGTGGTGGTGTCTTACTAAGTAGCTAAGGGTGGCCTTGCCTTCTTTATACCCATCTCCACCTCCCAAGGGCTGGGATTAAAGGCATGCACTATCCAGCATGGTCCAAAACTTAATATTTCTTAAATTTTCTACTTAATATTTTCTGAATGTTGTTGGAGTAAATACTCCTTATTTGTAAACACACATTTATAAAACCCATATCTGATACCCCAAATATACTGTTAAAACTCAGCAATGAGTCCTCCCTCATTTACAATGTGCAGAAGATCTAAGTAGACACTTCTCAGAAGAAAATGTACAGATGGAAAACTAGCATATGAGAAATGTTCCATGTCCTGGATCAAAGGGGAAATGCACATTAAAGCAAGGAGACGCCCTTGCACTATAGAGAAGCTGAAGCCCCAAACGACCTGGTAGTGCTGAGGCTCCTAAGGACAAGGCTGCAGGCAGTCTCCTTCACTGCTGGCATGAATACAAGGCACAGACATGTCGGAAGACAGCTAACGATAGCCTTCTCTTATGACCCAGTAATCATGCCCCAAGGTAGTTACTGTCATTCAGTCCACACCAAAACCCACACATGAATGTATAGCAGCTCTACTCATAATCACAAAGCTGAAGCCACCCAGATGTTCGTCTGTGGGAGAACCGGTAAGCACTGTGGTATGTCCAGACTGTGATTCAAATAAAAAGAGCTATCAAGTCACACAATGTCATGGAGAATAGTTTTTTCTTTTCATGATTTATTTCTTACTTTTAATTATGTGTGTATGCCTCTGTGTGTGTGTGTGTGTGTGTGTGTATGTCATGTATGTACAGTGCCTGCAGAGGCCAGAAGAAGGTGTTGGGTCCTCTGAAGCTGGAGTTACAGGTGGTTACGAGCCACTGAACAAGGGTGTCGGGAACCAAACTTGGGTCCTGCACAAGGGCAAAAAGTGTCCTTAACGGCTGAGCTGTCCTTCTAGCCCACTGGGGAGAATGGTAAATGCCTACCCCTAAGTGGAATAAGTCACACACAAAAGGCCACTGTTAACACTCTGGAGAAGGCAAAATTATGTTGCTCTAGAGAGATCGTTGGTTGTCCTGGCTCTGGGAAGGGATGGAGGGTGAACAGGTAAAGCTCAGGACAATGGAACTCTTCTGTGTGGCTGCAATGGGGGACAGAGGACATTATAAATTTTATTCAAACTTCATAAAACTGTACACACAATGTACAGTTTGGTGAGAACTATGGACTTTAACAATGTATCCATAACAATTAATGAACTGGGAGAAGCCTGTGGGACCCAGGAAGTATATAGGAAATCTTTTTCCTAACTCTGAAGTTTTCCATCAATCTAAAACTTCTAAAAAAGGAAGTTATGGGTGGGCAAGATGGTTCAGCAGATAAAGGCGCTCGTCACTAGGCCTGAAGATGTGAGTTCAATCCCTGAGACCCACACAGCAAGACAAAAGCAGCTCCCACAAGCTGTCCTCTGACCACCACACACACCATGGCACATGAATACCCCACACACATACGAACACACACAAAATACATTTAAACATTATCTGAGTGCATATGTACATAACATGTATGTATATGTGTGAATGAGCAGTAGCTTAAACCAATTCCTTTCCATTTATAGAACGAACCTGTGCTTATGTGACATAATCCTTTCTGAATGAAAAGTTTTAAAGTGATGACATTATAACAAAAATGTTAGGTAATTTTTACAGTTGATGGGGGGAAATGTACATTATCTGAATCTGTATCTTACATTTTTAAAATTTTCCATGCTCTTCCTTTAAAGTAACCCAGAAACACGGCCCAAATTCCAGGCCTTGGGGGACATGCAGGTTGGTTTCTATTGTCAATACAACATAGAGTCACCCTGGGAAGAGACACCGAGTAATTTATCAGATCAGAGTGAACTGCGGCCAGCTTCGTAAGAGACTGCCTTGATTATCAATTGATAAATGTGTAAAAAGTTAGTTGATCACGAGGCAGAGGAGCAAGCCAGCAAGCAGAATTCCTCTGTGGTTTATGCGCAGGTTCCTGCCCTGACTTCCTTCAATGATGGACTGAAACCTGAACATATTCAATCCTCTCCTCTCCTAAGTCTCTTTTGGTCTGAGTGTTTCAGCTTAGCAACTGAAAAGCAAACTAATACCAGGGGTGGAGGACCATGAGGTGGAAGCTATCTTGGGCTCAAAGAAAGAGAAGAAAAGGAGGAGGAAAGGGGAGGGGAAGGCAGAGAAGAAACCAAGAAAAAAGTAATAAAGAAATGAAGGAATTGTGTTTTGGGTAATGGGGAAGAAATAGTAGCAACTGGGGAGGAACATGAGACTCCTCCCCAGCAAGCGTTTCAAGAAGCCCTCTCCTTCCTTGGGCATGGATAATGTTTCCTCAGTCACAACACTATACAACTGCACCAATTCCCCCACTGGATCAGAGGGCTGTCCCGGCCACACTGCAGCCACATGGCTGAAATGCACCTCGGTACAGAGAGTGAGGTGGCCCATTCCTGACGTGACTTGGCACAAGGAGCCATTGATAAAATACTACAACCTAGAAAGAGAAAATGAAGGACAGCGCATTGAGTTTGGACGTTTCTATTGTCTAGAAATGTAGGAGCAAGGCAACCCTCACCTGGGTGGTGATGGTGGTATAAGCACTCTATACTGCCAGGTGCTTTATGTTAAAGCCCATGAAATTAGGGACAGTACATGATAGTCGGTAATGCAGCAAATGACCACTGGTTTACGTATTTTTTCATCATCAAGAAATACACCTTCTCATAGAAAAAGTCGCTATAAAATGACGTGCCCGCTACTCTGCCACCAACCTCAAGCATCTCCTGACTGCGTCATTTTCTCTCGAGTTTGAATCTAGTGTTAATTGGTTCATCATGAGCAGTAGGCTAGACCATGTGAGAGCAGGCATGCGTGTGTGTCTGTGTGGCCGTGTGTCTGTCTAAGTATGTCTGTGTCTGTGTGTAGCAGATACTCTAAGTGTGTGTTAGACAAAACCAACTTGTTTGTGTAAGCACACTGTATGTATGATGTTTGCTGACAGGTTTCTCAGAACGAAGCCCCATGATTAAATGACACATGACCATTCATCAAGTGTAGTGACTTGTTTCTTAAAGCATCTGATTTAATCCCACTCATTTCTGCTTCTTTTAAAATGTTTATTATAGGGGCTGGAGAGATAGCCTAGTGGTTAAGAGCACCGACTTCTCTTGCAGAGGACCTGGGTTCGATCCCCAGCACCCACATGGCGGCTAAGAACCATCTGTAACTCCAATCAAGGAGAACTCCAGTTCCAGGGGAATCCGACGCCCTCTTCTGACCTCCGCAGCATTGCACGACACGGGTGCACAAACCTACATGCAGACAGTACACTCATACACAAACAAAAATAAATAAAAATAATAAAAATAATAAAATGTTTATTATATTCATTTATTTTATGTGTGTGCATACATGCACCATGGCCTGAGTGTGGAAGTCAGAGGGCAGCTTGCTGGAGTCAGTTCTCACCTGCCATACGGGTCCGGGTGATGGGACTTAAATTGGCTGACTTGGCATTAAGTGCCTTTACCCCCTGAGCATCTCACCCACCCTCTTCACTTTCCTTGAAAAAGAGGAAAAGTGCCTTGCAGTCCTTGCAGTTGTTCCCTACATGCTGCTGTTCAGAACCACACCGGACCCAGCGACGTCTCACACGGAAGGGGGCTCAGCTAGCTGAGAACAGAGCAGACAAGCTGTGGGTCAGGAGGTCACGTCTCCCTGGAGGCCTTTGCTGCACTCTGTGTCTGGGGACAGCTGGGAGCCTAGAGGCCCTTTTCATCTCCGACATGGGGAGTCCTAGTCTCAAAATGACCAACTGAAATCAATGTTCAGTGACTGGGGATAATACCACGTCACCAAACAACCAGACTTGTTTAGTGAGATTTGTGTAGGCTAGAGCTAGACTGACTGGTGTGTTTGTTCACTGAGGTTCTTGCTTCCAGATACCTTCTGGAAGTTTCTAAGTAAATTATAAGCATCTGTGTCCAACACCTCACCAACTCTGATGGGTGGTGAACTGCAGAGATGTGATCTGCTTGTTTACCCTGAGATCAGAACATCCCCCCAGCTTGCCCTCTCTGCTGACGGTGCATGGGAAGCTCCTAGTCGGTGGATGTGGCTCCCACACTGTGGAAGAGCTAGGTGACTTCAGAGAAGAAATCTCAGGGGCCCTCTTGGAGGTCTTGGACGATGTTTTGTTTTCCTGAGTTCTAGGAGCTCGGGAGCTGTGCTCAGAGTGCAGGCGTCTCAGGATGCCACAAAGAAACACAGCTGCCAGTTTGGTGCATGAGGGGAGGGGTGTGGTGCTGTTGGTAGAGTGCCCATCTAACATGCATGAAGCTTAGGTTCCAGCCACAGAAACTGGATATGATTGAGCAAGCCTGCAATCCCAGCACTCAGGAGATAGGAGCTACAGGATAGAGAGTTTAAGGTCGAGTCCCACAAGGTGGTGGCACAGGTCTTTAATCCCAGCACTTAGAAGTCAGAGGCAGACAGATCTCAGTGAGATCAAGACCACACTGGTCTACATAGTGAGTTCTAGGTGAGCTGTGTCTAGGAAGACACTGTCAAAAAACAAAAGCAAAAACAAACAAAGAGTTCAGAGTTGTCCTTGACTACACAGCAAGTTTGAGACCAGCCTCGGATATATGAGACCTGTCTCAAAAAAAAAAAAAGTACAACCTGGGCCTGGGGAGATGACTCAGCAGTTACGGACACTGGCTGCTCCCGCAGAGGACCCAAGTTTGCTTCCCAGCACCCACATGGCAGTTCACAACAGTCCATAACTCCAGTTCCAGAAGATAGAATGCTCACTTCTGGCCTTCACACACATTGCACATGTGGTACACTTACTCCCGGGCAGGCAAAACTCTCAAAATATAACAAAATAATTTTTTTAAAGAGCTATTCAAGAATTATAAAACTCTGGAAATAAGCACATCATAAACTACATTTTCTGATATTGGAAAAATTAGATGGAACTAAATGGAGCAGGGAGTCCCAGGAAGAAGAGTAAATTCTACTCTCTAAAAGTTTTGCAAATATATTTTTCACTGACCTTAAAAGCTGATATATTTCCATTACAAAATAGGAAACTTCCCCGTATTCCATTAGAGAACTATTCAAAATTCAGAAGTACACTGCATTCTGGATTGCAGTAAAGCTATCGCTTCTCCTTTATTAAATCCTGAAAAGAAAATAATTTCACTACATTGAATGTGTCATTGTCAAGGAAAGTAGCATGAATATTCTAAATGATGTGCAATAGATTTAATCATAGAACATGAAGAGTAGGTGTTGATTTCTCATCTGAGTCCAAACTATGGGTTTGGGTCTTGGAGAGAAGGTTGCTGCAGAGCAGCTGCAGGGAAAAACACTTTGCTCTAAGTAATTGTTCTTTTGTGAATTTTAAAATTCACAAATGTCAGGGTGGAGAGATGGCTCAGAGGTTAAGAGCTCAGTCTGCTCTTGCAGAGGACCAGGGTACATTTTCCAGCACCCACAAGGTACCAAAAATCGTCTGTAACTCCAGTTCCAGAATATCCATCTCCCTCTTCTGACCTCCCTGTGCATTGCAGGACACAGGTGCACTTACACATAGGCAGATTATACATTATACACATTAAACAAGTAAAAATAATAAGTAAAATAAAATTCACAATTGTTCATTAAGCATGCCTATGAAGGAATCGTCCTTAAATCAGATTTTGGGGGGGGTTGTTTTGGTTGTTTTTTTGTTTTGGGGGGTTGTTTTGTTTTTGTTTTTTGGTAGTTTTGAAACAGTGTCTCCCTTTAGTCCCAGCTGGCTTGGAGCTCACTATGTAGACAGGCTGGCCTTGAACTCACAAAGAGCAGCCTGCCTCTGCCTCTGGAGTGCTGGGATTACAGGTTTACGCCCCCACGGCTGGGGAGGGGGGGCGGGGGAGGAGTCGTTTTGTAAAAATCCCAAATTTAGGCTAAGACCTGTGCCCAAGGTGAGAATGTGAAGGTATCCTGATAAATAGCTGCTGCTCCTTCGCCGCGTGGTGAAAGCCACTGTTTGATTGGGAGTCACACTATGATCATTTCCTTTTGCAGGAAAAGACAGTTTACTAGCCCTTAAAGACATGCGATGGCGGGGGTGGGAGCCAAGTTTTTACTGTTTGCCTGGGCCTCTGGCAGTGTGCGCCGGGTGTTTGGGGGATCGGCCTAGAATCTAAACGCTGCTGCGTTATTCTGCATTTTGGACGCCCCGGCTGGCTGATGTGATTGTCGTCAGCCGGGCAGCGGTCGGACGCTGTCCTCTGGAACCTGCAGCATCTCGTCTCCAGCAGCGAGGCCCGCAGCGGTCGCCGTCTTCCCGGCATCTGGAGGCAGCGAGCAGAGCTGCCCGGGGCCCTGCGCACGGCCCCTGTGCACAGGCGGCTGCTCTGCACAGCCAGCCCCCCCACAGGCCGAGCCCGGCTCTGCGCCCGTCCCACGGCGCGGCATGATGTCATGGGATCTGTGGTTCAGCGAGATGAAAGGGATGCAGCGGGGCCCGCGGGCCCTGGCCAGCGCTTCCCACACGCCGTCCGCAGCACAGCCTGGGAACCGCGAGGGCCAGCCTGGGACCCGGCGGCCCAGCCCGGGCCGGGAGCTGGCGTTGCGGGTCGCAGGAGCTGGGGGCACCGCGAGGCCCACGTTTAACAAAAGAACGTGTGGCGGGGAGGCGGGAGCCGCGCGGAGTACCTGCTGGGAGCGAGCTGGCTGGAGCCGGGTGCAGGCGCATAAGCACAGCCCAGCCTTTGATGTGCAGCAACTGATCGGCGATCAGATTACAGGCGTTTCATCTCCCAGCTCGTCTGCCTTTGATCTGCATGGGTAATTTCATTTTCCTGGATTTGAGGTTTGTCCGGGCTTGCGCTGACACACATTTTGGGGGAGGCAGTGGCTCTCGGCGCAGAAGTGCTGCCGAGCTGCGGGACGCGCGGGACGCGAGGAGCTCGCGGAGGAGGAGGCAGGTACTGCGTGCGTGCGTGCGTGCGTGCGTGTTGTCGCGTTCGCTGCATTTCACCCGCATGCTCCACGAACAAGGTGGCTTTTTGTCAGGTAGCAGCGAGCGTGCCCTAGCTGAGGACTGCACTAACGCCGCGTGGATGTGCAGGACCCAAACGCGATTCTTGACGCAGCTGGTAGCAGCTTGCACTAGAGCTTTCGATCTGTCCTGCAAATTTTACTTGGAAATGAGCTGTCCCCACAGGACAAAAGAGTCGCTGCTAAGGTTAGCTTGCAAGCGCTGTTTCAGCCCGGAAACGTGGGCACGGCCACTGCTCTTTGCAGGTTACTTTATTTAGTAAAGAGTGGAGCGTCCCTTACTGAAAATGCTTTCTTTGTTTTCTCATCCACGAAACGAAGAAGCAAAACGTCTCTCATCTCCAAGATGTAAATCTGTCAGATAGATTTCTTCCTGCAGTTTTCTTTCCCCGGGGAATCGCTCCAAAGGCATTTGGGGATTGAAGCCTTTCAAGTGTAAAACTCAAGCATCTAGAAACAGTGAGGGGGGAGGGGGAAAGTTGTACTAGGTTGGGCTAAAAATACTCCAGCCACTCTCTGTAACCTTTGAAAATGGCACAAGCTTTGTTTACAGAAACATTCATAAGGTTAATATTCCTAAATTAACATTTACTCTAAATTTACAGTGACAGCTGTTGTAAGTTACAATTTGCCAACTGTTTAGGAAAACTATCTGCTAATCAACAGTTATTATGTTACAGAAAGTATTTTGGTCACATTTTCACTTCAGTTCCTGCTCCACAAAACTAAATTATACTGCGGGCACTGAGTCCAAAAGTTAAATGTTACTTCTTTGTGAATTCATTGCTACTCCCGAGCATACAACACCCAGGAAAATCTTTATGTTGAAATAAATCCAAGCACTCAAGACAGTGGCAAGCCCAACCTCCAAGCACACACTGACATGTTTTAAAGTTCTGGCCCTAAGTTTGGATAAAATATTTTATTATCACCATAATGGCCTATTTTATGCTAGATGACTCACAAATTATAAGGGATAAGAATAGTTATTCTGGACTCTGAAATTCTGATGAAGCAGGAAAGCTCTAGAAAGTCTCATTTTATATGTAGTTAATGTTTCTGGTCTAATTAATTAAATTACTCTCAAAGGCCCCCCCCCCTTGATAGTAGGAGGCCAATTTGCATTGTTTGGTTAATTTTGAAACTTTGACAGTTACTAAGTGGAGATTACTTACGATCATATTAAACCGACTATATTTTAAAAGCATGTCAGTAAGAATTTAATCAAAAAGGTTTAACTGTTGCGTTTGGGTATGAGAACATTTTAGTTTAATTTGGGGGTTGGTGTAAACCAATCATGATTTTAATAGCCCGATTTAAACATCTGATTAAAAAGTCCTTTCTAAATAAAAAGAAGCAATATTAATGTTCACATTCAGAGATGAAACATTGGGTTTTAAAATAAAAGCAATAAATAGTGTGCTTGGAACATTCTCATTTGGTTCAGATTTGGAGTTTTGAAATTGTTTTAATGATTGTTTATTCTGCTGCTAGGTTCATTTTAACAAATAGAGTCTCCTTAAAGCAAAACAAAGGAGAGAATTAGTAATTATCTGATTAATTTAGGCTTTGTAGAAAACTAGCTTGGGCAAGTCAAGTCCTTGAAAATCCACTTCAGTGCCTGAATTAATTCAGTTAATTGTTTACTCCCGGGTCTTTGTTGAGCACTGAAACTGAGTGTATTTGGTTTTAAAGGGAAGGAGACTCTTGCTACAGGAGCAGGACACTCTCAGAAGCATTTCTTAATTAGTTGCCACAGAAGCCCGAATGGTAATTCAGCAGATATGTTGGTAGCGGTTCCCCTGAACGACACTCGCACAATTTTACATTTTTCCAAAGTGCTTTTTTATCTGTTGCTTCAATGGCAGCTTTGTTCCTGCAGAAAGGCCAAGTCTTCAAAAGACTCTTATTTCTGGTGCTGATGCTGTCACCAATTAGCTATGTGACCTTAAGAGAGTCTGACCACGCAGCGTGCTCATGTGTAACTTGAGGGGGCCCAGCAAACCATTGTCCTGAAATGAGCACTGCTGGAATTTTTACAGCCCATTTACAGATGAGGAGACTGCCACAGTGGGGAAAGCAAGTCCCCATCTTCCCAAGGCCTGGGGCTCAGCTCTGAGCCTCCATGGTCTGTCTTTAACAAATAGGATGTGGGGCTGACCAGAAAACAGGGTGGGCTTGAAAGGTAAAAGTGCCCACTTCCTGCCAGAGTCTCTTTTTTTCATCTGTGACAGACATGCCAGCAACTGAATCTGTCCTAACTTCTCAGCCCTCCCTGTTTCTGTATTTCTGAGCTGTCAAAATATAATGTTTGTGGCACATTTACCTTTCTTTTCTTTTCTTTCTTTTTTCAAATAATTTTTATAGTTTTTTGAGTGGTCCAGGCTGGTATCAAACTTGCTGTGCGGTGAGGACAGCCTTGACCTCTGTTCTCTCTGCTTCTGCTTACCAGGTGCTAGGATTATAGGCATGCACCACCATGCCTGGCCTCCTTAACATTTAAGATAATTCTCATAAAGAAATGAAATATATCACACTCAGGAGGCAGAGGCAGGCAAACTTTTGTGAGTTCAAGGCCAACCTGGTCTACATGGTGAGTTCCAAGATGGGGCTACAGGGAGACCCTTCTCAAAAAAAAAAAAAAAAAAAAAAAAAAAAAAAAAAAAATAAATAAAAAATAAAAAAAAATATATATGAGAAAAAAGAGAGAGAGAGGAGTTGGCATCATACAAACGTATCTTTGTGGTTTTTAAAAAATTGATATTTTCTTAGGAAATGTTATTAGGATCCATGAAAATTTTAATAGGTAATTAAACGTTTATATTCCTCAAGGGAAATTTGCAATGGACTTTTGTAAAAGTTCAGTCTTTAAAGTCAATATAGCTTCATACATGATAAGTATTATCTATTACAATTAATTAGACTAAGAATCACCAAATGCATTCTCATTAACTTTTTTCTTGGAAAAAACTTTCTTGTGAAAAATTTTAATTTAGCTACCGATGAAATCGTATCACTGTCTACTGCTTTCAAAGACAAATCACTGTCCCTTGTATTTATTTCTCTTCTTTAAGATTTATTTTTGGTTATGCCTATGCATGTGTGTCTATGTGAGCATATGTGTGTGTGTGTGTGTGTGTGTGTGTGTGTGTGTGTCTGTGAGTATATGTATGCCAGGCAAGTGTGCAGATGCCTGAGAAAGCCAGAAGAGGGCATTAGATCCTCTGGACTTGGAGTCGTGTGGTTGTGAGCTAAGACACAGGTGCTAGGAATTGAACTTGGGTTTTCCAGAAGAGCAGGAAAGGCACTTTATTAAGTATAAAAAAGCAGGAAACCAATAAAAGGCACATGAGGCATAGGTCACTCTAGGAACATGCTTTACTTCCATGTGGGACTGCCAGTGTGAGCTGCCTGCAGACACATGGTGGGACCAGACAGCATGGCAGGGGGCTGGGGACAGAGAGAGAGAGAGGGACCCAGAGAGAGAGGCACAGAGAGAGTTATGGCAGCTGGGGTCCACCCTTTATACCCATGGGGCGGGGCCTCAGGCAAGTGGGAAGGGGTCAGAGGATTGGCAGCTTCTGGAGGAAGTTGGCACCTGTGTGCCCCTTAGGATTCTGGGAAGCCTGGACCTAACGCTCTTAACCACTGAACTATCTCTCCAGCCCCTATGTACTATTACTACTGCTACACTATTTTTTCCTCCTCCCTCTCTTCCTCCTCCTCCTCCTCCTCCCTTTCTCTCCCCCCCCCTTCCAGGCCTCCTCTTTCCCCCTTCCTCCTCTCCTCTTCTTCTTCTTCTTCTTCTTCTTCTTCTTCTTCTTCTTCTTCTTCTTCTTCGTCTTTTTTTTTTGTCTTCCCAGCTGGCCTGGAGCTTGCTTTGTAGACCAGGATGGCCTTGAACTCACAGAGATCTGCCTGCCTCTGCCTCCCAAGTGCTAGGATTAAAGGTGTGTGCCACCACGCCCAGCCTATTCTTCTATTTTTGAGACAGGGTCTCAGCTGCCAGGAACTTGCTATGTAGACAGGCTGGGCTGGAACTCAAAGATCCACCTGCCTCTGCCTCCAGGAGTCTAGGATTCAAGGCCTGCACCACTACACGTGACATTGTATTATTTCTTATCAATCCTATAAAATTTCATATAAATTTTTAGAGATTGTTGCTGATATTAATAATTTCAATGGTTAAATTTACTAATCATTAATTCAATAATATTGTTTCCATCATACAAACAGTATATTTTTAAAAACATCTCATTTAAATTCACAACTGAGTTTGTAATTTTATCCCTTATGAGCATGGAAAAAGTGAGTCTTGGAGGAGGTGAGTGACAAGGCTGAGGTCACAGGGTTAATTCAGTGGAATGCTAGAGTCTGATTTCAAATCTTAGATCTTTTAGTTCTAAGGCCAGCCAGTTAATTCCTCCTATTGTAGTTCCACAGAGCTGAACTTGACCACGAGCAAACATTGTACTTAAAATTTTGGCCAGAGCGACAACAGCAAAAAAAAAGGGGGGGAGGCCCTTGTTTATTTGTTATATCTTTTGACATATTTTATAAGAATTAACAGCTGGCCTAGACTCACAAGTCATAAAGGGCCTCAAGACATAAACCTTTCCTGAGAGGACACTGAGCCTCAAGCACCCTCCAAATACTGCCCCTGCCAGGTGCTGCCACTCCAAGCCACCCTGGGAAAACTTATATTTGACATCCCTTTAAAGGAGGTTCTTTAACATTGTATTAGCTTAATTTAGAGGAAAGGGTGAGATGGATGAAGAGAGGGGAGAGGGAGGCTCCCTGGTGTCTCCTGTGCTGTCCTAAAATGCCCTGCTTTGCCTCCAAAGTCACCCTCTATTATGTCACATTCACTTGCCTATCATCCTGGACTGGGAAGGCAGCCTACCACCTCCCTGTGACCTCTGTCTCCTCATTTATGTACTTATGCATCTATTTATTATTTGTGCAAGTGTTATATCTGCATGTAGGTGCACCTGTGTCATGCAGTGGAGAACAGAAGAGGGCATCAGATCTCCTGGAACTAGAATTAAGGACAGTTGTTAGTCACCACATGGGTGCTGGGATTTGAACCTGGGTCTTCTTCAAGAACATCCGTGCTCTTAACTGATGAGCCATCTCTCCCGCCCTTCTGTCTATTCTTTGATGAGAAGGGAAGGAGAGGCCAGGAGAAGGTCAATTGACTTTAAGAAGCTTTATCTTCCAACAAGATTCTCCCTATATATGTCAGGAGTTCAACCAGCCTCTTTCCCCCTTTTGTGGGTGCTGGTATAGGCACTGGTGTTGTGGTGAAGGCTATATCAGGGTACAAAGGGACCCAGATTTTAATCCTTACTTGACTATTAACTTAGTGTGGGCTTTTGAACATGAGCCCCACCTTTGGCCTCATGGTCCATCCAGCCCTCCTCTGTAATTGGCAGCAGTGCATGTTGAGAACTGCTTCATTAGCTGGATTTGGGTTTCCCCCTATTCCATTAACTGTGTTTGGCAAACTTGGTTAATATTTAAGAGTCTCACTTCTCTAAATTTGTTCATTCAACACTTTTTTCAACTAGATTTTATTTATCTGTGTGTGTATGTGTGTATGTATGTATGTGTGTGTGTGTCTGTGTGTGTGCCACAAACATGCACCACAGTGTTTATGCACAGGTCAGAGGACACTTGCCTGAGTCAGGTGTCTTCTACCTTGTGGGTCCTGGGGATTGGCAGCCGGTGCCGTTACCCACTGAGCTACATCACTGGACCCTCGTTCAACAAATTTTTTAATGAGAGCCATATTCTGTGATCTTACCTGGTAAAATCCTTTGTTTTCACGTCACTAGCATTCCAGTCTGTTTTATAGTAGAAATTGCTAAGACTCAGACAGTTTTCCATGCGTAATTCCAGTGAGCTAGTGAGCTAGATTATCCCTGAAACTTTTTTACCCCAAGAGTTACATTACTACATTACTTTACAGTTTGGAGCAAAATATCCTAAATAACAGCATTCTATAGAATCTCAGACATTGCTAAAACTAGTTTCAAAACCAACCTTAAAAGCTGGCTTTGGTGGCATATGCCAGTAATCCCAGCACTCCAGGGGCAGAGCCTGGGCACTGCTGCAAAATCCAGCCCAGCCTGGTTTATGTAGCAAAATTCCAAGCCCCTAGGACTACACGGTGACACTGCAAGATCCCATCTCAAAAAAAACCCACAAAGACCAACCTTAAGTATAATCTTGAAAACAACACCTCTTTCTGGGCTGAAGAGATAGATCAGGGATTAAGAGCACTGGCTGCTCTTGTAGAGGACCCCGGTTCACTTCCCAGCACTCACATGGCAGCTGACAACCATCTGTAACTCCAGTTCCAGGGTATCTGACACCGTCCTCTAATGGCATTGCATGACATGGTTGCAGGCATTGTATGACATGGTTGTACTGCACTTACATACATGTAGGCAATACACTCATACATATAAAAATAATTTAAGAAAATTAAAAAAAATACCTCTTTCAGAATTCTCATAGTAATTTGGCTCTTCCAAAGTCTTAAAATTTCAACTTATTAATGATATCCAGGGTTTAAAGACAGGAAAATGCCCCCACCCCTAATTCAAAGCACAGGTTTCACTCTGAATGAATCTAGGAACCACGACTCCCCCACTCTCTTTCTTCCTCTCTGTTTTGGGCAAGATCTCACTGTGTTGCCCAGGCTGACTTTGAACTTACAATCTTCCTGCCTCAGTATCCAGAGAGCTGGCATTGCAGACTTGTGGCCCCACAACAGGCTAAACCATGTAATTGTTTTGGATAGACCCCCTGGTGCTCAATAACAGGCCTGAGTTTTTAGTTGGATGTTATCATTGGGTCATATAAACACTCTGCAGAACACTTAACTTAATGGACATGTAAGAGCTGAAGGTCAGAGGTTCAGTACCCTCCTTCCCACTGTCGGTCATCATTGCAGTTATTTAATTTACTGTCATTTATTGACCAGTGTACTGTTGTGAGTAGTTTGATTTACTAAGCACGTACTATGTGCCAAGTATTAGCCCAAGTGTTTTAAATACCTGGCATTGTTTAGCCACCAATGAAGCAATTGTTATATAGATGAAGAATGGGAAATTTCCAGTGGTTAACTATTCCAAGGTCATTCAACTGGTAGATGCCAAGTTGGCATCAGGACCAGACTAACTGATCTCAAAGCCCACGTGTGTTCAGCTGGGTCTCTGTACAGCAACCTAACAGGCTAACTGGCAAAATCAATCAAACACATGAAAGGCTTGGAGAACTAAAGAATTGAATAATGAGTTGCTGTCTTTAAGTACAAAAGGTCAGACAGGACTGAAGCGCTCAGCTGAAGTCAGAGAAGGTAGTTCCCGGGTGCCCAGATTAAATTCCACTAGAAAACATTTATTGAACATATGTTCGAATGGTTGATACTATCAGAGACAGAAGTTGTAGCAAAATGTGCCCCTTCTCCAGAGAGCTTAACTCCTTGAGGAAGAAAGCTAAGTCCCCAGATCCTTTTGACAGAAGGCAGAACCTGACAAGTGCTAAGTTATTACAAACCTTGGAAGAGAGGAGTTAGCACTGCGGATTAGGGGGAAGTAATGGCGGTCAAGACTTATGAGCCGTTTATTTTTCCTGAATTAGAGTAAGGAGTCTGGGAGGTGAGCAAGATGGGTAAGTGTGATGAGGAAGCTTCCAGAGCCCAGGAAGGGCAAATTCAGGGCACTGTTGAGGAAAGGCGAGCAGACCAGTTTGGTCAGAATATAAAGCAAGAGTCTAGAGGAGAGAAAGATAAGGCTGAAAATGTGGGCAGAGCTCAAATGTGGAAACCTTTACATGCTAATCCAAGCAGCATAGCAGCCCCTTCTCTGGACAGTGGAGCCCCAAAAGGCAGGCAACTGCTGGGGGCTGTGGTCAGCATTCTGGGAGGTAAGGGGTAGGGAGACCCCGCACTGCAGAGAAGGTGGTAGGCACAGGGAAAATGAACGAGAAGGGTTAAGTGCCTGAGAACTTGCAAAGGAAGAAGAGGTTGCTCAATTTGTTAAAGATAAACTGAGTACCCACTCTCTGCAGCGCTCAGGGCTATCAAGAAAATAAGACATGTCCTCAAGAGATGGAGGAAAGAAACACAATAAAGGGATCCTCTCAGCTCAAGTGGGAAATGAATATGTTAACAAGGTACTTAGAGTCCTAGAGATGGACAGGACAGGGATGCGCACTCTTGCCTTGAGGGTCCAACGAAGCGGCACACTAACCACAAGCCACCTACAGATGTCACAGGTGACTGTTAGGAATGGGGTGCTTACCTTCACAGGTACCTAGTACCCTGTCACGTTTGCAGTGTGGGACTACAAAATACATTTGGGGAGTTAGTGATAAAAGCTACACATTCATTCGTTCACTCAACAAGATATTCATTGAGGTTCTAAGATAGATTCTGTCCAAAGAGAAGTGCAGTTGGCTTAGGAAGGCGGAGCCAACGCCAGAGGAACTGCATGCCACTTTGGATCAGAGTCCTGAGTTTCTTGGCTTTGAAGGATCCAGTCCCTGAACTTACATACAACAGTGGCTTACATTTCGACTTTGGAGTCCTTTTTTTTTTTTTTTACCTATGAGATGGGTCCTGTTAGGTCCTCTTCCTAAATGCTCAACCTAAAGCTTGGAATTATAAATGATCTGTCACACAGTGCAGGGAAGCCAGGACCCTGCCTTCTGCTAGGGCCCCTAGCCCGTGGTTAGTGCTTTCTCTTTTAATGGGCAGTCCTAGCAGCTAGACTAGGTGGCTCCGACACACAGGAGGAGGTCCAGGCCCATCCGCTAGAGGGCACCATGCAGGAAGCCAGACCTGGCTTAAAAGATGTGTCCGTGCATCTTTGAGGGGTCATCGCGACGTTAACTGTGCCAAGCTGAGGGGTCCCAGACACAGATCTGGCCGTCCTCCGGTGCAGAAGTGGTCTCTGGTAGGATGTGACCTGACGCAGGAAAGCACGCCTGGGTAGAGAGAAAGGCTACTTCTCAGAAAAAATTCCCTGAACACAGAACACAGTTAAGCTCCAAGTGGTTTTTCCTCCCCCCTCTCCTCCCTTCCCCTCCTCTCCCCTACTTTTCCCTCCTCTCTGCTCCCTTCCCCTGCTCTTCCCTCCCCTTCCCTTCCCTGGAGGGTATGCACTGACCTCAGCCGCCCATGAGGGAGGAACCAGTAACAGGCGTCCGGGGCAGGGCAGGGAGAAACAAGGAAGCCAAGCCGTAACCTAGGGCTCCAGGGTGAGTAGGGGCGGGGGTGGAAGGGGACGGGAGCAGGGCGAGAGTAGGGGCGGGGCTCCGGGTGGCTGGCGGCGGCGGTTGCCGGGCTACCGGGCTACCGGGTTACAGAGAGCCGG
This sequence comes from Rhizomys pruinosus, assembly GCA_009823505.1. Taxonomy (NCBI): domain Eukaryota; kingdom Metazoa; phylum Chordata; class Mammalia; order Rodentia; family Spalacidae; genus Rhizomys; species Rhizomys pruinosus. The sequence continues at coordinate 1,090,149 of VZQC01009601.1, read as the reverse complement.
AGCGCCGGCTCCAGGAGGGTCTGAGCTGGGCAGGACCAGGCGCGTGCGGGGCCTCGGGGCACCGGGAAGGGGAGGTCCTGCCCCGGGACCCCCAGCCCCGCGCGGGGTCGCAGCCGGGGGGAGGATGCGCACAGGTGCAGGAGAGGAGCGGGGAACCCAGCCCCGCCCGAGACCCCGAGACCGGTGATCGCGAGGACGGCCGCCCGAGGGCCGAGTGCGTGGGACCCCGAGACCCCAACACCTCAGGACCTGGGACACCAGGACCTCAGGACCAAGGGACCCCAACACCTCAGGACCCGGACCCTGGGACCCCGGGACCCCAGGACCCCGGCCTCCTCCCTCGAGTGCAGTAAGTGCAGGGCTGATGGTGTCACTTCGCATCTTCTCACAGCGCCACCTTCGGGGGAAAAGGGAAGTTAGAGGATGCCGGTGTAGACCAGAATCCATGCTAGCAAAGTCTTGAATGCCAGTGTCTCTAGTACCTTACAGGGATCGGGCTCCCTCAGCCCTTGTCAACACTCCTATGGACTACAGGTTTAGTTATGTGATTTCACTAATTTATTCTTTTGATTCAATGTCTTCTCATGGACCCCAGGCTGGCTCCACTTACTGTGTAGCCCAGGCTGGCCTTGAATTCACAGTGGCTCCTAAAGTCTCGCACTGAGGCCAGTATACCACAGCCCAGTTTAGCATCTATGTTCTTGGATCTCAAATTTGGCGGGATTAAAATCCTATATCTGTTTTAATAGTAATAAACTAACCACCAAACATAAATCTATCATCCTAAAAAACTCATGTCACTTTATTTATTGCATTTTATTAAGAGGACTCAGATTGGAAACAAAACCATTAACACTGTTCAGAATTTCTTTAAATGGAAGAGTATAATTCAATGTTTATGAAGATGTAGTGTTTTCTCCAATAGTATGTTCTTCGACTACAAGACAATGTATATACACAGGAAACAGATACTGTTAAACATGGCTATGTAAATGGAAGAATTTATTTTCATGTTATTTCATAATCACATGCTTACATGTACACTGAAGGATTATGTCGCATTAGTTGAGAATTTACTCAAGATATTTTTTGTGGAGGAATTTTTACCTTGGGCATTTTTGCCAAGGTTGCTTTCATGTAGTTTTAAGATATATATTTATTTCAAGTATTGCTTATTACCTAATTTAAAGATATGTACTAGGAGGTGAATATCAGGTACTGGAGTAGAAGACAGTTTTTGAGATATTCACAGATATGGATAACAAAAAGATTTTTCTTTGCATGTTATTTATTGAGTTAGTCTGAAAATAATACAAAGCCTGAGTATGTTGTGAAAATACTGCCTTGGCAGTAAGCATGGAACATTATCGTGTTCTCTGTAAGCTCTTTATTTTATAATCACTGAAAATGTCTTATGACGTCTACTTTATTACCAGGGCCACATGGCTTTATTGACTTTGGGTTTTTTTTTCCCATGGTAGATGTTAACTCTGAGGTGTGTGTTAGCATTTCTGGGACAACTATGGGAGTTGTTTCTTGGCTGAGAGTGTCAGATGATGGAGTCCAGGCTGGATTTCAAATGTGTTGTCAACAAACAGATAGGAAGGATCTTCTGCGCTAGAAGTGGCAGTAACTGCAGTGTAGATTGCAGTTGAATAAGGGGCATTGCTATCATGAGATCGTGTGTGTGTGTGTGTGTGTGTGTGTGTGTGTGTGTGTGTGTGTTATGCATATGAGGGAGAGAAGAGAATTCAGGTGCTTGCATGTGCACACATGGGCGTCAGGGGACCTTGAGCACCTTGCTCGGTTGCACCCCACTTATTCCAGACAAGATCTCTCACTGAGTCTGAAGCTTGTCTCAGCCGAGCCAGCAGGCTAGGAAGCTTTCTGCCCCTTCAGTGCTGGGTTACAGGCACTTGGGCCACGCTTGGCTTTTCAATCTGGGTGCTGGGGATATGAACCCAAGTCCCCATGCTTGCAGAACGAATGCCCTCACCTACCGAGCCACCTCCCAGGCCCCTATAAGTAGAACTTTTAAAGCCTAAAAAAAATTAATTCAGATGATTAAATAATTCTGAGCTTAAACCCTGTGTAGGTCAGAATGGCAATGAATCGCAGCAGGACTATGGATGCCTGTGGAGTGCCAAGTGGTCTCGAGTGTCTTTCTTTTTTTTTATTATTGAGTGTCTTAATCCACAAATTTAATTTGCTAATGACAGCTCCTATGGCATTTATAGCATGTTGGGGACTTAAAACAAATGCGAGGGGACCTAGAGAGCTGGCTCAGTGGTTAAGAGCACTGGCTGCTCTTGCAAAGGATCTGGGTTCAAATCCTGGAACCCATATGGCAGCTAACAACCATCCCAAACTCCAGTTCCAGGTGATCTGATGCCCTTGACCTCTGCGGGCATTTCATAAAACAGATGCAGTTACACAGATGAAGGCAAAACACTCAAACATAAAATAAAAGCAGATAAATAAATAACATGTGAGAAATTCAGCTAACACTCAAAGATAAAACATCCTTCTTTTTCACTTCTTTAAATCTTTGAGTCCAGGTGTAATTAGTTCAATACTCCTGGTCCAGTTCTTCCCTCAAATCTTAGCAGGACACAATCCAAAAGATCTATGCATCTTTAATGCCCCAAAGTCCAGGTTATTTTTAACCCGACAAATCAGTATTAGCAAGCATTTAAAATTCTAGGCAAGGTCAAGTACCATCTGTGCTGACTGCTGGTTGAATAAGAATGCTTTCCTAGAATAAGTGTATACTTCAATTCAATAAGCAACAGTCGTCTGCCTGGGAAGAGGACGGGAACAGTTAACTGCTTTTGTCCCATGGCAGCTCACTATTGGATGCCTGTGGGCTTTGTAAAGAGAATTCTAGCTGAAGGAAGAGACAGGCGAGGCAGGATGACTGGACCTGCCTCTCTTGACTTGCTGCCCCAGCACTGTTCATTCATCATATTTATCTGTTGTTGCAAACATTTACATTTGAAAGTAAGATGTTTAAACAGAGCTGGGTTATCTCCTAGTCCACACATCACAAAGCATATACTTTTTTAAACTGGAGGATTAAAACCTGGGGTTTAAAGAGAGAACAGTCATCCATCAGCAGTTATATGAGATTCTGATTAGTCAGCCACTCCTCGTCAGCTTGGATGTGTCTCATAAGGAAATCCTGAAAGGATTGAGCCCATCTACCCTGGTGGTATGAAGTCCTTTGGAATCTACCCAGGCTTCCTTCCAAAATAAAAGTGTAGTGCTGTGTCTTAGAGATGGCTGTGTACAGTCCTCTAAGGGCTACTGTGTTTGGGCACCCCTGGACATTGTTCTGTTTGTATCTGAAGATAAACATTTAATGAATTTTTGGGAAAGCATACAATTTTTTTCCATGTTGTTTTCTTTTTTTTTTTTAACATTTGAACAGTGTTTATTGAAAACTAGTTAAAAATGGTATAGAACATAGAGTTTTACTTTTTCTTTCAGTTCTTTTGTTATTCTCTCCAACTTGTATTGCTACAGTATATATATGTAGTTTTATATATATATACATAAATATATATATACATACATACACACATATCACTTGAATTGTAGGATTTTTTTTTCCTAAAAGATGTCATGTTTTCCTTAAGGAAGTGCTCAAAAGTTCTTCCTTGGCAATCCCAAACAACTATCAATCCTGAACCTTTGCTCCACATGGGGGTCTTTCCCTCCCATGGTCCCCCAAACGAAGTTCAGTAAGCACACATCCTGTCTTGATCCCCCTGCACTGGCCTCCATGACACAGCCCAGGTAGTCAAACAATGGCAGTCTATATTCTGATAAGGCTGACATCCCCTTAGCTGTTTAGTCCACAAGCTGGGTATCTCAGTAGTCCCCATCTGGCACTGAAGGTTTGGAGGATTCTTGGAGAGACATGAGTCCTCAGTCCATATTGGAAGGTTACAAAGCTGTGTCTCATGTCTTTGAGTAGTGCCAAAAGTGGTGGCAGCCACAGAGTTGATGCACTTGCGAGTAAGAATTGAAGACAGGGCAAACAACAGTACTCTCTCTTTTTTCTTTTTGTCTCTTTACTAAGATCTCAAGTTTTATGTCTGCAGTACATTTTCTCTAGTCTTACTGATTATTTATATCTGGTTGTACTTTCCTTTTGGATGCTTAAGGCCACACAGTTAGCCCAGATTAACCAAGGTTTTTGTATTCTCAAGGTCAGTTGAGGATCTGGTCCTCAGGGGTCTCTCGGGTTTTTTTGGGGTGGTGAGGGTGGGACCCCCTTGCTCCTTTCAGCTTATCATTTACCAGTTCCATCCACTCGAAAACAAAATCAGGTCTTGCTAGACCAGGGAAAGCACACAATTTTTATGATGTGCTTGTTGAGTGGACATTTGGAGAATTCTTATGTTTCCCTAGAACAAACATGATTGAGTCTACAACTCAAGAAATAAAGAGAATTAATCTCAGAAAGGCCTAGCATAGGGTAAGTTCTGTGAAAGCAAAGCAGACTAAGCCAGGAGTCCAACAGTGGACTTAATGTTCCTGAACTTAAAAGGAATTTGAATGGTAGCATGTGACAGCAGGATATTTTCAAGTTTGTTGAGTTCTTAGTAGAAAACGTTTCACTATTCTCTTCACAAGAAGAGAAAGTAAACCCGGTGTGCACGTTCTTCTTTCCCTTCACACACCTTTGAGAACTTTCTAGACTTAAAGGGCTGTCAGCTGTACCATGATGCATGGAAGATTTTCAGAATGCAGCGATATGCAAGCAGAGGTTATTCTCATCTTTGAAATGGTGTCCTAAATTCCTAACCACTTTTGATTATGCTCCACCATTACATGTAAACCTTCGCACTTATTCCTCTGGCTTTATTCAGTGGTGATTTGAGAAGGTGTGAGCTTACTTAGCTACTTTAGTGTTGATCTATTTCTTTAATGTTTTATCTTACTGTATATTAGAAAAGTTCATGGGTTAAATAGAACTTCACTGCATAATGTTACTGCAGTTTTGCTATATGAAAACTGTTTTCTAGCCAGGAGTGGTGGCATATACCTTTAATCCCAGCACTTGGGAGGCAGAGGCAGCTCTATCTCTGCAAGTTCTAGGGCAGCCAGGGATACATATTAAGACCTTGTCTCAAAACCTCAAAAGAAGAAAACTGTTTGTTTAATGTACTCTGTCTGTGGATTAATAAATAGTTTCAAGAGATGGAAAAATAGGAGCCAAGTGTGGTGGTTCATGCCTATGAGTGCAGTACTCTAGAGGTTGAGGCAGGGGGGTTGCTGTTAGTTGGAGACCAGCCTGGGCTACATAGTGACACTCTATCTCAAAAATAAATAAATATGAAAAGAGAGCTGGAAAAAAATAAGGAAAATGAAACAATTTGCTCTGTAAAAGATTGCCCAGATTATGCTATGACTTCAAGATTTGTACATTTTGGTAATTTATCATATCAAACATAAAGGTGGTTCTAGAAGTATTCCTTGTTAAAATTAGAAAGGTAAATACCGGCTCTTCCTTCTTCCTTCGAGTCATTAGTTCGCAGAGGTTCATTACTCTTAACCCAAAAATACAGAATCCAAAATGTGCCAAAATCTGACTTGATGCCATGAGTGGAAAATTCCACAGCGTGAGACTTCCTTTCATGTACAGAAATCACTTAAGCACTGGATGTAATGACCCCCCAAGCTATGTGGCCAAAGTTCTAGGGCTGGGTCCCATCCTCAAGGTAACTCATTACATATATCTTGCAAAATTCTAAAAATCTCCATATCTAAAACATTTTCACCCTCAAGCATTGTGTCTGCATGTCTATGTGTGTGTGTGTATCTCTGTATCTGTGTGTCTGTCTGTGTCTTTCTTTGTGTCTGTGTACATCTGTGTCTGTCTATGTCTCTGTGTGTGTCTGTGTGTGCATGTGTCTACCTGTGTGTCTGTCTGTCTGTGTCTATCTGTGTCTGTCTGTGTGTCTGTCTGTGTATCTGTGTGTATCTGTGTGTGCATGTGTGTCTGTGTGTGCATGGGCATGTGTGTGTCTGTGTGTGCATGTGCCTATGTGTGTGTCTAGGTGTCTGTGTATGTCTGTCTATGTGTGTCTGTGTGTCCACACCTCCACAGTGCTAGGACTACAAGCCACCACCATGCTGTTGCCCACCTCCACACACCTCCCATAGGTGCTGGGGATCCAGAGTCAGAACTTCTGTGGGAAGTACTTTACCAACTGAGCTGTCTCCCCAGCCTACACCCCATACCCTCCAGATACTAACCCTGTTAGAGAGTTCCATTCAAAGGTGAGGCCCTGCTGCATGGTTGTGGTGACCCTGCCTTTGATCCCAGCACTCCTGAGAGGTTGAGGCAAGTGTGAGATGGAGGCCAGCCTGGTCTACATTTCCCATTCCAGGTTAACTGGGGCTACAGGGAGACACTGGCTCAAAAAAGAAAAAAAAAATGAGGCCCTCACATGGACTTTGCTCTGCGAAGTTGCTTGTATTTCAGTCTTAAGTTATAATATGTGCACATATTTTTCCACAGATTGTTTCATCCCTTACAATCTAATATATAAAATATTATTCCTAATTAATGGATTTCTTCATTAGCACATATTGCTGGTAGGGTCAGAGGAGGGGTAGAGCTCTGTGAGATGGTGCAGAGAGAAGATGGAAAGCTCTAGTGTACCGGATGAGGGGAGGCACAAGCCTCATTCAGCCCTGGTTCGTGTCACCTCAGTAGGGTCCAGGGCTGACAGATGATCTGTTTCAGGGAAGGCCTTTATAACAGATATTACTTTTAAAAACCAGCCTTTGCCATGGCTAAAGAAAGCACTGGCTGGAAACTAAGGGAAAGCAAGCTGCTGCAGCAACACAGGACAGGAGTCCACGGTGCTGCCAAAATGCCATGCAGAGTGCCCAGGTTAAAGGCAGGGGTCCCAGGCTCTTGACAGTCAAGCTGGAGCAGCCGTTGGTCTAGGGACCGCTCTAGTGGTTGCCCTGCCTGGAAGAGCGGGATCTTCCCAGCATTGCTTCCCCGAGCCGCCATCTCTGAGGGCCCTTTGGCATGAACGTGTGGCACAGGTTTCCATGATTTCTGACAAGTGCCAGGGGGCCCCTCCACAACACCCACTGGGCGTCTGTCCTGCCGAGGGAGGCCGGTTCAGACACATCCACATTGGCGCCCTTCACGCAAACAAGAGGGGCACTCTGCCTTCCTGGACAGGAGCTCTGCCACGAAGCTGGCGGGCTGTCCACCAACCCTGTGCTGCTTTCGGGGTCCTGTATTCCCGCTGCCCTGCTTCTGGTCCACCAGCCTGTTTGCTGTGGTGCTGGCAGACAACATGGCTTCCAGAACCGAGGGAGCCCCTCTGAAGTGCCAGCCAGGGGCTGTTTCTCTGCACCTTGTTTTACAGAAGTGGATGCTGGGGTTAGGAGTGGTTTCCAGGATAGATATTTTGACAGACTTTGAAAACTCCAGCTTCTGCACCCATCATCACACAGTAATATGTGTCTCTCAGGTTGAGTAAGTCAACACCAAGTAGATACAGCCTTGAAACATATAAATCTACCTTTAAATACAAAATATATAAATCTATTTTTCTACCTTTGAGCCCAACCCTGAATGCTTGAACTTAAAAGCAGTTTCACAAATAGCTTTTTTAATTGCCTTATTTTGAGTTAAAATATTATTACTTAAACACAAGTTATTTCATTATATTTTTCTTCTTTTTTGAAAGCCAAAGAATTTCATAAGGAATCTCATTTTAGTCCAGGAAATTCAAAGTCACACTCCATCAGTGAAATTGTTTATTTCTAAAGTGCTTCTTGGCCAGGATATAAAAAGCCTTCAGAAGACCACCGGGCCTGCCGAACTGTGGGCAGCTTCCAAGCACAGCTTCTGCTACCATCAGAATATATATATATATCAGAATATATTGTGTGGTGCATTTGTGAAATTCTCAAAGAATTAATAAAATATGTTCTCTTAAATGTCATAACATGATGGACAGCAGTTACCAATGCTTCTGTAGCAGTTATGTTGTTCCAGAAGTGGTCTCTGTCCATGAACTCCCCTTCTCTGGGTTGTATACCTCCCTTGTCCTGCAGGGACCATCACTCTCCACAGGGTGATGAGCTTGCTTTTCACAGGGATTGCTGTCAGTCAGCAGCAACTCAAGTAGAAGCCATCACTGATTAACATTTAGCCAGGGTTGAAACAGACCTATAATCCCAGTTATTTGAGAGGCTGAGGCAGAAGCATTGCAAGTTCAAAGCCTACTTGGAGCAACATAGCAAGACCCTGTCTCAGAATAAAAAGTAAAAAATCTGATGGGGGAGGGGAATGGCAAGGAGGTCGCTCACAGGAAAGAGCAGTAGCTCGATGGATAAAGGTGTTTGCTCCCAAGCCTGACCACCTGAGTTCAATCCCCAGACCCACTTGGTAGAAGCAGAGAACAGGCTCCTGCAAGTTGTCCTCTGACCTCCACACACATGTGGCCTGTGCATACCCCTTCATAAATAAAACGGTTAATTAATGAAAAAATAAGAGAATTTGTCTCAAAAAATAAAGTGGAAAGCAATAGAGGAAGACATCTGAAATCTCTCTCTCTCTCTCTCTCTCTCTCTCTCGGAGATGTAGCTCCATGTAACTCCTGTAATATATGACTTCCTGGGTTCCATTTCGAGCACTATTAAAACAGATTGATTCTGGCAGAGTCTGCATAAGCGCGTTCGGTTCTAGTCTCTGTGTGTTGCTGCTGGGACACTTCGCCAGGTGAACCTGGAGGGTCTTCTCTTGCTTAACACATGCACTGACCTGGGCTATCCCTTTTCCTCTTACTTGGGGTAAATGCTTTGCTCTTACAGGTTAAAAAATCTCTAACCCAAATAAAGCACGGAATTAAAAAAAATAAAAAATCTCTAAGCCAAATTCTGCAGTGCCCTCAAATCTGAATGGCTTTGAACACCAACATGATGGTACAAGAGGAAAATTCCACCCTGTAAAAAAATCTCTCTGATGTGCAAAATCATTAAAAATGTGTAAAGTTACCCCCGGGCTGTGTGTTTAGGTTGTACATGAAACAAATGAATTTTGTGTTGAGACTTGGTTTTCATGCCCAGCAGAGCTCACAATGTGTGTGAAAATATTCCAAACTCTTGAGAAAATCTGAAATCTCAAGTCTTGTGGCCCTAAGCATTCAATGAAAAGGGTACCTAGCCCGTGTGCCTTTCTTCCCTCTTAGGTATTCCACACAAACGACATGCTTTTAACTTTTAGAGACTCACACATTTCTCACAGCTTGGGACCATGTCAAGAGAGAGCATCTGAGGCATGAACTTCATCTCTAAAATGGAGAGGAAGGCCGTACAGAGCTTCTAGCTGAGCTACGAGGATTAAGCAGATTAGCATGGTAGAAATAGCCCGAGGCTGTGTTCAGCAACTGTTGCTATTCTATCACTGTTATTACGCTGTTGGCCCTCTCTAAACTCCTATGGACAGGAAGTTTGTAGTCACTGTGTGAATGTGATTCTCCTCTGGGTGAAGTGGATCAGTCACTGGAAAGGCTTGGGTAGACAGTAAAGGCAGATGCGAGCTGCGAGTTCAGAGTTAGCAGGGGCTTTGCATGTAACAGGCAGGTAAGCAAAGCACATTGAAAGAATTAGCTGCAGTTTCTTATCTCTCTGGCCCTCTGGTATCTTCTTTAAAAGTGGCTCCTTTCACACATAAATAATGTTCAGTGCCTCATGTTATTTTTATTTATTTTTTTTAGTGCCTCATGTTATATAGAAAATGATAGTCATTATACAGAAAGTAGAGAGTGGTCCCTACAACCTTGAGTGTTAACTGTACCTTGTATCTTTGATCTAGAGCTCTCCAGGATTAAATACTTCTGGTAAGAGCCATGGCTTTAAAGCTGCTACAGGAACAAGGGAGATCGTTCTTCACCCTCCTGCTTTTATTAGGCTATTTGGTAAGTAAACTTCCTTTCCTTCATAAGACTATGGAGAAAGAATTCATATTCTGGTCCCAAGGTACAGATATGGTATCATCCAGGGCTATAATCTCAGCACTCAGGGCTAAAGCAAAAAAATAGCAAGTTCAAAACCAACCTGGCCTAGGTAGCAAGACCCTCTCTCAAAAGAAATAATACCAGAACTGCTTTCTATTTATGATCTCATTCGTTTATTTCTTTCAAATTGCCTTTGATCACTTTTGCATTTAGAAAGTGATGCTGAACCAGAACATCTGTAACAAGTGTTGAAATGGTTTTATTTAAATGTAGGTGAAGTCCCAAAGTTGCCATATTACCATCCTCAGTACACTGAGATGCTGACCATAAATTCTCATTTGATTCCCATGACCTGTATGGTTTAGGAAGAATTCAGAATAGTGTGTGTTGTTGTTTTGTGGTACTGTGGATTGAATTCAGGCCTTGTACTTTACTTTATCACTGAACTACATCCCCAGGCCAGAATAGATGTTTAAGAGGGTTTTGATGTAGAATTTGTATCCATCTTGATTTCAAAAGGTATTAAAGGGCAGATTGAGAATTTTAATATTTGAAGGTATGATGGAAGTCCTATGAATGTAATCAGAAGAATTAAATTTTATTTAATCTGGAGGTAGAACAAGGACCTGGCAACTGCAGAGAGCGTTACTAACCCTGAAGAGAGTAGGCAAGATCTGGGGAGACAGACAGTGATGTGTGTCAGTTTGCAGCCTGGAGCCAGGGAGCTATGAGGAGAACTTCTCCGTTCTTTGTAGCTGTTAAGCACTAGATAAATGGCCTAGGGGAGAGGTGGTAGACTTTCTCAAGGAGATTACAGCCTCTGTGAGGCTGAAGAGAAACTCTTCCCCATTTTAAGTAAAGCTAGATTCCCCTGCAAGAAAGCAATTCGGGCAATGAAAGGTGGCAGAGAGAAAAGGCGATTAGATCTTTAGCTCCAAAGAACTTTCTAGTTCTTGAAGTTTCCCTCCCATTTGCTCTGGAGACTTTGAAAGGGACTGGCGGGTGTCACCATGGACATTCCTGCTTTGACCTGGGGGGTTGGAGAGTGTGATTCCTCACTATTATGTATGATAACTGTCAGATGAACAGTGTCTTACAGGCTTAACAGAGATTTTCAGCTTTCATTTAGAAAAACAAATTTATCACCAATTATGTTATTCAGGAAATTTCTGCTTAGGAAGAAAGGTTGAAGTGAATTGTCTTCACCAATTTGGGGGATGCTGTCAGTACCAATATTTTTGTTTATAGTTTTTTAGTTTAAATTTTATCCTATAAACTTCTGAATAAACAGTAAAAGCAACTGGAAGTTTCATGCTTCATTGCATCTCAGCAGATTCCATAGCTTTTTTTTTTTTTTAAAGACAAGGTCATGTGGTGCCAGGCTAGAACAAGCTGGATACATAGCTAAGGATGGCCTCGAACTTCAGATCCTCCTGCCTCTATCTCCTGAGTGCTGGGATTATAGGCGTGTGTCACCATGCCCAGATTATATGGTACTGGCAGTCAAGCCAAGCATCTACCAGCTGAGCTACATTTGCTGTCCAAGATAACCTTTACATTTTGTGCAGCTATATATTGTGTTGAGCATTGCCGTCCTTTTTGCCCGCCCTTTCCTTGCCCCTCCCCTGCTGTTCGTCTCTTTTATTCCCCTAAATAATTTCATAATCTACTTTCACTATAGAAATACAGACATGAGCCGGGCGTGGTGGCGCACGCCTTTAATCCTAGCACTTGGGAGGCAGAGGCAGGAGGATCTTTGTGAGTTCAAAGCCAGCCTGGTCTACAGAGCGAGTTCCAGGACAGCTGGGGCTACAGGGAGACCCTGTCTCAAAAAAGACCAAAAGAAAAAAAAAAAAGAAATACAGACATAAATATGGGCTGGAGAGATAGCCTAGCGGTTAAGAGCACTGACTGCTCTTGCAGAGGACCCGGGTTCGATTCCCAGCACCCACATGGCGGCTGACAACCGTCTTTAACTCCAGTTCCAAGGGAATCCAACACCCTCTTCTGACCTCCGCGGCATTGCAGGACACGGGCGCACAAACCTACATGTAGACAGTACACTCATACACATACAAAAATAAATAAAATAAAAAAAACTTTTAAAGAAATACAGACATAAATTTAATTGACTGTATAAAAGACAGGTTCTCATGCAATCCAGGCTGGCCTCCAACTCTGTGTTGCTAAGGATGACCTTGAACAGAATTCTGATCCTGCCTATACCTCCTGAGTGCTGGGAATACAGGCATTCACTGCTACATTGGGTTTCTACAGTGCTGGGGATTGAATCCAGGGCTTCATGTGGGCTAAGTAAGCACTGTAGCAACTGAGCTCCCCTCTGCCCAATCCAGTATTTTAATAGAATACTATTGGCTAAGGGCCAGCAAGATGGCTCAGTGGTTAGGACACTTGCCACCAAGCCTAATGACCCAGGTTACATCTGGAGACCTTGTCTCAAATAAATAAAAATGACTAAATAAACAACCCAAAAAACAGATGCTGAAATTTCTAAAAGACAAGTCCTTATGGCTATATGAATCTGTTCCACCTGTTTGTGGATTCAGTTCATTTCACCTGAATATGTTTATATTTCTCTTTCCTTTACATTTATATATGTATATGTATATATGTATATAGGTACATGTGTGCCCCAAAACATGTGGTCAGACAACTTTTGAAAGTTGGTTCTCCTTCCACCATGTGGGTCCTCTGGATAGAACTCAGGTTGTCAGATCTGACAGCCAGTACCTTTACCAGCTGAGCCTTGTTACTGTCTGTCTGTCTGTCTGTCTGTCTTTCTCTCTTTAAAGATTCATTTTTTGTTCACGTGTATGTATATGAACCTGAATGAGTTTATGTGCACCACATGTGTGCAATGCCCACAGTAGAGAGATCACCAAGATGCCTGATCCCCTAGAACTGGAATTACAGGCAGTTATAAGCTGCCTGATTTGGGTACTGGGAGTCAAACCCAGGTCCTCTGCAAGAGTAGCCCCTTATATTTCTTTATTTGGTTTACTTTTTTTTTTTTTTTTTTTTTTTTTTTTCAAGACAGGGTCTCCCTGTAGCCCAGCTGTCCTGGAACTTACTCTGTAAACCAGGATGGCCTTGAACTCACAAAGATCCACCTGCCTCTGCCTCCCAAGTGCTAGGATTAAAGGTGTGCACCACCACTCCTGGCTTTTGGTTTACTTTTTTAATTCAGTCTTTTTCAGGTAGCAAAAGACCCTGGGTCCCTGAAAGATTGTCCTTTCATACGTCATCTTCAAAAGCCAATAGCCTCTAAGTCATCTCTCCTCCCAAATAATCAGGAGAGCAGAAGATAAAGGTTGTAGCTCACCAGACCAAGGGGACACCCCAATACAGAATCAGTGAGTGTTCTCTGGGATACAGAGAAGAATCCGAGTCGTGGATTTGTTCCACTAACTCAGTCAAAAGGTTGCTTTTCTTCTTAAAGTGAACATCAAATCAGCCTCACTCTGAGGTGGTATTTCACTCAGCAATGTATGATCAGCACAGATCTTATTCCTTCCACAAACAGTCTAAGGAGCATAGTTGAAGATAACATTTTTGTGAAATATTTTTCTTTTTCAGTCATGTAAAGCAATTTGTGAAACTGGAGACTGCAGACAGCAGGAATTCAAGGATCGGTCTGGAAACTGTGTTCTCTGCAGACAGTGTGGGCCAGGCATGGAGTTGTCCAAGGTACGAGGAGAATACAGGTTGTGCTTCTGTTTTAAAATGCATTCTTTTTAACTAAATTCTTTCAGTTAATTATTAGTGAAGCTTTGGATAACATGACAGAATTCTTGGCTCATTACCTCACTTTAGCCAGATATGATACAATTCCCCTTTCAACTTTCAATCCAAGCACCTTTCTAAGATAAGTACTAACAGTAAGAATTCAACAAATTTATGCATGTAACTTCATATTTGTAATATTTCACCAATAGAATATTTATTTGGGTTAATTAAAAAAATATATCCTACTGAAATCTTTAAAATAAAGCATAAATAAATAATAGTAAAATAGTGAAAATAGAAATGCTTCCATTTCCTGGGCCTTTTTTTTTTCCTTAAAACAATTACCAATGCTAGTCAGCAGTGTCCTAAGGGTGCTCCATGGCAGGCCAGGATCTCAAACTCTGCACTGAAGAAACAAACATTTCTAATCTTCCACACTGAGTTTGTCATCCTCAGGAGTGTTGTCATGTATGTGTTTTGACTTTTTATCAAGAAATAGTGGTTCATAGCCGGTGTAAGCATAGTTCAGTCTTGCTTCTTGGAAGTATCCGTTAGTTCTATTCTCTGATCTTTTGAAGATATTAACCAGTTGTGGAGAACTGATGTAATATTTTGTTCTAAAGAAAGCATCAAAGCCTTCCTTTCAGAAAAGGGACAATGGATTTTTATTTTTATGTAAAGTGACTTTTAAAAGGAAACCCTTTCCCCCTAGGGACTGCCATTATTTAAAGCTGAGTCTTAACTCTTCATAGATTTTTGATCAATGATCTACGAACAGCAGGAAACAAAAAAATCTTGCATTCCACAATCTACCCCATGGAGGGCTTTTTTCTCTGGTTGATGTGTTAAGTAAGTGGTGGCTTTCTGTGTCCTGACTTTATCTCTGGACTGAAACCCAGTTGCCCTCCAGCTCTGTGTGACAGTGATTACAGCAATTCTGCAGTCTTTGTGGTTCCTTCCCGTGGATTGTGCCAACATCCCCTTCCCACGTGGGCTCTGCCATGTTGTGTGGGAGAAGATTCTTGGGCCCTCTTGTCCAGGGCCAGCCAACAGACGACGTGCCAGGGGATCTGAAAGAAAATAGACAGTTTTTGCCGGGCGTGATGGCGCACGCCTTTAGTCCTGCACTTGTGAGGCAGAGGCAGGCGGATCTTTGTGAGTTCAAGGCCAGCCTGGTCTACAAAGTGAGTTCCAGGACAGCTGGTGCTACAGGGAAACCCTGTCTCGAAAAGACCAAAAAGAAAATAGACAGTTTTTATCCCTCAGAAGCCCTTGACTTAACACAGATTGGGGGAACAAGCAAACCATTTCTAAGGGTTTGTCTATGTTCATCCTTTGAATGTAAAGAATCAGACCAGAAGGTTCTGAGGGTTCAATCAGCTGTAATATTTTTTGATAAAAAACAATTTCCCAGTTTTTGGTTGCACACATCAGGAGCTTCCAAATAGCCGAACAAACACGAGAATCAGCAGCCCCCTTACCTGTAGGAGGTGAAGCGCTGGGAAACACTACCGACCCCTCCTCCCAAGTCTGGCAGGTAGAGTCACATACAGGGCAGCAGAAATGCCCTCCAGCACTTGTCTGGGGAAGGAAGCCCTATGGAATTGGGAAATTGCCCAGGTTCATGTACAGACACTGAAAAGTGCCCAGCTCCAGAGGAGCCCAAGAAGCGTGACCTCGGGCAAGCACGCAGGCTCTCAGGAAAAGCACTCAAAGTCCTTGTTCTTCAGGCTGGTGGAGGGAGGGGGAACCTTTTTGCAACAGGCCAGAGTACTGCGCTCTTGAGAAGACCCACCTGGGGGGAAAAACTGCAGGGTATCGGCTGGGGTATTATCAGAGCCTTACTGGCCTGGGAGAGGGAAAGACCTGTGTCATAAGGCTCTAGGTTTCCTGTCTCAGCTATGGTTGGGGTGGGGGGGCAGAAAACTTGGGTGGCTATAGTCCAGGATCAGTGGCTTACCTCAGACAGGCCTGATGATGGAACCCAGCCTGCTGCCCTGCCCTTGCAGCTTTACATCACTAAAGGCCTATTTAGAGCAGTCTCTTCTGCCTAGCCATCAGGTGCAGCTTGTAACACAGTCTACAAAGCACACCCAAAAGCAGAAGCTCAGTTTGAAGAGACAAAGTCTCAGAAACGAACATAGCAGAACTGTCAGTATTATGAAAAAGAATTTAAAATGGCTGTAATTGATACAGCAGGGGCAATGGGGGATAAAATAGGCATCGTGAGAGAATAGATGGGCAGTGTAAGCCCAGAGGTGGGAATACAGGAAAGAAAGAAAAGAAGAAAGAAAAGAAGAAAGAAAAGAAGAAAGAAAGAAAGAAAGAAAGAAAGAAAGAAAGAAAGAAAGAAAGAAAGAAAGAAAGAAAGAGAAAGAGAGAAAGAGAGAAAAGAGAGAAAGCACGCCAGCAAAAGGACGGAGGCAGGGCAAGCGAGAGACCGAAACGAGCGCCGCGCGCCCGCCCGCCAAAAGCCAGCAAGCCAGACCGCGGCCTACCGAGCACCGCCAGGCAACGCGAACGACCACGAACGACCGAACCGACCAAGCAACGACCGCCAGCCACAGAACGCACGCCCTACGCAACCAACACGCCACCCCACACTCCAGAAAGAGCGCTGTCTCAGATGGGCTTATTATAGACTGGATAACAACTAAAGAAGAGAGGTCTCTGATCTTGAAGATACCACACAGTGGATACCTACCAAATAAAAAATCAGAAACAAAGTTGAGAAGAACAGCAACACAACAGAACAGATCATCTGAGAACTGTGGCAGCACGACAGAAGGAAGCCTGGAGGTGTGGCCAAAGGACGAACGGAAGGAGCAGATAAAATATTTGAAACATTGCGGACACTGGTGGTGGCACAACGTTAATCCAGCACTCGGGGGCAGAGGCAGGCGATCTCTAGTGAAGTTCAAGGCCCAGCCCTGGTCTACTAGGACAGCGATTGGGGCTGACAGGGAGACCCGGTATCAAAAACACCAATTATAATATAAATTTATATTATTTAAAAATATATATATATATTATATATTTGAAACGATTTAGAATTTCTCCAGATTAATATCAGATAGCAAAGCCTGCAGACCTAGACACTCACAGACCATAATTTATTTTGGAAAAATAAGTGCCAAAGACTATACCTAAGCGTATGAGTTTTAGGCTACAGGAAAGCAAAGATTAAAGGAAAAATGTCCTAAGACAAGCTAGAAGAAAAAAAGAACCTTATCTACAAAGAGCAGAGATAAGAATGGCATCCAGCTGACTCTTAGGAGAACACACAGACAGGAAGGTAGAGGAAAAACCCAGCCAAAGTCCATGCAGTGTGAAGTTGAGCGAAGGGAAGCCAGCTGGTGGGCCAGGCATGCACTCCGGCTCTCGGAAGCCTGAGGCACAGGGTCCTGAGTAGGACGCCCACACAGCACAGGGAGTCCCAGACTGACTGTGAGAAGCCAAAGAGTCCAGCACCGTGGCAGGGACATGAACATCCCTCTGTCAGAAATGGGCAGATCCAGCCAGTGGATATCAGCAAGGACACAGCTGAGCTCAGCACCCCCATTAAGTCAGTCAACCCACGGACGCTATTGACATTTAAAGGCACCTGCACCCAGTATCCACAGATTACACATCCTTCTGACACTCTCATGAAAACTCGCTGACCTGAACCATATGTTCTTATATACTTCTTAACAACTTTAAAAGAATGTTGAAAGCTTAGTAAGTAAATCCTTCCATCCATGGACCAAAGAAGACGAACCGCACAGCATTGCTCCAGACCACAATGGAGAAAAAAGCAGTAACGAAGACAGCAAAGCTCCAGTCCTCAGTGCGTGGATATTAAACATTTCCCTGAGAAATGACTCACACGTCAAGGAGGAAATCACAAATGAAATTTAATCTTTAAAGAATTGTTTTTCTTTTATGTGTATGAATGGATTGCCTGCATGTAGGGTAAGTGTACCCATGTCACACAGTGCCCAAGGAGGTCAAAAGAAGGCGTTGGATCCCCTGGAACTGAAGTTACAGACAGTCATTAGCCACCACATTGGTGCTGGGAATCAAACCCAGGTTCTCTGCAAGAGCAGCCAGTGCTCTTAACTGCTGAACCATCAGCAAGAAATTTAATTTTTTTAAATTTTATTTATTTTTTGTATGTGTATGAATGTACTGTCTGTATGTAGGTCTATGCACCTGTGTCATGCAATGTGTGGAGGTCAGAAGAGGGTGTCAGATTCCCCTGGAACTGGAGTTAAAGATGGTTTTCAGCCGCCATGTGGGTGCTAGGGATCGAACCCGGGTCCTCTGCAAGAGCAGTCGGCGCTCTTAACCGCTAGGCCATCTCTCCAGCCCCCGAAATTTAATTTTTTTAAAAAAGGAAATGTCAACATAGCTAATAAAAATTTGTGTAATGCAAAGAAACACTACTTAGAATAACCTTATACCATGGAATACTAAATAAAAAACAAATTATATCCAACATGAGAAGAAAATAAATAACAGAGGAAAAATAATGAAAACAAGAAATCTGCAGGGAAAATTAAAAGCAAAAGTGGTTCTTCAGAAAGATTATTTAAAAAAGGATAATTCTGGAGCTGAGAGATGGCCTAGCGGTTAAGAGCGCCGACCGCTCTTACAGAGGACCCGGGTTCAATCCCCAGCACCCACATGGCGGCCGAGAACCATCTGAAACTCCAATTCCAGGAGAACTCCAGTTCCAGGGGAATCCGACACCCTCTTCTGACCTCCGCGGCATTGCACGACATGGGTGCACAGACCTGCATGCAGACAGTACATTCATACACATACAGAAATAAATAAAATTTTAAAAAAAAGATAAAAAATCATAACATTTGTAAAATAGAAGCTGTTTGTGGCTTATTCATGTCATATGACATGTTAATAACACTTAACAATGCCATAGTCAAAGAAGGGTCTTATATTAAAAGATTCATGTATTACAGTTAAAATGACGTGTATTTGTGACCAATTACTAGTTTTCTCTACGCTCTCTAAATGTGTATGTTATTACTTAGTTGTTTAGTTAATATAGTCATAGGTACAAAGCTGTGTCTTTATATAAAGCAAATCCTGGAATGTGATTTGACCCATGGAATTTCATAGCTAACAAATTAGCAGGTCTTAAATCAAGGATATCTGTGCCAGTATATTGCTTTTTGTAGAAAAATTTATTTTGGTGTTTATGTTTTTTTTTTTTCATCCTGATTTTTTTTTTTTTTTTTTTTTTTTTTTGTCTTTTCGCGACGTGCTCTCCCGTAGCCCAGCTGTCCTGGAACTCACTCTGTAGACCCAGGCTGGCCTTGAACCTCCACAAGATACCGCATGCCTCTGCATCCCAGTCTAGGACTTACACAGGCGTTGCGCCACCCACACCGCTGCTCTCTTTTCAATTTTCATTTCCAACTTTCCAGGTTGCTTTGTTTTTTTTTTTTGACTTTCTTTTTAAATGTATTTATCCATTCCACTTGTCTTTTTATTCTTTTGACAGTGTCTTTTCTCAGTACTTTAAAAAAAAACTTGAAAAAAAAAACTTGAGTAAAGTCCAGGTTATCAGTTCTTTCCTTCGGCAGGATGCAGCGGGATAGTCTTGGTGTGCACTTTGCTAAATTTTTAAAGATTTTCACATCTCTGTTCATGAGTGATGTTTTTTCTTGTTATGTTCGATTTTGGACTGAGGGTGATGCTAACCTAACGTGCACTGGATGACTTCACAAGTATCTCTGCCTCCTTACGTATACCACAGGGGAGAGAGTGAGGAATTTCGTCTTAACTGTTTGGCACCAGTTATCAGTGAACTTTCTGCTTGGAAGTTTACTAATTATTGACTAGATTTCCTTAGTAGACAGTAGGCCAATATAGACTGTTTTTTCTTGTGTGTTTTGGTGAGTGTGTCTTTTCACAAAGAACTGATACAGCTTGTCTGTGATATTAAAACTGCAGACATCAAGTTCTGATGTCTGTGGACATGCAGTGACCTTCCCCTTCACTTGTTATGTTTCCCAGTTCCTCATTAGCTAGTCAAAGAATTATCCTTTTTTTTTTAATTTTATTTATTTCTGTATGTGTACGAATGTACTGTCTGCATGCAGGTCTGTGCACCCGTGTCGTGCAATGCCGGGAGGTAGAAGAGGGTGTCGGATCCCCTGGAACTGGGTTTCCTGGAATTGGAGTTTCAGATGGTTTTCTCGCCGCTCATGTGGTGCTGGGGTCGAAACCCAGGGTCCTCTGTAAGAGCGGTCGGCGCTCTTAAACCGTGGCCATCTCTCAGCTCCAGAATATCCTTTTTAAATAATCTTTTCTGAAGAACACTTTTGCTTTTTAATTTTCCTGCAGATTCTTGTTTTCATTACTTTTTCCTCTGTTATTTATTTTCTTCCATTTGGACTACTAATTTGTTTTTTATTTAGTATTCCATGGTATAAGGTTATTCTAGTAGTGTTTCTTTGCATTACACAAATTTTTATTAGCTATGTTGACATTTCCTTTTTTAAAAAAATTAAATTTCGGGGGTGGAGAGATGGCCTAGCGGTTAAGAGCGCCACTGCTCTTGCAGAGGACCGGCTTCGATCCCTAGCACCACATGGCGGCTGATTGAAAACCATCTTTAACTCCAGTTCCGGGGAATCTGACACCCTCTTCTGACCTCCCAACATTGCAGGACACAGGTGCTGAGACACCTACATCTAGCCAGTACATTCATACACATACAAAATCAAAAAATTTAAAAAACTTATTTCTTGCTGTTGGTTCAGCACGTTAGACGCACACTGGCTGCTCTTGGCAGAGAACCTCGGGTTGTTACCAGCACCCAATGTGGGGCTAATGACTGTCTGTACTTGCAGTTCCGGGGCATCCACCGCCTTCTTTTGCCCTCCTTGGGCCTGTGTGCCATGGGTACACTTAGCCTACATGCAGGCAATCCATTCATCACATAAAGAAAAACAATTCTTTAAAGATTAAATTTCATTTGTGATTTCCTCCTTGACGTGTGAGTCATTTCTCAGGGAAATGTTTAATATCCACGCACTGAGGACTGGAGCTTTGCTGTCTTCGTTACTGCTTTTTCTCCATTGTGGTCTGGAGGCAATGCTGTGCGGTTCGTCTTCTTTGGTCCATCGAATGGAAAGGATTTACTTACTAAGCTTTCAACACTTCTTTTAACAGTTGTTAAGAAGTATATAAGAACATATGGTTCAGGTCAGCGAGTTTTCATGAGAGTGTCAGAAGGATGTGTAATCTGTGGATACTGGGTGCAGGTGCCTTTAAATGTCAATAGCGTCCGTGGGTTGACTGACTTAATGGGGGTGCTGAGCTCAGCTGTGTCCTTGCTGATATCCACTGGCTGGATCTGCCCATTTCTGACAGAGGGAGTGTTCATGTCCCTGCCACGGTGCTGGCCTTTTGGCTTCCCACAGTTTAGTGGGACTCACCTGTGCTGTGGGCGTCCTATCTCAGGGACCCTGTGCCTCAGGCTTCCGAGGTCGGAGTTGCCTGCCTGGCCACCAGTGGTTCCCTTCGGTCAACTTCACACTGCATGGACTTTGGCTGGGTTTTTCGCTCTACCTTCTGTCTGTGTGTTCTCCTAAGAGTCAGCTGGATGCCATTCTTATCTCTGCTCTTTGTAGATAAGGTTCTTTTTTTCTTCTAGCTTGTCTTAGGACATTTTTCCTTTAATCTTTGCTTTCCTGTAGCCTAAAACATACGCTTAGGTATAGTCTTTGCACATTTTTCCAAAATCATTTGGTCTGTGAGTGTCTAGGTTGCAGGCTTTGCTATCTGATACTATCTGGAGGAACTTCTAAATCGTTCAAATATATATTCTATACATACACTATATCTATATATATATCTATTATATTATATATTTATATATTGGTGTTTTTGATACCAGGGTCTCCCTGTGCCCCAGCTGTCCTAGTAGACCAGGCTGGCTCTTGAACTCTCCAGAGGATCGCCTGCCATCTGCCCCCGAGTGCTGGATTAACGTTGTGCACCACCATGTCCGCAATGTTTCAAATATTTTATCTGCTCCTTCCGTTCGTCCTTTGGCCACACCTCCAGGCTTCCTTCTGTCGTGCTGCCACAGTTCTCAGATGATCTGTTCTGTTGTGTTGCTGTTTCTTTCAACTTTGTTCTGATTTTTTATTTTGGAGTATCCACTGGTGTATCTTCAAGCTCAGAGACTCTTTCCTTAGTTGTATCCAGTCTACTAATAAGCCCATCGAGACAGCCTCGGAGTGTGTCTGTGGGCAGCGTCCGGGCTCCGCTTGGCCCTCTGCGTTCGCGTTGCCTGCGTGCTCGTCCCGTCTCTTGCTGCTTTTCGGGCTCGTTCCTCTTCTCTTTCTTTCTCTCTCTTCTCCTTCCTCCGTCCTTTTCTCGTCTTTCTCTCTCCTTTCTCTCTCTTTTCTCTTTCTCTCTCTTCTCTCTTCTTTCTTTCTTTCTTTCTTTTCTTTTCTTTCTTTTCTTTCTTCTTCTTTCTTTCTTTCTTTCTTCATCTTCTTCCTTTCTTCTCTTTTTGCTTCTCTGATCCTGTATTCCCCATCTCTGGGCTTACACCCCGCTGAGCCGCGATCCGCGTATTGTATGTGTCTCTGCGACGATGCCTGCCCCAGCTTTGTACTCCCCCATTGCCCCTGCTGTATCAATTACAGCCATTTTAAATTCTTTTTCATAATACTGACAGTTCTGCTATGTTCGTTTCTGAGGACTTTGTCTCTTCAACTGAGCTTCTGCTTTTGGGTGTGCTTTGTTTAGACTGTGTTACAAGCTGCACCTGATGGCTAGGCAGAAGAGACTGCTCTCTAAAATAGGCCTTTAGTGATGTAAAGCAGTGCAAGGGCAGGGCAGCAGGCTGGGTTCCATCATGCAGGCCTGTCTGAGGTAGCCACTGATTCCTGGACTATAGCCACCCAAGTTTTCTGCCCCCCCACCCCAACCATAGCTGAGACAGGAAACCTAGAGCCTTATGACACAGGTCTTTCCCTCTCCCAGGCCAGTAAGGCTCTGATAATACCCCAGCCGATACCCTGCAGTTTTTCCCCCCAGGTGGGTCTTCTCAAGAGCCCAGTACTCTGGCCTGTTGCAAAAAGGTTCCCCCTCCCTCCACCAGCCTGAAGAACAAGGACTTTGAGTGCTTTTCCTGAGAGCCTGCGTGCTTGCCCGAGGTCACGCTTCTTGGGCTCCTCTGGAGCTGGGCAACTTTTCAGTGTCTGTACATGAACCTGGGCATTTCCCAATGTTCCATAGGGCTTCCTTCCCCAGACAAGTGCTGGAGGGCATTTCTGCTGCCCTGTATGTGACTCTACCTGCCAGACTTGGGAGGAGGGGTCGGTAGTGTTTCCCAGCGCTTCACCTGCCTACTAGGTAGGGGGCTGCGCGCTGCTATCTTCGTGTTGTCGGGCCTTACTTTGGAGTCTGATGGCACCACACCTGGGAGAAAGTGTTTTTTTTATCAAAACAATATTACCAGCTGAGCTGAACCTCACGCAACCTTCTGGTCTGATTCTTTACACTTCTACGGATGAACATAGACCACCCTTAGACATGGTTTGGCTTGTTCCCCCAACTCTGTGTGTACCGTCAGGGTTTCGCTTTTTTTCTGAGGAAAATCATGCTCAAAACTGATTATTTCTTTTTGGTCTTTTCGTCGCACCGGGTTTCCCTGTAGCACCAGCTGCCTTGAGACCTCACTTTCGCTAGACCACGGCGGCCTTGAACTCCACAGACTCCGCCTGCTCTGCCTCCCAATTCGCAGGATTAACGGTGAGCTACATCACGCCACGGCAAAAAACTGTCTATTTTCTTCAGACCTACCTGGCACGTCGTCTGTTGGCTGGCCCTGGACAAGAGGGCCCAAGAATCTTCTCCCACACAACATGGCAGACCCACGTGGGAAGGGGATGTTGGCACAATCCACNAAAAAAAAAAAAAAAAAAAAAATATCAGATGAAAAAAAGAATATCAGATGAAAGAGTATATTCCAGAATATGTATTTTTTAGGTCTCAAAATTCAACAATAGGAGAGTGAGCAGCAGGATTCAAAAATGGGTCAAAGAGCTGAGCATGGTGCCACAGGCCTTTAATCCTAGCACTGGGGAAGCAGAGTGAGGTGGATCTTTGTGAGTTCAAGGCCAGCCTGGTCTACAGAGTGAGTTCCAGGACAGCTGGGACTACAGGGAGACCCTGTCTTGAAAAGACCAAAAAAAAAATGGGTCAAAGATCTTAAGAGATCCTTGACCAGAGCTCAAAGCAAGGCAGCTCCATGTGAAGAGTTCCTATCGCGTACCACCAGGGAAAAAGGCTCCTGAAAGCAACGGTGACGTACCACTGTGCTCCAATTAGAACAGCAGAATCGAGAGCATGGGCAACACCTAGCGTGGGCAAGGGTGCGGAGCAGTGAGGCTCTCGTCCAGGGCGTGGACTCCGCCAGCCTAGCAAGTGTGTTACTTGGTACTTACTGAAGGACTCAAAAACACGCATCTCCAAAATGCCCGTTTATATAAGCCGCTTTGCTCATGATCACTGAGGCTTGCAAGCGATGCAGCTGCCTTCAGTAGGTGGGTGATAAACTAGACCATCCAGTCGATGAAACAGTTCCCTGCACTGAAAACAAGATGTGTCATCAAACTGTGAAAAGACATGGCAAAACCTAAACACATAGCCATATTAAAGAAAACCCGAAGAGACGGCTTCTCTGTGATTCCAAGAGTATGGCATTTTGAGAGAGTAAGAAGGCCAGTGTTTGCTGGGTTTGGGGACGAGAACGACGGTAGGTCCAGTACAAGATTTTTTTAATTGACATTTGAGAAATTATATGTATTATTGTTTTGCCTGTGTTATGAAAGCGCACAACCATACATGCAATGTCTGCAGGGCTCAGAAGAGGGCGTTGGGTCCCTGGAATTGGAGTTATGGAGTTAGATGTCATGTGGGTGCTGGGAACTGAACCCCCGTCCTCTACTAGAGCAGACAGTGTGCTCAACTGCCGAGTCATCTCTCCAGCCCCCAATACAGGATTTTTTAGGGAAGTAAAAATACTCTTTTTGATATAATAGAGGATACGTGTTTATATACATTTGTCTAAACTCATAAAACATCCAGCGCCAAGACTGAAACCTAAGGTACGTGAATAGGGACTTGAATACAACAAGTTCACGAATGGAAACAGATGTGGCATTTGGTGCAGGAAGTTGACCATGTGTGAGGCTAGTTAGGGTTAGAGAGGACAGGGACTACACAGAGAGATACATAGGAGATGGGGGATCCCTCCCCATGCAGGGGGTACACTGGGGGTGCACCAGGGATACACAGGAGTATACACAAGGAGGTATGGGGGAGGGAGACACAGGATATCAGAATCTTCCTCTCAGTTGTACTGTGATCCTAAACCTGCTCTTAAGAAATGAATTTTTAGGCGGGGTGCAATGGCACACGCCTTTAATCTCAGTAGTCTGGAGGCAGAGGCAGGCGAATTTCTGTGAGTTCAAGGCCAGCCTGGTCTACACAGTGAGTTCCATGACAGTTTGGGCCACAGGGAGAACCTGCCTCAAAAAGACCAATAATAATAATAATAATAATAAAATACATAAATAAAAATTTTAAATGAATTTTTAGCTGGACATGGTGGTTCCTTGCCTTTAATTCCAGCCTTCAATAGGCTGAAGCAAGCTGATCCCTACTAATGCCAGTCTGATCCACATAGTGAGACCTGGTCTGCAGGCCTGATGGAGCTACAAGGAGATGCTGTCTGAAAAAGAAAACAAACAACAACACAACAGAAATAAAGTCTTGGGGCTGGAGAGACAACTCTGCAGCTAAGAGCAAGAGATACTCCAGGTTCAGTTTCCCAAACTCACAAGGCAGCTAACAACCACCCATAACTCCAGTTCCAGGAACTCCAACGCCCTCTTCTGGCCCCTGAAGGCACTGTACCTGTGCGTGTACTTACATATGTGTAGGCAAAATACACACATAAAAATTAATTAATTTTTAAATAAGAGGTCTCGGGTTTGCCGAGATGGCTCCTTTGGTCAAGTGCTTGTGGTGGAAGCTTGGGGACGTACAATCTATCCTCCAGAATCCTCATTAAAAAAAAAAACTCTTGCTGGTCCGGCAGCACCTAGAGTCCCAACACTGGGACACAGGGGCAGGAGGCTCCCTGGGGCTCACTGGCCAGCCAGTCTAGCCAAATTGGCAAGGTCCAGGTCTATTGAGAGACCATGTCTCAAGGAAGAAGGTCAAGAATGATTGAGGAAGACATACTATGTCAAGCTCTGGCCCCTGGACTTCATGCATGTCCACAACCTCCATGCAACATACAGACACAAAACATTAGCTAAATTTTCAGCTAAGTGAAGTCTTACCTGGACTTGGGGTACGTGTATCTATAATGAAGTCTTACCTGGACTTGGGGATACGTGTATCTATAATGAAGTCTTACCTGGACTTGGGGGTACATGTATCTATAATGAAGTCTTACCTGGACTTGGGGTACATGTATCTATAACCCCAGCTGCGTGGGAGGCCAAGGCAGGAAGATTATGAGCTGGAGGCCAACCTGGATGACAAAAACAACAAAATCAACAACAAAAATAATTTCATGAAGTCTTTATAAAATTAAAGCAAATCAGTTTCCCGTGGGCATTATCCAATAAGAGCTTCTGTATTTCACTCTTATGGAATATGCTTCCACAGACACTGGAACAGCAGTCCAGCTATACAACACTCAGTGTCCTGCTGTGCCCTCACGTACAGATGTGTGACATGTCAGCCCAGGGTCTGCAGTGTCCCTGTGAAAGTGGCTACTCCTCTCAGACAGCTATGTCACTTTACTGCCCAAGCTGCCTGGACCTTTGTAGGCACAGTACATTTCCCTAGGGTGTGAACGAATTCATCTACCTTGGTATTTTTAAAGGTACTTAACATCTAACAGTATGAAAATGGATGAATTTGTATACATTATAAGTAATTTATTTTTGTAGTCATTAATTATGGTTTTTGCTTATAGTGAATAAAGTTAATAACAAAAAGAAAACAATAATTTTGAGTAAAATAATGTATTTTTACCAAAGGTAAGAGCCCCAAATAACCTTTAGCTTGCTTGTTAAACATAACTTAGTACTTGGGTCCATTTTTGTGTGGTTGGTGCTGTGCCTTAGACCCAGGACCTTCACATGCTATGCAAGGACTTCTCCACAGATCCATGTCCCCAGGACCCCTTTTTTCTAAGATCAGGTGTCTATTTGAAACATCATGCTCGTGGGTCGTGAAGTCCTGCCCATTGCAAACATCTGTTTGTGTCTTTACACTAAAGCTTGGGAAGGCTTTGGGCACCCAGGCCTGGTTACATTTTCCATCTGTGGTCTCATTACTCCTAATTATTGTTTTCTTTGGAAAGCATTCAGTATTGTTTGTTTTCAAGGTGTCTACGCTTACTTACCCATTGTCAGCAAGGTTTCCACTATCTATAACGTACTCAGGGCTGACTGGCAGCTGCTGGAGCACCATCCCTGAAGACACTGCATGGCTTAAGCACCTGTCAGGTGTGGTCTCTGGGGCTCCAGCTTTGTTCAATGACTAGATACAAAGTTCTTGTAGCAGACCCAGCTCTGATAATGCATTGATTATGGACATGTATACTCAGCTCCTTTGTGTTACTTCACCCTTTTAATTTTTTTATTTATTTTTTAAGTTTTTTTTATTATTTTTTAAGGGATTCACAATATAAGAGCGCAGTTGTTTTCAGATCACATTGATGTTGCTCAGTTTGCCATACAATTAGGTAATTGGCGCTAGCATCCAGAGATGAGGGATACCATTCGTTGTTTGTTTTTCTGGGACTATGTTACTTCACTCAGCATGATATCTTCTAGCTCCAGCCATTTACCTGCAAAGCTCATGATGTCATCTTTCTTTACCACTGCATAGAACTCCATTGTGTAGATGTACCACATTTTCTCTATCCACTCATCAGTTGAGGGGCACTTGGGTTGGTTCCAGCTCCTTGCTATTATGAAGAGAGCTGCAATAAACATGGCCTTCTTTGTCTCTTCAGATTTCTTTTACTTTGAAGTCTATTTTGTCTGATATTAAAATAGCAACTCCAGCTTTCTTTTTGGTACCATTTGCTTGGAATATTTTTTTTCCATCCTTTCACTTTAAGGTGGTGCCTATTCTTGAAGGTAAGATGTGTTTCTTGTAGACAGCATATTGATGGGTTCTGTTTCCTAATCCAATCTCCCAGTCTATGTCTTTTGATTGGGGAGTTTAGTCCATTAATATTTAAAGTTATAACTGATAGGTTTGTGTTGCTTCCTTTCACCTTATTATCCATTTGCAGTTTTGGTCTAGGTTTCTACTTCTGCAGTTATGCTTTTATTGATTTCTCTTTCTAGGTGCCTGGGGATGGTCGTTCCTTTCTTCTGTCCTTTGAATTGCTTCAAATATTCTCTGAAGGGTTGGTTTTCCAGACATGTATTCTTTCATCTTTTTTATGTCATGGAAGATTTTTCTCTCTCCTTCAGCTATAATCGACATTTTTGCTGGGTATAGTAACCTGGGTTGGCATCTATAGTCCTTTAACACTGGGAATGCTTTGCTCCATGTTCTTCTTGCTTTCATAGTTTGCACTGAGAAGTCATTTGTAAGTCTGATAGGTTTCCCCTTATATGTTACTTGTTTTTCTCTTGTGGCTTTCAGAATTTTTTCTTTGTTTTGGGCATCTAGCCTTTTAACTATGATATGGCATGGAGAGTTTCTTTTCTGATCTTGTCTGGAGTTCTATGTGCTTCTTTTTTTTTTTTTTTTTTTTTTTTTTTTGTCTTTTCAAGACAGGGTCTCCCTGTAGTCCCAACTGTCCTGGAACTCACTCTGTGTAGCCCAGGCTGGCCTTGAACTCCTACAGAAATACGCCTGCCTCTGCCTCCCAAGGTGCTGGGATTTAGGCATGCACCAACACGCCCAGCTATGTGTTCTTGTATTTGTATTGGTTTGTCTTTTTTTAGTTTGGGGAAGTTTTCATCTATTATTCAGTTGAAGATCTGATCAATACCATTCTCTTGGGATTCTTCTCCTTCCTCTATTCCTATGATGTGGAGGTTTGATCTTTTCATCATGTCCCACAGTTCCTGGTTGTTCCACTTTTGTGTATTTTTAAATTTTTCATAATCTTTACTTGAGGTTTTTAGTTGTTCTGTGTTATCTTCCAGGTCTGATATTCTTTGTTCTGCTTCCTCCATTCTGCTTCTGAGGCTTTTTCCATTCCTTTCCTCTTGATTGGATGAGTGCTTGATTTCCTTTTTCATTTCCTCTTCTGATTTCTTTAGTATTTCCACTTCCTTTTGGAGCTTCTCAATTTGTTCCTGTAGCTCTTTGCTTCACTGGTTAGTTTCCTTATCTTTTTCAACATGGGATCTTTTCAGTGTTTCCACTTCCTTCTGGAGTTTGTCATTCTCTCTCTCAAGGTCCTTCTTGAGTTCTTCATTCTCTTTTCTTAATTCTTTGATTTGCTCTTTATAATCTTGTACTTCTTTAAGTATGTTCATGATTGTACTTCTAATATCTGTGTCCTGGGCCATCCCCAGGGGGATCCCACTGTAGGAATCTCCCACAGGGTTGGTAGAGCTTGGTGTGAGATTATCCTGCACCTTTCCCATGTTGTCTCTTCTTCGTGTCCCTGGCATATGGGTTTCTCTTTGTCTGTATTCCAATGTGACCCCCAAATGCCTCTTCATTGTGTTGAAGGCTTGCTTTGCTTGCCTCCTTCAGATACCTTTGTTGTTTGTTTGATTGATTTGTTTTTCTCCTTTTTTCCTTGCTTATGGAGTGTTGACTTGTCTAAGCTTTAGGCTTTTTATTGAATTGTTTTTATTTTATCTATATGACAGTATTGCTTGCGTGTAGGTAGGTGCACCTGTGTCACACAGTGCCTTCGAGGGTCAGAATAAGGCGTCAGATCCCTTGGAACTGGAGTTACAGATAGTAGTTAACTGCCATGTGGGTGCTGGGAATTGAACCCAGTTCCTCTGCAAGAGCAGTCAGTGCTCCTAACCTCGGAGCCATCTCTCCATCCTCACTTTTCTTTTTTCATCCTCATTTTTCTGTCACTTCTTGGAGATCAGCTGTCTAAACTCTTCATAAAACCTCAGTAGTCTGGGTTATGTTCTTTCACAGAACATCTCTGAACATAACCAAGCAGAACATGTCTCATGCATGTCTTTGTTATTCTAGAATAGATATTCTGCAGCTGCAAGACACATAATGTGACCAAAATAGGTGGCCAAGTGTTACCATGCGACTTTGGGGTACTAAATACTAGAAGGCACCACATGTCTTGAGTTAGGATTATGATGGCTCCCTTCCTATAGATGGGAACAGTCCCCCAGAGGTTAGTCATCTGTCACAGTTGCTGTTGTGGGCATGGTGTGGCCACCTGGTCATGATCTTTCTCCTTCCGACCCTGCTCCAAAAGTTTACTGTCTAGCAGGTCTTCCTGTGATCAGTCTGTGCCCCTGCCACCCACTTTGGGAGCCACTCACCACTGTGGCTGTTGAACACTTGAAATGTGTTTAGCCAGTGTCACTGAGAAATTGGAAATTTAGTTTTTTCACTTCTAATATTTTCAATGTAAGTGAAGCCCTGTGGGCTCTTGAATTGCAAGGTGCAGCTCTGGGGTCATAATGCCTCTTCCAGAGGTTCTGGGGTAAGATCAAGTTCTGAAACAGATCTCACTTAATGCAGAGCTGCTTTGCCATCTATCCTGCCTCCCCTCCTTCTTCTCTGCAAATGCCCTATCCCTTGGCACCAGCTCACTGACTGGAAACCCCCAACTTACACCCCAGAACCCCATCTACTTCTGACGCTCTGTGTCCCCACACCATGCTGAGTGATCTCATCTCATTAGCTTTTCTTGGTTCCATGCTCTTCTCCTGAAAGTCCCTCTCTGCTCCTTCTTTAGTCATTCAGCGTAATAAAGTCACTGGTCCTATAATATATGAATATAACCAAGCTATTTGAAGTCTGGAGAACTTTAGCACACTGAGCCATTTTTACTTTATCCCTCTCGCTTGCTCGCTCACTCTCTCTCTCTCGCTCTCTCTCTTTCACACACGATTTCACTTTTGAAAGGTTCTGAGAAGAGGACTGAGAATGATTCCAATGTCAGAGTCAAAGCCACCACTGATGGCTCACATATCTCCTCAGACTGTACCTGCGGTGCTCCATGTGCATTGAAGAGGGTAACCCAGCCACCTGCACCTTTCTCCTCCTGTGAGAGAGGCTTGGGATACACGGGAGAACATGGTTTTTGTTTTCCCAAAGTAACCACATTAGAGTTTTAATTCTCACTGCCTAGAGCTCTCCAGCCCTGACCCCTCCTCCTTATAAAGAAGGAATGCCAGCAATATGCTTTTAACTTGATCGCTTGCAGCAGTAAATCAGGAAACCAGTTTTTGCATGAACCACTTGAAACGGGCTGCAAGCCTCTGGCACGGTTTTCAAAGTAAGCTTTTCTAACCAATTATTGGGATGACTTTCATTAATGGGAAGAAAGACCTCCTGTAAACAACAGCCTACTTTCCCCACAGGGCGCACGTCCAGCTTCGTGTTTTTAAAGATGTCTCATTTTTTTTAAAATGGTTTCATCCCCATGAAGAAAGTCACCAAAAATTAATGTAATTTGTAAGTATACATGTAAAAAAGAATCACGTCTGCCTTCTAACTTGCCTGCTTTATTTTATTTTTCCATCGTACTGATGGCATTCTTAGATGTTAGCATTCAGTAACAAGCTCGTGCCTGTCATTTTTCTTTAAGACCCCAACTACAGATTTTCATAGCTCTTTGGTGTTGTCTTATTAAAGGAAATGAAAAAGCTGATTTCTGAACACAAGCCATATAAGGCTAATTTGACATTTCCATTGTCCTGACCTTGATTGTCTCTACAAATAACTTTTTTTCTCATCCAAATTTGGAGTTTAACATTTAACTTTTTAAAGTTCAAAGACCTAAAATAAATAACTTATTGGCTATAGCAATAAATAGCAGGTTAGGCCAAAGGCCCCGGAAAGTCCTAACGCTGGGGGTCTACGAGGCGCTCCTGTAGTCTGGGGAACTCGCCTTCACAGCTTAGGTGGCACAGCCCATGTTTGTTAACTGTTGGATTTGCAAAGGGGGGAAGGAGAAAACGGTTGGGGCGCTGCTGGCCTTGAGTCATCTTGCTACTGGACAGCCACCAAGTGGCTTGAGGATCTTGGGCGGAGAGCTGCCAGCTGGGCAGAAAGCAGCTCAGAAGGATCCAGAACCAGAAGAGAAAGGCTGCGAACCCACCCCACCCCACATGCTGGCAGCACCCAAGAGGACTCCAGGGGGGCAGGGCTGTGGCCTTCAGAGGCTGCACTCCTGAGAATTCATTCTAGAAAGGAAATCTAGGAAATGCTGCTTTAAATGGTATTTGCTCATCGATTTGTTTATTCGGCAAGCATCCCTTTCTTTTTCTTTTTTTTTTTCTTTTCCTTTTCCTTTTCCTTTGAGACAGGGTCTCCCTGTAGCCCCAGCTGTCCTGGAACTTGCTATGTAGACCAGGGTGGCCTTGAACTCACAAAAATCCACCTGCCTCTGCCTCTAAACCTCTGCTGGGATCAAAGATGTGCACCACTAGGCCCAGAAGCATCCTTTTCCTGCTTTCTGCAGTGTCTTAGTCCAGGGTGCCGGTGTAACGATAAGGCTGTCAAGGAGAGTCAGATACTAAGGACTTCTTCCTGCACGATTTTAAAAAGTAGGAGCCCTCTGGTGATACTTTTTTTTTTATTTCATTGTTGTTATATATGTTTGTATATTTTCTGACATGTAAATTTATCGATAAGATAGTCTACTTGGGGATCTAGAAGTATTAGACACTTCCTTCAAACCTTTTTTTTTTTAATTTTATTTATTTCTGTATGTGTATGAATGTACTGTCTGTATGCAAGTCTGTGCACCCGTGTCGTGCAATGCCGCGGAGGTCAGAAGAGGGTGTCGGATTCCCCAGGAACTGGAGTTCTCCTGGAATTGGAGTTTCAGACGGTTCTCGGCCGCCATGTAGGTGCTGGGGATCGAACCCGGGTCCTCCGAAAGAGCGGTCAGCACTCTTAACCGCTAGGCCATCTCTCCAGCCCCCGACTTCCTTCAAACTTTTAAGATACCACATTATAATTTAAAAAATAAAGATGGAGCTGGGCATGGTGGCGCACGTCTTTAATCCTAGCACTTGGGAGGCAGAGGCAGGCGGATCTTTGTGAGTTCAAGGTCAGCCTGGTCTACAGAGTGAGTTCCAGGACAGCTGGAGCTACAGGGAGACCCTGTCTCGAAAAGACCAAAACAAACAAACAAACAAACAAACAAACAAATAAATAAATAAATAAAGATGGTAGGGTATTTTAAAGCAAAAAATGCATTTCTACCCTTGGTATTTCTAGTATACCAGGCTCAATTTAAAAACAAAAGGAGGGGGGCTGGAGAGATGGCCTAGCTATTAAGGGCGCCAACTGCTCTTTCAGAGGACCCGGGTTCGATCTCCAGCATCCACATGGTGGCCGTCTTTAACTCCAGTTCCAGGGGAATCCGATGCCCTCTTCTGACCTCCATGGCATTGCACGACACAGGTGTGTGCATGAACCTACATGCAGACAGTACATTCATACACATAAAAAATAAATTAAAAAAATAAAATAAACAAAATGAGGAAATGTATCTAATTCTAAGCTCGTGATGGACTTGTTCCCCACACTTCTTCCCCTCACTTGTCTAGCCCTCCATACTCTGTTCCACTCTCTCAGCCTGGAAAATATCAATACTCAGAGCTTGACAGTAAAGTGCTAAAATAGATTTCACTTAGGACTGCTGCGGTAGGGGAAAGAGCTGAGACTGGAACCAGACTTAACGTAGGAAAGGGGCTTACACTGAGCATAGGGTAGACAGAGGGGTTTGTGTGGAGCGTAATGGGCAGGAGGCTTTGGAGTCAGGAGCAAGGTAGGGGTCAGCATATGGAAAATGACTGTGGAGAAGCATGGGAAGCAAGGAAGATTCTGATCACGCTGACCTCACAGGATTCTTACTAAGACTGTCCAGGGTGACTGGGTGTCACCAGGGAAACGGTGGAGCATGGGCTCCTCGTCAGATGGAAGAGGAGTTTGAGCTAAACTGACTTGACAGGACTCTTGGGAACTGGGCTCTTGAAGGCAAGGTCCAACTACAGTACTGCTCAGAGGAGCTTGCCTAGCATTCAGCCAGCAAGAAGCTGTCAAAAGGCTAAACACAAACAGCTCAGGCACTTAATTACAGGTCTGCCTGCTGCAGGACAGAATACTGCTAGAGAAGTCATTCCTGCTCTAGCGAAGAATTATGGGTCGGGGCGGGAAGAGATCTGAGGCCATCTTTCTCAGGTGCAGAATGATGTGACCACCGAATGTAAATTCCTTCTGTCCTAAGATGTGGGTGCAGCATCAAGAAAGCAGCACCAGTCAGGTGCACGCAGCAGCCATATGACCACCGTGTACATACCCAGGATAGTTCTGGAGGGTCACCCCAAAACCTGGTACCAGCATTTCCCTGTTTGGAAGGAAAAGGACATTAGGGACCTAGGACAGGAAGAAAACGTGTTGTTTAATTTTTAAGTCTTACATGTAGTCATTTTCAATATACCAAGGAAAAGCCATGGTCTCCAGCCAGGGAGGCCACGCAAGTGAGCCAAGACACAGGTCACATGTCCACCAGGATCGCATGCTTGGAGGCTGTGGTGCCTTCCTCTTCTGCTTCTGGTAGTTATTTATTGAACTTTGTGGAGATTTCAAGGCATTTTAAACACCTGGTTTCACTGAATGAAATAAAAACATCAAAGGAGACACTTATATTGGGGTAATTTAATATTTAGATGCTGTTTACAGCCTGGATTATGAGTAATTACAGTGTATCTGTGTTTATAGAGCTTTAGATATGTAGCAGTCTGCTCAAAAAGTGACTGTGATCACAATACTATACTGCAGTTCCTTGGAAATAAGTTCTCTGAATTTTTAGCTAATTCAGAGTTTCTAGTTAGTTAAATGTGTAAAGAAAAAAAATTTTTTTTGGTCTTTTTGAGACAGGGTCTCCCTGTAGCCCCAGCTGTCCTGGAATTCGCTCTGTAGACCAGGCTGGCCTTGAACTCACAAAGATCCACCTGCCTCTGCCTCCCAAGTGCTAGGATTAAAGGCGTGTGCCACCATGCCCAGCTGCTAGAAAATATATTTTAAATAAAATTCTCCCCAATAAGAAATTTTTATAGGAATTCCCAGGAGAAAATAATATATATTTATATCATATTTTTTCTGTGAATGCTTCTATTTTATGAATCATATCAGATAAAGGCTTTGTCTCACCTAAACCCAACCAGTGAAAATGGATCTTGCTGTAACCAGAACCATGAGTTCAGACACAGAAATCTGATACATAATAAGCCTAGGGAACAATCTTTGGAAGAGGGGGCGTGGTAGAATGTAAAGGCTGCGATTGGGGTGAATGGTGAAACTACAGTAATATAGTCTGGACACTCATTTGATCAACTTGATTGAACATACAAGCCCCCCCTGCTGGACGGTGGGACCCATAGGCTGTGTGGGTTTGGGCACAACTGCTTGCAAATTGGTTTTACATGAAGGATGCTTGTACTCATAAATTATTACTTATTGTTAAAAAATGAAAAAAATAAAGAAGTAAAAATTAAAAAAAGAAAATATCTTTTAAATAAAATTCTCCCCAATAAGATTTATTTATATCTCCCCAATATATTTATATACATATTTTTTTTTCTGTGAATGCTTCCATTTTATGAATCATATCGGATAAAGGCTTTGTCTCACCTAAACCCAACCAGTGAAAATGGATCTTGCAGTTACCAGAACCATGAGTTCAGATACAGAAAGCTGATACATAATAAGGGAAGTAAAGAGTGAGACACTGTAGCACAGTCATTCCTCTGTTGATATGGTTTAGCCCCATGTAGAAGGGAACACACATACACACACACACACACATACACACACACACACCAATTTCAAGAGATGCTCATTCTATAAATTATAATGGTTATAAACAACACAAAATTAAATGACATAAACACATTGGTCAAAATTACACTGATGCAGTACGAACTCTAGTCAGGAATAAAAAAGTATTCTAGAGGCCTCGATATGCTAGGAGCCCATTCTTTTTCAAAAAGACAAGAGCGTCAGAACTCACACTGATCTTTAGTCATTCGTTGTTGCTTTGCTTTCTGAGATACAGTCTTACTGTGTAACCCTGTCCATCCTCCTGCCTCAGCCTCTCCAGTGCCAGGATTACAGGCAGGTGCCACCAAGGCCACCTCTCCCATTGATACTTGCGTTCATGTCCAACTGATCACTTGCTTGGTTCTCCAGGGAGGGAGGTGGTGGTCTGTGGGAGATGTAGAGCCGGAGGCGAGGTGGGCGGCCAGGTAGGCGTGTGGAACGCGCAGGGTTGCCGTAGAGATGCTGGTGGAGCCACGGCTGTGTGACAGCATAGCCCAGCAGCTGACTCAGCCACACAGCAGATGACTCAGCAAAGTGAAGTCCAGTTAAACTTGAGGTTTGTCAATTTAGAAAATTTGGAGTGCATTTCAGAATGAATTTTTTTCCATAAAGCTATTTAGGTAGACAGTGGCATGTTTCAAGTAAGCTAGAAAAAAATGAGTTCCATCTCCCTGTTCCCCAGCTAAGGGTCATTGTTAGTTTCCCTTTGTTTTCCACACTAGAGACTGAACCTAGGTCCTTGTGCTGCCAGGCGAGGCTTTCTGAGACAGAATTTCACCCTGCTGCCCAGGCTAGCCTGAACTCACAGTTCTTCTGCCCCCACCTTCCAAATATGTTATTATACTTTAATCAAGAAAGTTGGTTTATTAGTTTGCAGAAAATCCAGAATAATAATAGCTGTAGGTATAATTTGTTTAATGGGCAGCCATTGCCCTGGATTTAAGGTTTATATGTTTTCCCATTTATTCTTCAAAACAACCCCATAGAACAAGTATTACTACCCCCATCTCGCTGATGAAGAGACTGAGGATCAGAGAGTTTGCAGAATAACTCAGCCAACAAGTAGCAGAGTCGGCACACCAGTTTGTGCAGCTTTGGAGCCAATGTAGGAGTAAATATGCTTTTTACTTCTTATTTCAAAGCTGCCATAAAACAAATTTCAAGCCACGCTTCTTTCTCATTAATGCAGGCTTTCCCTGCACTCTCTCATCCTTTCCTTTTCTTTTTCTCCTCTCTCATTTTTCCCCTCCCCTTTTCACTGTGTTCTAACTTGCACATGCGTCTCTGACAGTCCCAACTGCCAGGATCAAAGCCTTACTTGGAAGCACTCTGCCCTGGCTGGAGCCTTTGACTGGAGCTTCTCCTGTGAACAATGTGGCACCCACCCCAGTGTCACGTGTGCGGTGCTTTGATCCTTGGAGACTGTGGGGGAGGCCTCTTCTGTACTCACAGAAAGCCTTTGCATGCCCAGGTCACTCTGAGCAACGAAAGGGCCCAGCAAAAGCATGCATCCATCCCAGCACAGCCACAAGCCCCCACAATGACCTCCTGCAAAGACCTTGCCCAGGCGGAAGAAATCCTCCTGAATGCCTGTCTTTATTGTCCTGATTTCAAGAGGGACAGATGCTTCCTGCAAACACTAAGTTCCACCTCATAGAATCATAAAAATTAGAAGCCTTACAGAGACCCACTGATGGCCAAGAATGCCTGTCAACAACTTTAAAATAATTCTAACCTGTGAATTGGCACTTCAGATCCTGTGCACGGCTTTTCATCTCTCTGTCCTATATGTGCGTATTGTTCTGAACACTGTGTGGCTGGGCATTCAGGATTAAGAGAGAGGTTGAAGTAGACCCTGGAGGTATTGCCCTGTAATAGCAGCTGGTTGTGAGGCTGAAGCAGGAGGATTAAAAGTTCAAGGCCTGACTGGGCTACGGACAGGCTGTTCAAGCACAGACCTGACAAATTAGTGAGTCCCAAGTGAAAATTTAAACAAACAAGAAAGCTGGAGAGATGCAGCTCTGGCGTCGAGTTCCTGCCCAGTGTGGAGGCTGTGTTCAGTCTCCATCCCTGGAAGAGTAAGAATAATTTGAGAGGCAGACTAACTCAGAGCAGGGGTCACACCTCCCAAGTGGGAACGCTTTCATTAGTGAAAACCAGACTGATCACTTATGAGGAGCTTACTTATAAATAGCCCTTACGAGTAGCTTACTAGCCCAGCCAACCTGTCCTTGGTGTTGGTTTGGATTTAATTTTTGGCCAGTAAGTAAAGCTTAGTTGATTTTATACAAAAATAAGGATGAAGACATTAAAACACACAAAGTTAATGGACAAATGGGTTTTTTTCTGAGAGCTCGAACCTGTGTTCCAGCATCCAGGGTGACAGGTAAGGAAACAAGGCCTCCAACAGATTGTGGCTACATCTCGGCTGCTTCTGGGACATCTAGCCAGTGTCCATGACTTGCTTAGCCACTCTGCAAGGTGATCTTCTCTAGGTCTTAAGCTGGTGTCTCTGACTAACAACCACTATCACAAAGCACAGACGATGGGCCTTCCAAGTCTTTAAGCGTGTTTCCACAGCAATGAAATGCAGGGGGAGAGCTGGCATGCCCTTCGGCACAGTGCCTGGCGCTCAGCTCTGGAGGTGAGCTGTGGCTGTCCAGACCTTGCTGCCAACATTCCCCTTGTTATCTCTCTGAAGGCCAGCCACTTCCCGAAGCCCATCCACACCAACGCTTCGGGAATGGGCAGCACAAGTGTGGTTTATGGAGACAACGTACTATATAAGATTCTCATGGAAGATGCACCCAGTTAATGTTAGGAGATTTTTCCCCTCATAATTTTTTTTTCTTTGGGTTGTGTTGGAATCCTATGCAAACACTTCATGGTGGCGCACGCCTTTAATCCTAGCACTTGGGAGGCAGAGGCAGGCGGATCTTTGTGAGTTCAAGGCCAACCTGGTCTATAGAGCGAGTTCCAGGACAGCTGGGGCCACAGGGAGACCCTGTCTTGAAAAAAGACCAAATGAAAAAAAAAAGAAACAAACACTTCAATTTGAACACAAGTCTCATTATATATGCTGCAAATCTAGAAGCCATAGATCATGATTCTTTTTTAAACAGTTATTCTAGTGATTTTTCCAACTTCAAATTTAGAGGCAAATTCCTTTTATGAGGTTCCCAAGAGCCAGTATCTTTTAAATAGTGGTGTTCTAGTTTGCTTTCAATTGCTGTGACAAAACACTCTGACCAATACCACTTGGGGAAGAAAGGGTTTATTCATTTCACATCTCCCCAGTCCCAGTTAATCCCTCAAGGAGCTCAAGGTAGGAACTCAGGGCAGGAACCAGGAGGCAGGAGCTGAAGCACAGGCCATCAAGGAACCCTGCTTACTGGCTTGCTCCCCTGGCCCATGCTCAGCCTGCTTTCTTATACAGTACAGAACCACCGGCCTGGGGGTGGCACCACCCACAGTGGGCTGGGCCCTCTCGCATCACTCAGCAATCAAGACAATACCCCACAGATGTGGCCACAGGCCAGTCCAATGGAGCCAATTCCCCAAATGAGGCCCCCTCCACCCAGGTGTGTCAATTTGACACTAAGGCTCTCCAGCACAGGTGGATGGACTGGGGTACAACTCTCAACAGCTCCCACTTTATTATCACGTATTGAACACCCTCAATTTTTCAACTCTTTACATCCCATTAAAAAAATTATTAGGAAAATTGGACTTCTACAACTGAAGATATTACAGGTGCACACATGAAGCCAGGTGATGACCGAGGGGTGGGAGATTTGGGGGAAATAATTATACTATAAAAACCCAACGCGGTAGCCGGGCTTGGTGGCGTATGCCTTTAATCCCAGCACTTGGGAGGGAGAGGCAGGTGGATCTCTGTGAGTTCAAGGCCACCCTGGTCTACATAGTGAGTTCCAGGACAGCTGGGGCTACAGGGGGGCCCTGTCAAGATAGCAAGAGGGTTATTAATATGTTTGTTGTCGATGGGATCATACTTCTGATTCTCTGCCATTCTTAGTACTGTTTAAATTGTTAAGAATGCACAACTGCTTTCTCATTGCTGTGGATATAGTACAATCATGCTATGCGATACGCCACAATTTATTTTGCTCTTAAACTTGTGGAAATAATCCCTTGGCAGAGCCAAAGCACCCTTTATTTCACCCATCCCAGTAAACAGCACCCTGTTCCCATGTGCCCATCTGGAGAAGCTTGAAACCTTTAAGTGTTTGGTTTGGCCTGGTTTGGTTTGCAGAACCATGGATTGAACCCAGGGTAACCTACATGCCCTGCCAGGAAGGCGCTCTGCCTTCAAGCCACGCCCCTCTACAAGCCACACCCCCAGCTCTAACTTCCTACCTTT
The DNA here is from genome assembly GCA_009823505.1 of Rhizomys pruinosus. Classification (NCBI taxonomy): domain Eukaryota; kingdom Metazoa; phylum Chordata; class Mammalia; order Rodentia; family Spalacidae; genus Rhizomys; species Rhizomys pruinosus. The sequence goes on along the minus strand of VZQC01009601.1, from coordinate 1,049,943 downwards.
AGTTCCACTCAGTCTTATTTGAACAAAAAGAAAGAGTCTTTCTGGGTTCTGAGGTTAATTGGCCGGTGTTTCAAAGCCCTATCTGAGGGATGGATTTCTGAACTTGCAAGCTTATGGAATCTCTCACGCAGTTATCTTTGTCTTCTGGAGTAGCTGGGTGCTTATTTTTTGCCTTGATAAGTGGACAAGTGTCTGAATGTTCTCTATGTTTTAGCTTCTCTGAAGTCACATGACAGACTTAATTAGGGGAGAAGAAAGTGCCATAATTCTGCCATAATGTCCCAGTGGGAGGCCGGGAGGGCCTTTCTTTATGCATATGTCCCCGCCTCTGGAATACAGTGGATGGGTGGGTAAGGACACTTCTGTCAGTGAAAGAGATTATGAGCTGGGAAAGACACATTTGAACTTGATGAAAGGACCGCCTTTGTGCCCAGGGAGGCGGGCTCTTGGTGATTAGGAGAGCAGGTCTTCCTTCAGCCCGGTGGCCTCCTTTTTCATGCTTGCTAAGTCTGAATGGCTGTCTGTTGCCTCCTAATCCCCACAGGAATGTGGCTTCGGCTATGGGGAGGACGCTCTGTGTATGCCCTGCCGGCCGCTCAGGTTCAAGGAGGACTGGGGTTTCCAGAAGTGCAAGCCCTGCGTGGACTGTGCTCTGGTGAACCGCTTCCAGAGGGCCAACTGCTCGCACACCAGCGACGCTGTCTGCGGGGACTGCTTGCCAGGGTGAGTTGGGCCGTTTCTTCCATGCCTGCTATTTAATTAAATGTTTTCCAAGACATATGCTGTTCCCTCTGATCTCAAAAGTTCAGATGTGAACCTGATGATTTTGAGGGACGCTTGGGACTTTGGTCTCTGCAGCCGCTGGTGACAAGTCAGAGGAGCAGCCACACTAGAAAAGGGAATGTGCCCTGAGTACCTAGAGATCCTACAAACTAGTGACCAGCAGCACTTAGACAAATTCACAGAAGAATGAATGGCAGCTCACAGATGGGAAGGCCCCACAGCCATGACTTCCCTCAGATCCTTAGGTAAATTCAGGAGGAAGCAGCAGATATCCCTGGCCATGTGGAGCTTGTGTCCTAACAGGGATTTTAAAAAGGCTTAATCTGGACCAGCAAGATGGATCAGCACATCCGGATGGGCATGCGGAGCCTGCCACCTGACTCAGGGACTGCCCTGAGACCAGCACAGTAGCTGGAGAGAACCAGTTCAGCATACTGTCCTGTGACCTCCTCACACACCATGGTACCCCCCTCTCCAAAAAATAAATAGTGTGAAAAGCCTAATAAACATAATAAAGTCTGCAGAAATCTAGAAGGAAATGACGTATGGGAAAGAGACCAAGAGTAAAGTGGGCAGACACGGAAGTGGCCGACCAAGGTACAGAGTGAAGCCAGGGGATCCAGTAGCAAGTTGGACTGTGAAAGAGAGATCTGAACAGTGGCTGTAGGCCATTAGTTAGGCAGATGTGTAGAGAAGGACTCGGCTGATCTGAAGCTGGGGAAAAGATGGAGGCTGCAGAACCTGGTACAGTCGACAACCTCCACGCAGCCAGGCCAGTGGCGTAGACCTATAATCTCAGCTACTTGGTAGCTGAGGCAAGAGAATGTCAAGTCTAAGACCTATCTGGGCTAAAATGAGTTCAAGGTCAGCCTAAGCAACTTAACGAGACCCTGTCTCAAAGTAAAAAATAAAATAAAATAAAATAAAAACGGGCTGGGGATATAGCTCAGTGGTAGGGTACACTCGCCTACCATGTGTGAGGTCATGGGTCTAGTCCCTAGTGACTTATGCACACACATCCTTGCAAAGAGGCCCACGGAGTCGCAGGGAGAGAAGACTGAGTACAGCACAGGAGGAGCAGAGGTGACTTCCATGAATCCTGACACACATCCTAAGGGGCCCTGGCTTACTCTAGGTAAGCTAGTCTCTGTCAGAAACAGAATTTGTCAATGTTTCACCCCATTCTATGGGTGGCTTTCCATTTCCTTGATGATGTTCTCTGAAGCCCAGAAGTTTTCAGTTTTGATGAAATGCAACATAACTATATTTTCTTATGTGTGTTTTGGGTTTTGGACTCCTGTTTTTGCAGCTCTCTGAGTTCTGGGTCTCTCTCTAGGTAGGGGCCTACCCAGCTCAACATATTCTCCTCAAGAATATGTGAAAAACTCCCCGGCAACTCAGTAATTCGAAACGACAAATAAGCCAGTTAAAATAAGAATAAAGGGCTTGCAGAGATGCCTCCCAGTAATGCACACAAGCGGCACGTATGTGCAAGAAAAGATGCTCCTGTCCTTCATACCACGGCAGGGAGATGCAGATCATACCCACACACACCTCACAAAGATGGACGCCGACATGTGCTGGCTGGGATGGAGGGAAATGGGAGCCTTCCTGTATGGCTGGTGAGAATGTAAGATGGTGTGGCTGCACGGGAAAATAGGCTGACATTTCCTCAAGAAGTTCAACACCCAGCTCTACACCTGGTTTCATAATCAGGAGAACCCACAGCGTTACACGCAATGGCCAGACGTGAGAAGACCCTGCTATGGGTGGATGGCTCCTCTGCAGAATTCAGGTGCTGCTGGGACTGGCCGAGGTTAGGCCTTTAAGCATCAATTGGCTCCAGAGGCCTCTCCCTCTTGGACTGACTTATAAATGAAACTGGCAGGGGGCGTTGTTCTTTTCTTGCTCTTCTTCCTTCTGCCATGTAAGAACACAGAGTTCATTCTTTCCTGAAGATACAGCAAGAAGGCTGTGTCTCAGGACCCCCAGTCCTGGCACCTGGAACGGTGGGAAATAAATTTCTTTTATGGCAGCACAGGCAGACAACAGACAAACCCAAATATCCATCAACATGGATAAATAAGATAGGGTAGATTTGCATAGTGACATATCACTCAGCAATAAAAACAAAGGGTATTCCAATGCCTTACATGGATGGCATTTGCTAAGTGTAGGTAAGAGGCCACTCACGAAAGACCATACATCTGATGCCATGCATATGCAGTGCCCAGAACAGGCAAACCTACAGTTATGGACAGCCACTGGGGCTGCCTGGAGCTGAAGGCTGGAGAGTGCAGGCAAGGACACCTTATGAATTTTATTTTTGGGGTGACAGAAATGCCCAGCATCAATGGTGATGATAGCTACACAACTCAGATTATACTAAAACTGTTGAAGAGCACCTTTTCAGTGGGAGATTTGTACAGTACATGAATTACGTCTTAGTAAATCTGTTGTTTAAAAATTATACTGTGGGGCTGGAGAGGTGGCTCAGCAGTTAAGAGCTCTGGCTGCTCTTGTAGAGGCCCTGGGATCAATTCCAACCACCCACATGGGGGCTATCAACCACCTTTAACTCCAGTTCCAGGGGATCCAGTGCCCTCTTCTGACCTAGATGGGCACTGCACACATGTGGTGCACTTACATGCATGTAGGTAAGACACTCATACACATACAATAAAATAAATAAAAATTAAAAAAATAAAAATTATACTGAGGGGCTAGAGAGATGGCCTGGCAGCTAATAGCACTGCTATCCTTATAGAAGACCCTGGTTCAGTTCCCAGCACCCACAGGGTAACTAACAACTGTCCATGACTCCAGTTCCAGGGGTTCTGACCCCCCTTTTTTGACCTCTGAAGGCATTGCATGACACTGGTGCACTTACATGCAGGCAATACACTCATATACATAAATAATAAAATACTTTAGAAATCATACTGAGAAAAAAAAGTACTGTAGTTTCAGTCCTGTAAGTGGTGTCTAAAGAGGTTGTTGGTTTTCTTTTGTTTTGAGTTGAGGTTTTGCTGTGTAGCCCAGGATGACCTCTAGTGCCCCATCCTCCTGCGTCTGCCTCCCCAGGTCCAGGATAACAGGCATATCCCCAGGCACCACTACTGCTGGACTTGCCTCACTTTGCAGCAAACCTAACTGAGGCTCGTGAGCCGAGCACCTGACACGTCTCTGTGGCTCAGGGTCGCAGTGATGAAAGCCTGCCTCTTCAAGTCTCCTTTCCTCATGTGGGGCATGTCCAGCTAAGGGAGGCAGTCAGTGCCTGATGGACTGGCAACATAGCTGTTCACAGCAACCTCCTGGGCTTTTTCCAAGAGCCCCACTGGGGTGCGCAGCAGCCCACAGTGGCTGTGAGAGAGCGGGGCCCTGGGCCTTCTGCGGACACAGTCCTTCATATGTACCCCCCTCGTCTCCTGAGTCCAGGACTTCACTTCCTACAGTGCTGGTTCATTCTTTAAACAAATAATAGCCCAGTTTGTGAATGCAGGGCCCGGATTCACTAGTGCTGAGCCTCCTGCTTAGGAAGAGGCCTCACAGGATGATGACCGGATCCAGTTGTCCCCTCCTCCCTCCAGCCTCCCAGCACCCTTAGCTCTTGAGAGCTGCCTGAACAGCCTCCCGCATCTTCTGTTTTTCTCCTCCTGTTCCCAGGCAGTCTTCAGGGACAGTGGCACTGCTAAAGCCAATGCTCCATGCAGCCACTAGCATTTGTTCAGGTTCAAAACAGGGCAATGGCTGTGGCTTGCTAAACAAGGGGCCGGCAGGTTGAAGGACCACCCAGCCTGTGATCCACCATTTGCTCTACACTGTGGCTCACAGGCTGCAAGGCAGTGCACTGTAAAAAACGGATCATCCCTCGGCTTTCCATGGCTCACTGGCTGTGCAGCCAGGAGAATAAATGACCTGCAACAGGTCTGCTAGAATGGTGGTTTGACAGAGTCCTTCAGGCTCACCAGTCTCATTTGAATTGAGTTCAGTGAATAATTTCTCCTCACAGGCAATGTTAGGGATCCTGCAAGATGTATTTACATGTTGCTTTCCATCTCACAGTGATTAAGCAAAGTCCAGCGTGGGCTCCCTTTCTTTCTGTATTATCCATCCAAAGCCGGGAGCAGTCTCCCATTAATCTCAGAAGCCTGTCTAGCCAGACACTTTGGATAATGAATGCCTCTGTTCCCTTTTATTTTATTTCATTTGAAAGACTTGTTTCCTACTTCACTTGGACAGGAAATGGACTTGCAAATGTGTCTCTGTCCCCAAACTCTGGCACTCCAAACTGAGGAGAAAACAAGGCTGGGTGATGTGGCTCAGTGGTGGAAGATGCGTTTAGCTTGAAAGCGGCTCTGGCTGGGCTTGGGGAGGCTGGTTTACCACGCAAATCCGAACCTGATTTCAGTTTCCAGAGCTCATGGGGAGCTTGGAGGAAGGGGGGGCAGGGAGCCAAACACAGTGGTATGTGCCAGTAACCCCAGCTCCCTGGAGCCAGAGGTGGAGACAGCTGGCTCCTAGGAGTTCTATGGTCAGCCAGACTAGCAGACTTAGTGAGTTCCAGACTAGTGAGAAACCCTGTCTCAAAAAAAAACAAAACCAAAAAACAAAAAACAAAAACAAAAAACAAAAAAAAACCCCACAACAACAAAAAACCCACCAAAGTGGTAGGTTCCTGAGGAACATGCCTGAGGCTGACCTCTGCTCTCAACAGGCACAGGCGCAAAGGGAGTAAGCAATCCAGGCCCTGGGTACCATCCCTAGAAACAGAAGGAAAGAGCAAGAACGAGAGCGAGAGCGAGAGCAAGAGCCAGAGAGAGAGAGAGAGAAATTAAAAAAGAGAATTTTAAAAAGTTTAATGGACTTCTTTATCTACTTATACCCAATCATATATTTTCTTTGACTTTTCTTTTTTTTTTTCTTTTTTAAGCTTGGGGACACTGTTAATGTTTGAAAGGAAAACTACAGGGCAAGTAAGCTGTAAGTTCAGCAGCTTCTGGAGAAAGAGACTGGAGAAGGAAGACTTGAGTTAAGCTGACATGAAGGTCAGCCACAGGGGAGAGAAGGCCAGAAGCCAGGTGTCCGGGAAGTGTTAGGACAGACAGACGCTCAGGGCTAATCTGACAGCTCTCATTTCAGTGTCTTCATCTTCTCAGCAGATTATCTTTTTTCGGGGAGGTTCTTGATCATTATCACTTAACTGGTAGTTTACTGATTATCTTGTGCTTTAAGATGCGGACCTTAATTGTCGGTTGATAGTTCTGAAAAATTTGTAGCAGTTTGAAAAAATTCGTGGCTGAGCATAGAAAGACAGACCTATAACAGCATGGAAACTGAGGCAGGCAGGCCACGGGGCCAGCCAGGGTTACAAAGAGAGACCTGTCTCAACGCACAACAAAGCAAGAGAAAAAGGCTTGGATTCTTCCTTTAAGAGGAGGCAGCTAGGGTTCCGGATGTTTCTGTGTGATTGCTGCACAGCTGTGATCTGTGCCTGCTCACTCCCTTTCTAGTCAGTGTTTTTACTCAGCATTTAATGGTCATCGGAGCGTGGTAGGACTCGCCTGCCCTCTAGCTCAGATGGTATGTTTTATTTAATTATTTATTTTTGTCTTTTTGAGACAGGGTCTCCCTGTAGCCCCAGCTGTTCTGGAACTCGCTTTGTAGACCAGGCTGGCCTTGAACTCACAAAGATCCGCCTGCCTCTGCCTCCCAAGTGCTAGGATTAAAGGCATGTGCCACCACACCAGGCTCAGATGGTATGTTTTAATAAATACATGCTGGCAACTTGGTTTTGTTTGCATGTTATAGAAAAATTAAGAAAAACTGCTTCCCCACAAGGGGAGTACCTGTTTTTAAGATGTTAAATAATTTCTACATGCAATTACCAATATCCAGTATTTCCCTAATTTTCTGTAGGTTTTTTAAATTTTCTATAGTTTTAAAAAATGCATTTTGGGGGCCTTCATTGTTTGCTGTTGAAAATGTTGGGTATTATTCTTTTTTGTTTGTTTGTTTTTTACATAGAAAGTCTTTCTGTATAAAAAACTATTCTAGATATTGCCAATATTTAATCAAATTAACTTATAATTTGGCAAACTTTCTGGCAGGAAGTATGAAAATATCTGTACATGTTACAGTATTTAACAAGGCACATCTTAAATAAGAACGCTCCCTTGCCTGTTGTTTTTATTTTAAAATTTTATGTGCATCTGTCTATTATGGCAAAAATGCATACCGTAACATTTCTCACTGTAGGCAGTTTGAAGTGTGTCCCTGAGTACTGCTGTCTGCGGGCGCTATGCTGAAGCAGAGCCCTAACCTTTCTTGTCTGCCAAACCCCACGTTCTACCCACTCCCGGCCCCTTTTCTACTCACACCAGCCCTCAATAACCACGGCCTTCTGTTGCTGTGAATCTGACTACTTCAAGTACCTCATAAATGGAATGGTACAGCTTCTGTCTGCTTGCAGTTGGCCCATTCATGTAGCATAATGCACTCCATGTTGGAGCATGTGATAGGATTAACTCCCTTCTTAAGGATAAGCACCACCCCACAGTATTTGTAGTATTTATCCATTATTTGTCAACAAACATTTGGATTTCTTCCTCCTTTTGGATACTGAGACTAGGACTATAATGAACGTGGGTGTATACAAATCTCTGCAGGTGTATACCACCAGTGGGGTGGCCAATCACAGCCTTGCTCTGTTTTTGGCACCGCAAGGAACTGCCACTCTCCCCACAGGTGGCACATTTCACAGGCCCCAGCAGGACACGGGCATCCAGCTCTCACTCTAACTCCTGTCTTCTTAATTCTTCTGTTTATGTTTGGCTGTAGCCCTTCTACTGAATGATGTAAGATGTAGTGTGGTTAGATTTACAGCTTTAGGAAGATGTGATGTGAGCATATTTTCATACACTTGTTAACCATGTGCCTATCATCTTTGGAGAAACATTCTTTAAATCCTTTGCCTGTAGGAAGCTTTCTTTTTATGCCGAACAGGGACCACGCAGCCCTGCTAAGGGGAATGGGGACACAGCTCCCACTTTGCGGACACTGTGGGGAGCTGGCCTTTCGGCACAGAGACCAGCCGGCTACTTTCCGTAGCCCCCAACCTAAGTGGTAACTCCAACTTAGGCTCTTAGCCTGGACCCACGAGACACATGTTCCTGTCTTGGCTGTGACTTCCCACCTGCACAGAGCCTGGACAGGAATTTCAGGCTAATGGCTGCTGGCCTATCTTCAGCCTATGCCCACACAACAACACCAGCTACCCAGATTGGTGATCCTCAAAGGAATCTCTTTCCAACCCACTGGCCACCCGAACGAAATGCAGGCCTACCTTAGCCTGTATGCACACAATAATTAATAAAAAATAACAGCCAGGAATTCCGTGATGATGTTACTATGAAATTCAAATTTACTCCTTGACACAGCTTGCTTTTTTGTGTTGTTTGTTTTTTGTTTCCCTGTAGCCCCAGCTGTCCTGGGACTCACTCTGTAGACCATGCAGGCCTTGAACTCACAGAGATTCACCTGCCTCTGCCTCCCAAGTGCTAGGATTAAAGGCGTGTGCCACCACAGCTTGCTTTTAAAAACCAAATGACGTCAGTTCCCAGGACCAATCATAAGCCCCCCAACTCCATGCCACTGCACACCAGTGCCCCACCCAGCATCACACACCTAGGCCATGCTGCTTGCTCTTCCTTGGGACGGGGCCAGACCCTCGGCCACGCAGTGCTAGTTGGAAATCCAGCCTGCAGTTCAAGCTAGATTTCCCACATTTGCCCAAATCCTTGGTTTGGGGGAGGCGGTTTGTTGTTTGTTTTACGGCAGGTCCCCCTGTAGGCCCAGCTGTCCTGGAACTCAGTCTGTAGACCAGACTGGCCTCCATCTCACAGAAATCTGCCTGCCTCTGCCTTCCCAGGGCTGGGATTAAAGGTATGTACCATCACACCTAGCACTTTTGACCATTTATAAATCAGGTTATTTGATACTTTTTGTTGAGTTCTAGACATTCTTTATATTCACCGGATATTAACTCCTTATCTATTTGATTTGCAAATATTTTCTTTTCTTAAATGATTTTTCCTAACGTGTGTGTGTGTGTGTGTGTGTGTGTCCATGCACATATCCCCAGGCTCTCACTCGTATTTGTGGAGGAGGCCAGCGGTCAGCCTTGACTGTCATTCTTCAGGTGACTTCTGCCTTATTCTTGATGATGTTACTATGAAATTCAAATTTACTCCTTGCCACAGCTTGCTTTTTTTGTTTGTTTGTTTCCCTGTACCCCAGCTGTCCTGGAACTCACTCTGTAGACCAGGCTGGCCTTGAACTCACAAAGAGCTGCCTGCCTCTGCCTCCCAAGTGCTAGGATTAAAGGTGTGCACCACCACACCCGGCTATCAATTTTTATAACTTTTTTTTTTGGTCATCTTTCCTTTTTTTTTTAATTTTTTTTAATTTTATTTATTTCTGTATGTGTATGAATGTACTGTCTGCATGCAAGTTTGTGCACCCGTGTCGTGCAATGCTGCGGAGGTCAGAAGAGGGTGTCAGATTCCCCTGGAACTGGAGTTCTCCTGGAATTGGAGTTTCAGATGGTTCTCAGCTGCCATGTGGGTGCTGGAGATCGAACCAGGGTCCTCTGTAAGAGTGGTCAGTGCTCTTAACCGCTAGGCCATCTCTCCAGCCCCCTTTCCTTTTTTTAAAGACAGGATTTCACTATGTAACTGAAATTCACTATGTAGACCAGGCTGGCTTCAAACTCACAGATTTGCCTGCCTCTGCCTCCTAAGTGCTGGGATTAAAGATGTGTGTTGTATGTCATCATGCCAGCCTTAGGAACATTTATGAGGAGCACAGAGAGATAGAGATAGAGATAGAGAGATAGAGAGAGAGACAGAGAGACAGAGAGAGACACAGACAGAGACAGACAGAGTGAGAGCTTTTTGGCTCCTGAATTCAAATGTTAGAAACTAGCACTTTATTCAAAAGGTGTTTATGGCTTAAATTGCAATAGAATTTCCAGAGCCTACTGACTCATTTTCCCTTATTAGCATCCCCTCCTAGTATAAGAGTCGACTGAGAAGGATTCAGGAATTTTAAAATATGTTTTCATTTTATGTATATGAGTGTTTTGACATGCAGTGTCTGGGGAGGCTGGAAGAGGGTGTTGGATCCCCTGAAACTGGAGTTACAGATGGTTGTTAGCTACCACGTGGGTGTAGGAACTAAACCTGGGTCCTCTTCAAGAGCAGCCAGTGCTCTTAACCACTGACCATCTCTGCGGCCCCAGAGTCCAGGAAGTTGTTTACAGGAGAACTGAATTTCTGGTGGCCACCTGCTCAGAAAGGCTGTCCACCAACGAGCCCAGCTATGAGGCTGTGATCCCTCAGGCTTTGGGTGCCTTTTCTCTATGGAAGATCTGGTCCTAGAGATTGCTGGCGATTGGTGAGATAAATCTTTTCTGCACCCATGAGCTTAGATGACCCGGCTAACCAGGACTGCTTTCCTTTCTCTTCTAGATTTTATAGGAAGACTAAACTTGTTGGTTTTCAAGACATGGAGTGTGTGCCCTGCGGAGACCCGCCTCCTCCCTACGAACCACACTGTGAGTGATGCCACACAGTCGCAGGCCATTTCAGAAGTTACTTTTTAGACCCTTTATCTGCAGGCAAAATGAGGAAGGCCCTGTCTCTGCCATGGGGCTCGTGGGGTGTGGACTTACCCAAATCCTACAGCACAGAAAGCCCCTGTTTGCCACAGTTACAGTGCCCTTTGATTTGTGTCTCAGGGGGAAACAGCCCTTTGTGGCTGCTGAACCCTACTCAAGCAGGAGACAGGGTTCACCAGTGGTCCAGATCCCGATGCCTACAGACCCTGGGGTTTCCTTTCTCTGTCACAGGTAGGGTCATGTAGTGGTGTCTCCCTTTCAGACATTCCTTCTAGGAATCGCTGTCCTCCCTAACGTGTCATTGTCTGGAGTCCCAGCTCACTGAATCCTTTATTTTTCTCACTTAGCAAATCATCAAGGAGAGAAGACTGGGGAGACATGGGGACAGGAGGCACTTATTTAGACTTCCCTTTTCACGTTAACATTAGTCTTTTTGGCTACGCATTTTCCTTAGAGGTAAAAAGTGTTCATTGTGTTCTCAGCCTGCATGGGCCTCTGGCTGCACACTCTCTTAATGCTAAGCGCACCTGACCAACAGGCACCATAGCCAAGCGAGGACAGAGCTGGGCTCAGCCATCGAGGTGGGATGGGCCAGGCTGCATCCAGGAAGTGCTTCCCACTGAGGGAGGAGCTGAGCTAGGAGTATGTCCAGGCAGGAAGGCAGAGCTGCTGCTGGGCTCCCTCCTGCACCTTATTGCTGTGGCCTTTCCGGGGACCGCTGTTTTGATAAACTTTCCAGTCCACACGACTCGCCTTCTTGCTTCTCCCTGTAACAAAAATCTTCTCCAAATAGATTCACTGTGGGCTCGTGGTTTGAGGTTTCGAGGTTCAACAGCGGGGCTGCTCGTTCCAGGAGGCTCCTGTGGGAGTCTTGCAGTCCGTATTACTACACCCCTTACCAAAGTGCATTACTTTGTAGTTTTCATCTGAAGTAACCAAAAAGTAAATTTAAAAAAGAGGGACTCTTTTATAGAAAATGTATATTGCTACTCATTTTTATAATGTCTAAATGTTCTCCAAATAACTCGTTACAATTAACAAATTTGTTATTGGCTACCACCACCGCCGGACTTAACTCGTTCTGTTTCCTTCAACAATCCCATGGTCAGTCCAGACTTGTCAGTCCAGGGGCATCATGGAACATTGATGTTCCATAGCTTGCTGCTCAAGAGCAGAGACAGAATTCCAGGCCACATCTGCCTGACAGCAGAGATCACGCTTTTTAACCATCGCAGGGATGATCTCCACAGCCCACAACATGAACACGTCTCAACTAAAAGGCAAGACCTGGTCTTGCTGTGGGTCAGCTCAGCCGGCATTTGCTCCAGAAGGCAAGTTTATCTGTAAGTGCCAGAGGAGATTTAGTAAACAAATCATATCAGTACTGCCCAGTTTAGAACTGAAAGTACTAAGCTCTCCCCTTCTCTCTCTCTCACACACACACACACACACACACACACACACAATTTAATTTATTGGATTTAATTTAATGTACTATAGTACATTAAAAAAAAAAGTGGGAGGCTTTGGAATGCTTTGCCTTCAGAGTTCTGGCTACGCTTAGACATCATGAATGAGCCTTTGAATACAAGTCTCCCATGCAGCTTTCCTGTCTGGTGAAGCCCTTGGTAATATAATTTTGAAAAAGAAAAATTAATTAGTATCACATATAGAGAGATGTACTTTTCCATTTGTAAAAGTTTTTAGAAAGTAAAGAAAACTAATTGTGAAGTCAGAAATGCCTTCCACATCTCCGAGCTGGGGTTCAGGGTTCAGGGTCTTGCGAGCTTTATCTCTGTCGAAGACGTTTGCTGTGTTTGGCACCTTCTTGGGAATCATTCCTGGACTTAACTAATCTCCTCAAAGGAGATCTTGAAGTCTTGGGGGAAATTATGCATGGCGCCTTGTGTTTTCATTTCTTCTCCTCCGGGCCTTTTCAATTTCTCCACAAAGAGCCGCTTCTTCAGCCCCACCCCACCCCCTTTGCGGTTCCTGTACCATTCCCTCCTGGTTGCAGGAAGCAGGTGTCCCCCAGGCTGCCTCAAGCAGTGGGGCTTGCTTCAAGGGTGCACGCAGCAGCTGGCTCAAGGGGGCTTTCAGGCTCAGAGCCATCCCAGTAAGTACATGTGCTGTCCTTACTTGATGGAACTCCTCCAGGGAGAACCTGACGAGCCTTTCTCATCTAGTCACCTGACATGATGACCTCACCATTAAACAAAGACAGGCCCAGCTGCCACAGTGGTCCATGGGAACCTAATGGAGCCGAAAAGTACCTGTCACATCTTCCTTGTGGTTAGACAGAGACACTTGGCACTGTGTTTCAGTGCGCAGTAGCCAGTTCACGCTGTAGCAGGGAGCAAAGGGCTGTCCCACAGGTTGTTGTGCGGGAGGCTTGGCATATATCCCCATCACTGGGCACTGTGTAATGGCACTTGAGGGCTTCTGCATGCCAGGTACACTTGGAAGACAAGTCTTTTCTTTCTTTCTTTTTTTTTTTTTTAATTTATTTATGTGTATGAATGTACTGTTTGCGTGTAGGTCTGCGCACCCGTGTCGTGCAATGCCGCGGAGGTCAGAAGAGGGTCTCGGATTCCCCTGGAACTGGAGTTCTCCTGGAATTGGAGTTTCAGACGGTTCTTAGCCGCCATGTGGGTGCTGGGGATCGAACCCGGGTCCTCTGCAAGAGCAGTCGGTGCTCTTAACCGCTAAGCCATCTCTCCAGCCCCCACAAGTCTTTTCTTCATGGAGCCCAAAGCCAGCGACGGGGGTAGGCGGTGGGGGAGGGGTCGAATAACAACTCTGAAGTAAGCCTGCTCTGCACAGAGCAAACTGGTAGCTCCTGAGCCTGGCGGGAGCCACAGTGCCTGAGAAGGTGCCCTAGTAACCATGATGTGGCAGAGTGAGGCACAGCTTCTGAATGGTGGCTTGAAGGTGGCACCTAAAGGGGCAGGGGACAGACTACGGGGGATGAGCAGTAGCCAGTTGTGCCCTGTGACTTTGGGTGCTGCTTGCAGGTCAAGTCAGCTGTCACTGGGATTGTCACCTTGGCCATGGAAGCCAGATTGTGAGGGAATGAGAATGAAATGTAAAGGAGCAATGAGGAAGGTTCTGGAAACACTGGGTGCCAAGCGGTGAGGAAGGGGCAGGTCAGGGAGGACAGGAAGCCGTGTGGGAGCAGAGGAAGGAGGTCAGGATGGACAGGAAGCTGTGTGGGAGCAGAGGAAGGAGGTCAGGGTGGACAGGAAGCTATGTGGGAGCAGAGGAAGGAGCAGGTTAGGGTGCACAGGAAGCCGTGTGGGAGCAGAGGAAGGAGGTCAAGGAGGACAGGAAGCCATGTGGGAGCAGAGGAAGGAGGTCAGGGTGGACAGGAAGCTGTGTGGGAGCAGAGGAAGGAGCAGGTCAGGGTGGACAGGAAGCCGTGTGGGAGCAGAGGAAGGAGCAGGTCAGGGTGGACAGGAAGCTGTGTGGAAGCAGAGGAAGGAGCAGGTCAGGGTGGACAGGAAGCTGTGTGGGAGCAGAGGAAGGAGCAGGTCAGGGTGGACAGGAAGCTGTGTGGAAGCAGAGGAAGGAGCAGGTCAGGGTGGACAGGAAGCTGTGTGGGAGCAGAGGAAGGAGCAGGTCAGGGTGGACAGGAAGCTGTGTGGAAGCAGAGGAAGGAGCAGGTCAGGGTGGACAGGAAGCTGTGTGGGAGCAGAGGAAGGAGCAGGTCAGGGTGGACAGGAAGCTGTGTGGAAGCAGAGGAAGGAGCAGGTCAGGGTGGACAGGAAGCTGTGTGGGAGCAGAGGAAGGAGCAGGTCAGGGTGGACAGGAAGCTGTGTGGAAGCAGAGGAAGGAGCAGGTCAGGGTGGACAGGAAGCTGTGTGGGAGCAGAGGAAGGAGCAGGTCAGGGTGGACAGGAAGCTGTGTGGAAGCAGAGGAAGGAGCAGGTCAGGGTGGACAGGAAGCTGTGTGGGAGCAGAGGAAGGAGCAGGTCAGGGTGGACAGGAAGCTGTGTGGAAGCAGAGGAAGGAGCAGGTCAGGGTGGACAGGAAGCTGTGTGGGAGCAGAGGAAGGAGCAGGTCAGGGTGGACAGGAAGCTGTGTGGAAGCAGAGGAAGGAGCAGGTCAGGGTGGACAGGAAGCTGTGTGGGAGCAGAGGAAGGAGCAGGTCAGGGTGGACAGGAAGCTGTGTGGAAGCAGAGGAAGGAGCAGGTCAGGGTGGACAGGAAGCTGTGTGGGAGCAGAGGAAGGAGCAGGTCAGGGTGGACAGGAAGCTGTGTGGAAGCAGAGGAAGGAGCAGGTCAGGGTGGACAGGAAGCTGTGTGGGAGCAGAGGAAGGAGCAGGTCAGGGTGGACAGGAAGCTGTGTGGAAGCAGAGGAAGGAGCAGGTCAGGGTGGACAGGAAGCTGTGTGGGAGCAGAGGAAGGAGCAGGTCAGGGTGGACAGGAAGCTGTGTGGAAGCAGAGGAAGGAGCAGGTCAGGGTGGACAGGAAGCTGTGTGGGAGCAGAGGAAGGAGCAGGTCAGGGTGGACAGGAAGCTGTGTGGAAGCAGAGGAAGGAGCAGGTCAGGGTGGACAGGAAGCTGTGTGGGAGCAGAGGAAGGAGCAGGTCAGGGTGGACAGGAAGCTGTGTGGAAGCAGAGGAAGGAGCAGGTCAGGGTGGACAGGAAGCTGTGTGGGAGCAGAGGAAGGAGCAGGTCAGGGTGGACAGGAAGCTGTGTGGAAGCAGAGGAAGGAGCAGGTCAGGGTGGACAGGAAGCTGTGTGGGAGCAGAGGAAGGAGCAGGTCAGGGTGGACAGGAAGCTGTGTGGAAGCAGAGGAAGGAGCAGGTCAGGGTGGACAGGAAGCTGTGTGGGAGCAGAGGAAGGAGCAGGTCAGGGTGGACAGGAAGCTGTGTGGAAGCAGAGGAAGGAGCAGGTCAGGGTGGACAGGAAGCTGTGTGGGAGCAGAGGAAGGAGCAGGTCAGGGTGGACAGGAAGCTGTGTGGAAGCAGAGGAAGGAGCAGGTCAGGGTGGACAGGAAGCTGTGTGGGAGCAGAGGAAGGAGCAGGTCAGGGTGGACAGGAAGCTGTGTGGAAGCAGAGGAAGGAGCAGGTCAGGGTGGACAGGAAGCTGTGTGGGAGCAGAGGAAGGAGCAGGTCAGGGTGGACAGGAAGCTGTGTGGAAGCAGAGGAAGGAGCAGGTCAGGGTGGACAGGAAGCTGTGTGGGAGCAGAGGAAGGAGCAGGTCAGGGTGGACAGGAAGCTGTGTGGAAGCAGAGGAAGGAGCAGGTCAGGGTGGACAGGAAGCTGTGTGGGAGCAGAGGAAGGAGCAGGTCAGGGTGGACAGGAAGCTGTGTGGAAGCAGAGGAAGGAGCAGGTCAGGGTGGACAGGAAGCTGTGTGGGAGCAGAGGAAGGAGCAGGTCAGGGTGGACAGGAAGCTGTGTGGAAGCAGAGGAAGGAGCAGGTCAGGGTGGACAGGAAGCTGTGTGGGAGCAGAGGAAGGAGCAGGTCAGGGTGGACAGGAAGCTGTGTGGAAGCAGAGGAAGGAGCAGGTCAGGGTGGACAGGAAGCTGTGTGGGAGCAGAGGAAGGAGCAGGTCAGGGTGGACAGGAAGCTGTGTGGAAGCAGAGGAAGGAGCAGGTCAGGGTGGACAGGAAGCTGTGTGGGAGCAGAGGAAGGAGCAGGTCAGGGTGGACAGGAAGCTGTGTGGAAGCAGAGGAAGGAGCAGGTCAGGGTGGACAGGAAGCTGTGTGGGAGCAGAGGAAGGAGCAGGTCAGGGTGGACAGGAAGCTGTGTGGAAGCAGAGGAAGGAGCAGGTCAGGGTGGACAGGAAGCTGTGTGGGAGCAGAGGAAGGAGCAGGTCAGGGTGGACAGGAAGCTGTGTGGAAGCAGAGGAAGGAGCAGGTCAGGGTGGACAGGAAGCTGTGTGGGAGCAGAGGAAGGAGCAGGTCAGGGTGGACAGGAAGCTGTGTGGAAGCAGAGGAAGGAGCAGGTCAGGGTGGACAGGAAGCTGTGTGGGAGCAGAGGAAGGAGCAGGTCAGGGTGGACAGGAAGCTGTGTGGAAGCAGAGGAAGGAGCAGGTCAGGGTGGACAGGAAGCTGTGTGGGAGCAGAGGAAGGAGCAGGTCAGGGTGGACAGGAAGCTGTGTGGGAGCAGAGGAAGGAGCAGGTCAGGGTGGACAGGAAGCTGTGTGGGAGCAGAGGAAGGAGGTCAGGGTGGACAGGAAGCTGTGTGGAAGCAGAGGAAGGAGCAGGTCAGGGTGGACAGGAAGCTGTGTGGAAGCAGAGGAAGGAGCAGGTCAGGGTGGACAGGAAGCTGTGTGGGAGCAGAGGAAGGAGCAGGTCAGGGTGGACAGGAAGCCGTGTGGATGCAGAGGAAGGAGCAGGTCAGGGTGGACAGGAAGCCGTGTGGACGCAGAGGAAGGAGCAGGTCAGGGTGGACAGGAAGCTGTGTGGGAGCAGAGGAAGGAGGTCAGGGTGGACAGGAAGCTGTGTGGGAGCAGAGGAAGGAGCAGGTCAGGGTGGACAGGAAGCCGTGTGGATGCAGAGGAAGGAGCAGGTCAGGGTGCACAGGAAGCTGTGTTGATGCAGAGGAAGGAGCAGGTCAGGGTGGACAGGAAACCGTGTGGGAGCAGAGGAAGGAGGTCAGGGTGGACAGGAAGCTGTGTGGAAGTGGAGGGATTTTCTTTCATGAGTCATTAGCAATAGGACCACATCCTGAGACACGTCATTAGACAATTATGTCTTTATGCCAACATCATAGATGCACTTACACAAACTAGCACTGTCTCTAGACAATGCAACCTACAAGACAGGGTCATAGATGGGATCTGTCATTGACCAAAGCATTACTATGACTGACTGCCTGTCATATTTAGGTGAGAGGCACATCTGTGTGTTTGAAGACTTTAAGAGAGGATCCAGGTGAGAGAGGTTGACATTTTAATAGGGTCCATTGAAGAATCCTCATGCACAGACGGATGTGAGGCGGGGGGCGGGGGCGGCCGGGCTTGCTGGCAGGGGGGAGCACGTTTTACCTTAACCAGAGAAAAGAGGGGCTAGGTTAGTGAGCCAGCATGGGCTTCTTCTTCATGGCAGGAATGTGGAGGTGCCTGTGTCCTTGAGGTTCAGTGCTTTCCCAAGAGGAGACCGGAGCTGAGGAACTCAGTGCCAGCAGGGCACAGGGGTGGAGGCTCTCACTGGAAGGGATGGGGAGTAGATGTAAGGAGACAGTGGGCTTCCTGACAGCCCCAAGGTACACAGGAAGTTGTGGACGAAGTGCCACAATGGCCTGCCTGTCACGTCCATCTCTAGGGGTCCCAGCTCCAGTTCACCCCAGGACTTACATAGGTCACACCCATGTATACAAGCTACAAATCTCTGAAGAAGATAGCCATGTAGGTGTTGCTAACAGGTCCTATTCGAAATGAGTGAAAATGCACGTATGTTTTTGTATGTTTGCTCTTGTTTCTTGAGATAGAGCCTTGCTCTGTCGCCCGAGGCTGGCTGAGAACTCACTGTGTAGCGCAGCCCATTCTCAAACTTGGTGTGAGCCCCCATGACTGACTCTCCTTTCTTTTTTTTTTTTTAATTTTTATTTTCGTATGTGTATGAATGTTCTGTCTGCTTGTAGGTTTGTGCGCCTGTGTCATGCAATGCCGCGGAGGTCAGAAGAAGGTCTCGGATTCCCCTGGAACTGGAGTTCTCCTGGAATTGGAGTTACAGACGGTTCTTAGCCACCATGTGGGTGCTGGGGATCGAACCCAGGTCCTCTGCAAGAGCAGTCGATGCTCTTAACCGCTAGGCTATCTCTCCAGCCCCTTTCTTATATTTATGTGAAACAACAGAGAACACAAGGTCGAAAACCTCCCACAGACCTGTGAGCTGTCCAAGGGCCGCCCTGACTCCACACTCTAGCTAGCAGTGTGTCTTTGGCAAGTTTCAGAATTCCTGCGGGCCCAGGTTTCTCCCCTGTAGGACAGATATACCTACTTGCCAAGTACTGGACAGGACCAGGAATGTGAACCACGGAGGGCAATGTCTGGGGCTCAGACCTGACTTCCATCCTTGCTCCTTCTGGCTCATAATTCTCCTGGGACAGAGTTCTTCTCTCCTGGTACTTTGTGTGTGTAGTGTTCTTTATGAGTGTGCACGTGTGTGTTCCGGAACACTTATGAGTGTATGTGCATGTGGAAGGCAGTTTGACTGTCTGTCTTCACTCACTTTGTCATCTCACAATCATTCGGTTGTGTTTTGAGACAAGGTCTCCCTGTGGCCCCAGCTGGTCTCGATTTCACGGATATCTGCCTGCCTCTGCCTTCCGGTTAAAAGTGTGCACACTTGGGGGCTGGAGAAGATGGCCTAGCGGTTAAGAGCGCCAACTGCTCTTGCAGAGGATCCGGGTTCGATCCCCAGCACCCACATGGCGGCTGAGAACCATCTTTAACTCCAGTTCCAGGGGAATCTGACGCCCTCTTCTGACCTCTGCGGCATTGCATGACACAGGTGCACAAACCTACATGCAGACAGTACATTCATACACATATAAATAAATAAATAAATAAATAAATAAATAAATAAATATGTGCAGCACCACACCCAACTCACCTTCTTAGTTTTTGAGACAAAGTTCATCACTAAACCATTGATCTGGCAGCGCTGGCCGACAGATGAGCCCAGGCTCCTCCTGCCTCTGCTCTCCCGACCCCCAGTGCTAAATCACAGGTGCACTACAGCCTCATGCCCAGCATTTACAGGGGCTGAAGCGACCTGTACTCCGGCCCTCCTGCTGTACGCCCAGCGCCTTACCCACTGAGCCGCCTCCCCCGCTCCCGCTCCCGCTCCTAGTGTTTTGAAGAGCTGCTGCCTTGCGGGGAGCATGGGAATAGAGGTTGGACCTCAGTACAGGCAGCTGGTCTGAGAAAGGCAGTGAAGTTAGCATGGCCTGTAAATAACTTTGTGCCCAATGGGAGACAGAGGAAATGTTAGTCATCAGAGAACAAATAAGCTCTCCAGAGCCTTGTGTGCAATGAAGAAAGACAAAACGGGCTTCAGTCGTTTGTGCCTGTTTCAGGAAGCTGAGAAAGGAAATCACTTCAGATGTGTTCAAGATCAGTCTGGGCAACATAATGAGACTCAGCCCTGGTCCAGCATGCACAAGGTTGGATGCTGCACTGCGAAATAAATTCATAAATTAATACTACGTAGACTTTTTCTTTTCATAGGGTAAACGCCTGCTCCCAATAATATGATTTAAAATCAGGAATGGTCTGGTCCGTGATCTCCGTTCCTTTTCTGCCACTGTGACAAAATGACCTGATGAAAGCAGTTTAAGGAAAGGAGGGTTTGTTCTGCTCACTGTCCATCCATGGTCCTTGAGCCCCACCCTGGCCCCGGGCGTGCTCTCGTGGGTCCGCTAGTTGGGAGCTTGCTCATCCTGGCAGGACATCGGGATGTGTCTGTCTCTGCTGTTTGTCTTGCTGGTGGGTGAGCACCTAAGGACACTGCAAAGGGGCAGTTCACTCTTTGATCTGCTCTGGTGGTTGGACTGCCAGGCTGTGGAGATCTGACTCCAGCCGGTCTCTTTATCATCCCCAAACTCATCAGATGAGAACCAAGCACCCCCATAACAATGGAGTGTGTTAGGGTGACCCTTTATCTGCCCACAACCCCTCTGTCAGGTGACTAACAACATTTGTTGGTTATGCCTGGTTGGACACAAGGCACAGGGCTCTTAGTGACATTGTAAATCTCAGGTAAATAAGAGGCCCTTCATGTAAAATGCCATGTGCAGGCTCTGCCCTGACTGTGTCCTCCATCCAGTAAGAGAAAACACCCAGGAAATTTTAGAGCTCTATTCTGCCTTGGGTCTGATGCGAAAAGCAGATTTGGGGATTTTCTTCAAATAGCGTTTGCTCAATTTTGAACATTACTGTGATCGGAACAAATGGTTTACAAAAAAATCCAAAGCAGTTTTCGCCAGCGTCAACTGTTTTTGAAGTGTGTTTAACCTAGATGTTTGCTTTGTAAACCAAGCCATGTGATACTCAAGTCATACTGATCAGACAAATCTCTGTGGGAGAAATAGAAGGGAGCACTGCAGTGAGTTGGCTCAGCAGTCAGAAGGCCATTCCCAGCTCCCTGTACCAATAAGTAATAAACCACACTATTAAACAATGATTATTTTCAAAGGGAACTTAAGACCTTCTTGGATAACAAGTGAAAGTAATTTCAAAATTAACTTTTAAACGAAATATGAACTCGAAGATTTTATTTTTAAGTTTAATAGGAAAAGCCGGAGGGAAACGCCAACAGTCCCAGGCTGAGCCCTTGGCAGCATTAGCAGACCCAGCATTCAGCAGACAAAAGAGCGTTTCGAAGTTCTTTCCAGCCTTTTTTCTATCTATATGGAATTTTCAAAAGCTGGACATAGAGGGCTGGAGATGTAGCTTGGTAGGAAGACAGGTGTATGTGTGAGGCCCAGGCTCTGTTTCTAAAGAGAAGGGGCAGACTATGCTATGTATATTGTTTTTACCCTTTTCCCACTTCTACATATCACTTAGAGGCACCATAGCTTTGTTGAGGAGCCTGTTCCTAGCCTGAAGCTGTTACCCACACTCCGGTTACTCTACACAGGAGGTCACAGAGATCACAACCCACATGCAAGTCTGTCTCCAGAAATATTAGGGCTTGTTTTGCTTTTTGGTTTTGCTTCTAGTTTTTTGGGGGGGGGTGTGCTTTTTGTTGTTTTACTTGTTTGAAACAACATATCACTTTGTAGCCTAGGCTAGCCTCAAACTTACTTTAACCCACATCGACCTCAAATGCACTAGGTAACCCACCCAGCCTCAGACTCTGTCACTATCCTGCTTCTGCCTCCTGAGTGCTGGGATTACAGGTGTGAGTCACCACACCTGAGTTAATACTGGGACTTTTATCTCTTTACCAGAAGTATTCAGTAATCTGATAGCCTGAATGCCTGGCAAACAATGTTTGTAAAGAAAACAAAAATGAATTTAAAAGGAAATAAACTGGGAGTCTTTCAAAACTGATAGCAACGTGGGTTCCAGGATTCCTTTTGTTTTTTAAGAACAAGCAGGGGACCATGTTGACCTCAGGGTGTCCTTGAGTATTTCAGCTTAAGTTTCCGGAGTTTCAAAAGGCTCTTTCTTGTATCTTCCCAGCATCTGGTACCCTGCACCCTGGGGAATCAAAACACTTGCATCTAAACAGAGAAAAACCAACACCAGTGTGGGTGCAGAAGCAGCTAACTTGAGATCTGCTCTGTGTGTGTGTGTGTGTGTGTGTGTGTGTGTGTGTGTGTGTGTGAGAGAGAGAGAGAGAGAGAGAGAGAGAGAGAGAGAGAGAGAGAGAGAGAGAGAGAGAGAAAGTTTGCTCATATTTAGTGGCCAAAGTTTCCAGAATGCTTACTGGAACCCCAAGTTCTGGTCCACGAAGCCAGGGTGCACTAATGAAGGGCTCAGTTTACTGAGGGTTTTGAAGTTGTCTCTGGTCCTCAGACCAAGACTCGCTGGTGTCTGGCCAGTCCCTTGCTAGAGGGGAGGCTATCTGTGGAGCCTTGATGTGGGGTTGTTTAGAGAACAGCTGAGTGTGACTGTGAACTTTCCACAAATACCTCCAGCAACCCAGACAGGAAGCTGCTTAGAGAAGTCCGAAGGACTCAGCTCTCTCCTGCTACACACAACATTTAGGGCAGAGAACATGGGTGGTGGCTTTTTTCTGCTCCTCGCTGTCGCTTTGGCTGGCTGGGCCTCCTGGACAGGCAATGTACTGCTGCGCAACACTCTAAGGCATTTTCAAGAAAGCTGAGGACTGCTATAATTCATTCCAAGTGATTTCCACAAAAAATTATTACTGATCTTTTTTGAAGATTAATTGCTTATCATGGTCAATAGTTGTTTTCCAAAGATATATTGAAAATTATTATTCTAAGATTGTAAATACAATGGCCAAGCCTCTTTAGAGGAAAAGACTGCTGTGCATTTAGCTGTTTGAAACATGTGTCTTCCAAATGGATTTCTTTGGCCCTAGTTTCATCACAGTTACAGAATCAGAAATTCTTCCAATGTGTTTTAAGCTCAGGTGCCCCGCATTCATTCTTTTCTCCCAATAGAAAATCTCTACATATATATTTTTTATCAAATCTAGACCCCCCCATCCCCCCACCCCACCAGAGCTCATGAATTCTGCCAAACATGCTTTTCATCTCTTTCTCAGTCTTTCTCAATATTCTCCATGTGGAAGTTGACTGTTTTGAGCAGAAGTTCACTGTTTCAGTCAGTTCTTTGATGCAGTCTTTTGTTTTGTTGTTTGTTGCGTTGTTGTTTCCATTATGACATCACTCCCAACTGCTTTTGGACAAAAAGCTCAAGGGGCCGTGCACAAGAAATACTTACAACTAGGTAATTGGCACTAGCATCACAGATGAGGGATACCATTTGTCATTTGTTTTTCTGGGATTGTGTTACTCACTCAAGCATGATGTCCTCTTAAGCTCCAGCCATTTTCCTGCAAAGCTCATGATGTCTTTCTTTACTGCCGCATAGACTCCATTGTGTAGCTGTACCACATTTTCTCTATTTCCCCCTCAAGTTGAGGGGCATTTGGTTAGTTCCAGCTCCTGCCTATTGTGAAGAGAGCTGCAATAAACATGGCGTACATGTATCTCTGCTGTTGGGGTGAGTCTTGAGGGTACATGCCTAGGAGTGGTATGGTGGTCGGGTGGCAAGTTCATTCCAAGTCTTCCAAGGGTTCTCACCTGCTTTCCATTGTGGCTGTACCAGTTTACATTCCCACCAGCAGTGGATGAGTGTTTCCCCTTCCCCACAACCTCTCCAGCACTTGGTATTATTTGTTTCTTGATCCTAGCCAGCTTATTGGAGTTAGATAATGATTCTTAAAGTGGTTTTGATTTGCATTTCTTCCTTAGTGATGTTTGAACACTTCTTAGGGTGTTTCTCAGCCATCTCTAATTCCTCACTGTTAAGTTTCTGTTCAGTCTTTAGCCCATCTATTGGAGTGGGTCATTTGTTTTCTTTCTTCTTTGTTTTTTGGTAGTTTATTATATTCTGGAATCATGCTTGTCAGATGTTCTGCCGTGAGGTTTCCTCCCACTCTGTGGGATTTCTCTTCACTTTCCTTGATTGTTCTTTTGATGTACAGAAGCTCTTGAGTTTAATGAGGTCCCATTTGTCAATTGTCGACCTTAATTCTTGTGCAGCTGCTGTCTGATTTAGGAAGTCTTTTCCCATATTTGTAAGGTGTCAGTTTTTCCACTGGAAAAGCAGGAACGTTAGATGTCTTATCTAAACCACACAGTGGAACTGATTTTGAGGGCCTTGTTTGCCTGTGCGCACCGAGGGAACCAGCTCTTGAGAAGGGTTTGGTCACTACCCAGGGCACAGCACATCCACCTCTTGGCTCTTATCTCTAGTCTCTTTTAGGTATTTAAAGCACCTGAAAAAAAAAAAAAAAAAAAAACGTTGCACTGGTTTAAATAATCACACAAAAATAGTCCATGTTGGTTAAAGGGCATTGCTAAATTAAATGAATTTTAGAATAAGTACAGTTTACGTTAAACACACACACACACACACACACCACACACACACACACACACAAGAGCTGTCGGACCCATTCCAACTTTTACAAATGGCACTGCGATTTGTGGGCAGCCAGGAACGGGGAAAGAGAGGAGTGCAAAGCAGTGGAGAAAAGAGAGCTCAGTGCATCCACAGACCGATGGGGGAGGGCAGACAGCTGCGACTCAGAGGTCAGCCTTTTCATCAGAGTGTTTGTTCTCAGCAGGCAGTTGGTGTGAGCTGGGGACAGCTCGAGTTCTAGTAGAGATCAGGTTAAGTGCCTTAAATTCAGTTCCTGGCCATTTCTAAGTCAACTCCCTGAGGAAAGGGGTTTAACTTGAGAAATTTCATTTGAGAAACCAATGAAGAAAGTACCAGCAGGGTGTAGCCGAGCCGCAGCTCTGCAGTTCTGCTTGTTCTCAGTCTGCCCTGTGTGCTGTGGGAATCCACTCACGGCTCTCAGTCTGCCCTGCGTGCCGCGGGAATCCACTCACGGCTCTCAGTCTGCCCTGCGTGCCGCGGGAATCCACTCACGGCTCTCAGTCTGCCCTGCGTGCCGCGGGAATCCACTCACGGCTCTCAGTCTGCCCTGCGTGCCGCGGGAATCCACTCACGGCTCTCAGTCTGCCCTGCGTGCCGCGGGAATCCACTCACGGCTCTCAGTCTGCCCTGCGTGCCGCGGGAATCCACTCACGGCTCTCAGTCTGCCCTGCGTGCCGCGGGAATCCACTCACGGCTCTCAGTCTGCCCTGCGTGCCGCGGGAATCCACTCACGGCTCTCAGTCTGCCCTGGGTGCCGCGGGAATCCACTCATAGCTCTCAGTCTGCCCTGGGTGCCGCGGAAATCCACTCACAGTTCTCAGTCTGCCCAGGAAGAAGAAGCAGGATTCAGCAGGAGGCTGTCTGACGACACAGACTGACAGACTCAAAACTGCTTTTGCAGGTGGATTCCCAGAGACAAGTTTAAGAGATTATAAAATACAAACACACTAACTAGGGCATGGGTGGCGCATGCCTTTAATCCTAGCACTTGGGAGGCAGAGATAGGCGGATCTCTGTGAGTTCAAAGCTAGCCTGGTCTACAGAAAGAGTTCCAGGCCAGCTGAGACTAAAGGGAGACCCTGTCTCAAAAATACCCCCCCCCAAAAAAAATACAAACACGCTATCATGCTTTAGTCTCCACAGGGATCCCTTTAGGGCCACACTCCCTGCCCCAGAGGTCAAGGGCCTTGTGTGAGTACACAGTCTTTTACATGCCTAAGATCTAGGTATGTCTGTGTGATTTGAATTGTCTCTAGATAGCTTACAATACAACATCAATGCATGTAAGCTGCTGTACTGTTGTATCGGGAAGCATGAAGGAAAAGAAGTCTGCACTTGTTCAACGCAGATGGAATATTTTTAATGAAATAATTCAAAATTCAAAAATTAAGAAAAAATTCAGACATGTAATTGAGTCCCTGTACTTAAAGAAAAAAACAAAAACTAGGCCAAAATAACTCCAAAGTAGAAAAGGTATTTGAAAGTTCAGAAGGGTCCAGACATACTTCATACTTCATGCCTGTGATCCCAGCACTCAGAGGATCCTGCCTCTACCACCAAAAGTTAACAACAGAAACTTGAATTTCAAGTAGGAGTTAATTCATTTTAAAATTTCTCTCTTTGAATCCTTTTGGGGGGGCCTTTTTTTATGACAAGGTCTCTCTGTACCCCCAGCTATCCTGGAACTCACTATGTAGACCAGGCTGGCCTTGAGCTCACAGAGATCCGCCTGCCTCTGCCTCCCAATTACTTGGATTAAAGGCATGAGCCACCATGTGTATCTCTCTTTGAGTCTGTAAAACATAATTTTAACTGGTTTGTTTATTTTGTCCACCGGGGAGAAAATATTTTATGTAGTCAGAGTTTTATCCAAAAGTTATTCTAGCTCTTTTCTTAAAGATTCAAAAAACGCCTTTCCTTGATACACAATTGTAACTTTACAAGAAAGAAAGCAAATTTTTAACTGTTGCTATAGATTTTCAATTTTACTGAAATAATTTACCTCAGAGAGGATGCACCTGCTTAAGCTTATTATTCAGTGATTTTAACAGGTGTGCAAATAAGCCACAGCCCAGTCCAGGCACAGAACCTTCCTGTCACCCCTCAAGGGGACTGAGTGATTTAGCCCCTGACTCTCCTGGGGTGACCTCAGGGAGTTGTTCATGAGCAGTCTTGACATCCTTTTCTTCTGCTACTTTAAAATTTGCATGTATATTATATATACATATATATATATTTTATATTACTGTGTTCCTTCCCTGCCTCACCTTTCACCCAGAGCCCATAAAGGTGTTGGTATAAAAAATTCTATTTTAGATGATTTTCTGCAACATCTCCAGGACTAAAATATTTTAAATGTGCTTAAAAATTGGTAACTCCAGCCGGGCGTGGTGGCGCACGCCTTTAATCCTAGCACTTGGGAGGCAGAGGCAGGTGGATCTTTGTGAGTTCAAGGCCAGTTTGGTCTACAGAGTGAGTTCCAGGACAGCTGGGGCTACAGGGAGACCCTGTCTCGAAAAGACAAAAATAAATAAATAAATAAATAAATTGCTAACTCCACCCGAGCTTGGTGGTGCACACCTTTAAACCTAGCACTTGGTAGGCAGAGGCAGGCAGATCTTTGTGAGTTCAAGGCCAGCCTGGTCTACAGAGTGAGTTCCAGGACAGCTGGGGCTACAGGGAGACCCTGTCTCAAAAAGACAAGAAAAAAAACAAACAACAAAAAAAAATCGGTAACTCCTAGGCTAGGAAAATAGCTCAGTGGTAAAGTTCTTGCCTTGCAAATGAGAGAGTCTAAGTTCACTCCCTAGAACCCATGTTCTTTGAGTGCTGGGATCACAGGCTGCTTAGGATGGAGTGTGCCTGTGTGCATGTGGCCTTTTCCTTGCCAGAGCCAAGCTTTTTAAGGGCTTGTGGTAGAGCATGGCACTCCAAGGGTTAAGGAGAGTCCACACTCGGAGCTGGAGGGCAGCAGCCCAGGTTTCACATCTTTGTTCCAACTCCCAGACTCTACGCTGCCTCCAGCCCATCTAAGTGCAACTATTTTTGAGCTCTCTGTCCCTCAGCACAGATGTTCAAAGCCATAATAGTGTGTTTCTTTTATGGTGTCTTTTTTGTTTCTTGGTGTAGAAGTTTAAAAGCTTCATTTTTTCACCAGGCAAATAAACACTGCAAGACCTTGTGGGTCTGTGGTGTAATAAAAAGAGCAGAAGTCCCTAAGAGCAGGGAAGAGTCTTCCAACTTGCCTCTATGCGCAGAGAAGCCTGCAGACCAGCCGCAGCTGTTTTGTGGCTTATAATTTTTTCAGTGTTAATTATAGGATTTATGGTAATTAAAGTACCAAACAGTTAGAATCCAGCAAGTGCTAAAGAAGAAAGTAAAGTCAGGCCTGTGCCTCTGTGGAGGGAGGGCTGTCACCTCCCTGTCCCACAACTGTTCCCCGAAGTGGTTTAGCACTTTCTGTCTCTCTGTCCTCCCCATCCCACACCATGTACAATAACATTTATCACTGGTGGGAAGTAGATCCCTAGTCCAAACGATCTCTAAGCAAGATGGAAGACTGTGGAAGATAAGTTTCTCTAATTAAAAAAAAAAAGATTCAGTAGATCAGCTTTTTATGCTTTAATTTTTAGAAAGATTCGTTATTTTTCATGTGGTTATTAATTCTTGATAATTTCATGCGATGATCGGGTCATGTTCATCCTCAGCTCCTTTAACTCCTCCCACACCTGCCTCCACCTCTCCACCTCTCCTCCACACCCAACTTCATGGCCTTATTCTTTTTTATAACCCATTGACCACACTGTCCATTCACCTCTGGGTGTGGGGCCATTCCCTGGAGTGCTGTCACCTCCCAGGAGCCACCTTTAAGGAAAACTGGCTCTCCCTCCCCTAAGCTGCCTTCCTCGACCTCCTTTCCTGCAGTCCTACCGCAGATTCTCCCGTGGTCTTAAGTCCACATCCCATGGTTAAACTTCAGGACTTACTGTGCCAGGCCCTCATGATGCTGCCAGCATCTCCCCAGCCCCGGTCCACAGTCCTGACCTCGGCCCATCGTGCCTGCCTCTCCCTGCCCCTGGCTGCTGGCTCCTGCTAGCTTTATCACCTCAGTGAAGTGAACTGGCGGATGCACACTTCTTCAAAAGCAGAGAGCATGATCTTCTCTTGTCAATCTAACTTTCTTTTGTCCTTTTGAGAAAAAAAAAAAAAAAGAGAGAGAGAGCCCAAAGCACTATATATGCTGTGCTGGATTCAAAGGGAAATGCGAAAATCTTAATTTTTTTTCCTAGCAGTTGAAATGTAAAATACTTTTATTGCAGTTTAAATGAATGAAGATACTGTCTTTTTTTTTTCTGCTGAAGAAAAAAAAAAAATAGGACAGCATTGGCAGGAGCCTGGCACATTGTCCTGAGGCCGTGAGGGTCCCCTCAGCTGACTTCATGGTCTTAGACGGTGTTCGCATTTGACAAATATGCTTGTGTGCTGATGAACAGAGCAGTGAGGAGAGTTGTGTTTCAAAAAGGCAAGGAGTTTGGCTGCCTGAGAGACTGTTAGAACCTGCCATGGGGGGCCAGTTGTGTAGCTGCAGGAGTTCTGTCAGACAGAACCAAGCCCACGTCCTTACACAGCAAGCAGAGACTCGGTGGCTTCTGGCTTACTTTTGAAAATTAGTTTTAGTAAGCCAGAAGATCAGTAACCCAGGAAGGCAAGCAGAGCCAGCCGTGTTGACGAGGGTAATTAGAAGCTCCGCACTTCCATTAGCCCTGCACTGCCAGCATATCAGCAAATAATTGGCTCTCTCTGGTTGGACACTGGACAGGCCAGAAGCAGCTTCCAACTGCTGGCTGCCCTTCCTCCGGAAGCTTGTGGACTGGGCTTTCACACTCAGGGCCATATGGCTCTGGGCCCTGAGAACTACAGCCTTACTGCTCCAAGTTCTCAAAGCCAGATACAGAGCTGGGGAGATGGCTCAGTGGTTAAGAACACCAGCTGCTTTTGCAGAGGACCCAGTTTCGAGTCCCAGTGCCCACATGGTGGCTAACAACCATCTGTAATTTCAATTCCACAGGAATCTGATGCCCCCTTCTGACTGCACAGGTATTGCATGACCCGGGTGCACTTACAAGCAATACACACACACACACACACACACACACACACACGCACACAAAACCAAATACTTATAACTCTAGGTGCTCAGCTCAGGTGAGAAGGAGCTCTGAGCTTTCAAACCTAGAGGCTTATGACTATACGCCCTGAGACTAAAGGCTTATTGCTCCAATTTTTCAAAGCCAGAGAGTAATGACTTTTGTTTTCCATCTTTTTGAGGTAGGGTCTCCGTGTAGCCAGAGCTGGTCTGGAACTTACTTTGTAGACCAGGCCGTCCTGGAAGTAAAGGCATGAGCCACCACACCCAGCCACTGACAGCATTCATAGATGCTCAGGTCAGAGGCTTATTACTCTGGGATCTGAGTGCTAGTAGCCAGCACCCAACTAGTGTTACAGAGCTGTCAAGCTTCAGGTTTGTAACCGTGGTGGCTCTAGGCAACTCCTCCATCCAGTCTTTTTTTTGGTTTTTTTTTTTTTTAATTATTTTATTATTATTTTTGTATGTGTATGAATGTACTCAATGTAATGTCTGCATGCAGGTCTGTGCACCCGTGTCGTGCAATGCCGCGGAGGTCAGAAGAGGGTCTCGGATTCCCCTGGAACTGGAGTTCTCCTGGAATTGGAGTTACAGACGGTTCTTAGCCGCCATGTGGGTGCTGGGGATCGAACCCGGGTCCTCTGCAAGAGCGTCGGTGCTCTTAACCGCTAGGCTATCTCTCCAGCCCCCTCCATCCAGTCTTGCACAGTCCTGTCACCGTCTCCACTTTTCCCAGGCCCCCTGCCTTCCACAGTCTCAGTTCTCCAGGGTTTTCTGCCCCAGGCCTCTCCCGGCCTCTCCTGTTGCTGAAGAGTGCTCACTGCTGCTGCTGTCCTGTCTGACTGAAGCCACAGGCTTTGTTGGTGCTTTGTGACCTTAGCTCACTCCATCCCTGATGACCACCACATGGAGACAAGTGAAGGACCACGCATCCCAGGATAGCTCTGTATTGGGACCTAATGTTGCACCATCAGCCTAGAGCAACATACACAAGACAAGCCTTTGAGAAGCTGAGGGACTGAGAACCAAACCATTTGAACATCTAGAAGAGGGGTGGGGTGTGCTTGTTCACGACTTCTCATTCCAGCAATCATGAGCCTCAAATATGCTCAAGTCATGGAGGGAAGCCCTCTGCCCTGGCCTGAGCAAGATTAGCTGAGAGATGAATAATGTCATTGAAAGGTCACTGAGGTTTATCGCAGCTAAAGTGAAACATCTCTCTGGGCTGGTGTAGGCTGTCTGGGCCGGTTATGACTGGAACAAGGCCTCCTGAGCGGGAGTCCTTGGCTTCAGCATCAGTCAGGGTTGCAGTAGTTATGAACACCCATGAAGTGTTCAAAGCAACTAGCTTCCATCATGGTAGTCGGTCCGTTCATCAGAGGTCAAAGAAGTGGCTGCTTGATTGACAACCCCCTACTCAAGGCCGCTGAGCACAAGGGAGGGGTCTGACCACTGTCTATCAAATGACTGAGTGATTTGGCTGTAACAGCTTCAGTAACTTACAAGGAAAAGCATCAAAGCAGCTGCAACGAAGACCTCTCATGGAGAGAGTGTTCTTCAGGAGCACTAACAGTGCGTGACCCTAGCCAGACACCCAGTAGTTCTAGTTAAAACACCTGCATCACGATCTTATCTTTAACCCTTCATTGCCAGCAGTGCTCTGACAGTTCTGATCCAGTTCACTGTCAGCAATACCTTACTGCCGTCTCTCGAGCGCTGATCCAAAACCACGGCTTTGGTTAAGATTCTTCCAGAGAGGAGTGAAGTAGAAGCCAGGAGAGTGACTGCAGCAGCTCCCACGTGGGAGCTCTCGGGGTACAGCAGGTTCCCATGCGGGAGCTCTCGGGGTACAGCAGGTTCCCACGCGGTAATTTAATAAAAAAAAAAAAATTAAAAAAAAAAAAAAAGAAAGCCAGCTGTGCGCACGACATGAAGCAAAACTTGTCGGACCACACTGCCAAACATACTCTCGGCCTGGGTTTCCATCTCGAACTGTTTTCAGTCAATTTTCTTTTGAACTGCATATCACAAGCAGAACGCCTCTCCTGTGTTGAGGACTGCTGTGGCACAGACCTTCAGAGCTTGGTCGCACGTCCTTTCCAGCTGCTTTGGGTGCCGCTCTCCCGTTCAGACCCTCTGTGTTTAAATGCCAGGCAGTCGAGGTAGAAGCCCTGATGGCTCCAAGCTGCCTTGGTTTTTTAGTGGTCAGACAGTGTGAGGACTGACATTGATTTAGTACCTAGTCTCGAGCAAACAGCGTCACCCTACCGCTTCCAGGCAAGCTTGCTCCATTTTGTTATCACACTGCTTTTAGGTGATGGGCTGCCGGTGAGGCTGCCAGCTGAGCCCAGGACAAATGGAGCCCACTGAATGCTTTAAGGACACCAGAGGGCTCTCAACTGCAGGCCATGCCATTCCATGTGTAGGGATAGGGCGTGTTACTATTTCTTGTCTTTCTTTCTTTCTTTTCTTTCTTCTTTCTTTCTTTCTTTCTTTCTTTCTTCTTTCTTTCTTCTTTCTTCTTTTCTTTTCTTTCTTCTCCTTTCTTTTCTTCTTCTTTTCTTCTTTTCTTTCTTTCTTTCCTGTCTTTCTTTCTTCTCTCTCTCTCTCTCTCTCTTTTTCTCTCTCTCTCCTCTTTCTCTTTCTTTCTCTATTTTTATTTCATTAGTTGGGGGATCCAGGGAAACTAGTTGTCACGGCTATACACAATGTGTGGAGGTCAGAGGCCAGTTTATGGGATGTGGTCTCTCCTTCAACCAATGTGGGTTCTGGGGATTGAACTCAGTTTTCCAGCGACTGGGCAGCAAAACATTTTTATCAATTGAAGCCATCTTTCAGACTGTTATTTAATAATTTTATTTGTTTTGTCTTTATTTTGAGGACAGGGTCTCCTTGTAGCCCCAGCTGTCCTGGAACTCACTGTTGTAGACCCAGGCTTGAGCTTCAGCGTACAGGAAGATCCGCCTGCCTCTGACCCTCCCGGATGCTGGGATTAAAGGTGGTGTAACTACCATTGCTGGCAATTTTTATTTTTTTTCCTTTTTTTTTTTTTTTTTTTTTGGTTATTTTGAGATAGGGTCTCCCTTTTTAGTACAGCTGTCTGGGAGCTCACTCTTTAGACCAGGCTGGCCTTGAACTCACAAGGAGAACTCGCCTGGGCTGCGATTAAAGGTGTACGCCACCACGCCCCAACTGCGCAATTTTATTTTTTATATTAACAAAAATAATGGCACGGGGCTGGAGAGGAAGTGTCCTAGCGGTTTAAGAGTGCCGACTGCCTTGCAGAGGACCTGGGTTCGATCCCCAGAAACCCATGTGGCGGCTAAGAAACCTGTCTGTTAACTCCAATTCCAGAGAACTCCAGTTCAGGGGAATCCGAGACCCTCTTCGACCTTCCGTGGCATTGCACGACACGATGCACAAACCTACACGCAAGGCAGTACATTCGCACACATACAAAATAAATATAATATAAAAAAAATAAAAAAAAAAACAATAATGGGCACATATTTAATGATAATAATAACAAAAAATGAAAAAAAAAATTTTTTGTCTTTTTTTGTAAAGATATGCTTACAGCCACTGTTCAAAGATGGCTTCCACCACCACATTTTTATCTTCAGCGTTCTGGAAGGAAAGGTCAAGTCTTGCAGCTTTGTGAATGGGAACCTGCTGTACCCCGAGAGCTCCCGCGTGGGAACCTGCTGTACCCCGAGAGCTTNTTTCTGTATGTGTATGAATGTACTGTCTGCATGCAAGTCTGTGCACCCGTGTCGTGCAACGCCGCGGAGGTCAGAAGAGGGTGTCGGATTCCCCTGGAACTGGAGTTCTCCTGGAATTGGAGTTTCGACGGTTCTCGGCCGCCATGTGGGTGCTGGGGATCAAACCCGGATCCTCTGCAAGAGCAGTCGGCGCTCTTAACCGCTAGGCTATCTCTCCAGCCCGCACAGCTGGCTTTCTACGTACAGATGTTAGAAGCTTGGCTGACCAGTGTTCCCCATTATCAAGATGCTGGTAAGCAGAGCTATCAAGAAAAAAAAAAACCTACAAAAACCCCCAGATCTAGACAAATAGAACAAGTCCTTAGGGGAACAGCAAGCTCTGTAACCCTGCTAATGTCTTCTAGTTGAAATAGCCTTGCTTGAGCCGTGGGTCCTGATGACCACTTATTAGAACTTCCACCAAGGGTGGCCCCTTATTTTACTTGGCATCAGTTGCCAGGTCACCCTGGTTCGCTGTGGTTCGGGTACTCGGAGCATCCAGTCAGCAAGGTCACCGTTTCAGCAGGGATCACACCAAATCTGACTTACATGATCTTAATGGTGATTTTAGTTTTCAGTGCACACGTACTGCATGTGTCCTGAGTGCGGTAGTCGCTTTGATTACTGTATACACAGGATTATTTTCTTCATCCTTTCTCTTTTTTGATTCATTGTTAACACTATGTAAAGTGACCAACTTTGCATATTGATTTGTATCTCACATATTTCTTTCTTTTGTTATTTCTAAGAGCTTTTAGTAATAATTATGCTTCAGTCTGTTCTTCTTTATCTAATGTTTTAGAGCAGAAGGTTGAGTTATTGATTTCAGATCTTTTTTCTCTAATATAGTCATATAAATTTCTCTCAAGACGGGTTTTGCTGTATCCTAAACATTTCAGCATGTTGTATTTTCATTTCTATTCATCTCAATGTATTTTCTAATTTCCTTGCTATTTTTCTATGACTCATTGGTTATTTAAGAATATTTTGTTTACATTTCAAATATTTTGGATTTTCTGTGATCTCTAGTTTTACTCCACTGTGTTTAGAGAAGACAAGTTGTGTGATTTCAGTATTTTCAGGATTATTGAAAGCTCCTTTGTGCCACTTCTGCTTTTGTGCAGCCTGAGAAGAGTGTTGATTCTAGTATTGTCAGTGCTTCGAATTATCCTTAGAGTAGAACCCAAACTCCTCCTCACTAATGCGCGTAGATTGCTTTCTGAACTAACCCTGCCTGCAGCTCAGGAAGCACCTCCTTCGACTCTTATCCTCATTCTTGCTTGGGAAATATTTTTGACTG
This sequence comes from Rhizomys pruinosus, assembly GCA_009823505.1. NCBI lineage: Eukaryota > Metazoa > Chordata > Mammalia > Rodentia > Spalacidae > Rhizomys > Rhizomys pruinosus. Next base: position 1,015,674 of record VZQC01009601.1, on the reverse strand, counting down.
ACTTACTAATTAAGATAACCTTAATTACTATAATTTCAGAAATGAATGTTTTGATCAGATGAGATAATCACAATGTATACTTGTGGAAAGTTTTGAAATATGTAGAAAAAGCTCCTGTGTGAGTGCAGTGCTCTTGAAAAGCAAGTCTGTCATCAGACAAATGGGCAAACTGAACGTAGCATATCAGTTCAATGAAATATTACTCAGCCATAAAAAAGTGACATTTTGATACATATATACCATGGTCTGTGAACCTTGAAAATACTAATAAATATTAAGTGGCAGAAGCCAAGCACAATGGCCACATAATGTATAAATCTGTTTATTTTTCACAGAATAGTTGAATCCATAACCTCAGAAAGCAGCTTGACACCATTGTGTCAAGGACTTTAGTCCCAGTACTCAGGAGGGAAGTCAGGCTGGCAGATCTCTGTCATATGAGGCCAGCCTGGTCTACAGGGAGACCTTGTCTTGAAAAGGAGAGGAGAGGAGAGGGGAGGAGAGGAGAGAGGGGAGAGGGGAGAGAGGGAGGGGAGGGGGAGAGGGGGAGAACGGAGAGAGGAGGGGGAGAGAGGAGGAGGGGGAGAGGAGGAGGGGGAGAGGAGGGGGG
>VZQC01009601.1:970208-1013337 GCA_009823505.1 Rhizomys pruinosus | reverse complement strand
CCCCCGTGACCCTTTCTTAATGAAGCTTATAGATCCTCTGCTCATCACAGATCCTATCAGCTCCCACCACGTGTCCTCTTACCTCTGCACACATGCTGAGGCACCCGTGCTCACACACACTACAGAATAAATAAATGGGGACAGGTGGAGACATGGCTCCGTAGCACTGGCTGTTCTTACAGAAGACCCAGGTTTATTCCCAGCACCCACACGGGAGCTAACAACCAGCCTCTGTGACTCCAGTTCTAGGGGATCCGACACCCTCTTCTCCACAGGCACCACATGTCTCAATGCACTTACACACATATCACAGAAAATAAAAATAAATAAATCAATTTTTTTTAAAAAATGTAAAGACATTTTACAGAAATTCAATCTTTAAATAGAGTTATGAATACATATAGGTAGAAGAACAAACAGAAAAATCTTATTTTGAAATAACATTTCTATTTTTATGAAAAATAAAGATCAAAGTCCAGAATTCAGAGCATGTGAAGGACTAAGGTGTGTTCACATTATCCATTGTCAGAGCGTGTGGTGTGAAGCAGCTGAAAAGCCTCGGCTATTCCGATCTTGGCAGAGCTCTTGGGACACATCTGGAATTCATATGGTGGATGTTATCATAGTTTGTTTTTAACCAGTTTAGATGAACAAGATAAAGCCTATCCTCCAGAACTGTTCTTGCCCAGGTTAGGACTGCAAAGAGCTCTTTGTTAGGCTTTTGGTTTTGGAAACAGATTCATCATGGAAAGTCCTTAGCATGGGTCTGAGAATGCCTGAGGCTGGAGACCCTGAGCCACGGTCAGGACACTGGCCAGTACTTGGTCATCCTTTGCGTGCCTGGGTGAAAGAAGTCACAGAACTCAGAAATCAAAGTCAGCAGAGTCACAGCGTGTCCTGTTAACTCAGATCAAATAAACCAGAGAGAATCATGACTCCCTGAGATCCCATTAGGCAGAGAAGATTAAACTCATGTCACAGGAAGGGAGGCAGGGACATCACTGCAGTGGGCAGACTTTGTCACATGATCTGTCTGATCTCTGGGTCCATCCATCCCCTTCATTAATTATTCAATGCTCCTAAAAAATGGGCTTCCTTCCCCCTCTTCCTTTCCCCTAAAAATTTAGGTATAAGCCAGGTTTAGTGGTAGAGGCCTGTAATCCCAGACAGTTGAGAGTCTGAAACAGGAAGAATGAAGGTTCAAAGCTGCAAAGTGAGTTCGAGGCCAGCCTGTATCAAAATAAAAGTAAAAGAGATCTGGGAAGAGGGCTAAGTATTAAAATGTTGGCTGTAGGGCTGGAGAGATAGCCTAGCAGTTAAGAGCACCGACTGCTCTTGCAGAGGACCTGGGTTCGATCCCCAGCACCCACATGGTGGCTAAGAACCATCTGAAACTCCAATTCCAGGAGAACTCCAGTTCCAGGGGAATCTGACACCCTCTTCTGACCTCCACGGCATTGCATGACACGGGTGCACAAACCTGCATGCAGACAGTACATTCATACACATACAAAAATAAAAAAAAAAATGTTGGCTGTACAAACCTGAGGAGTTGAGTTGCCAGAACCCACGTAGTTGCTGAGTGGGAGTGGTGACCCACCAGTGCACAGGAGGTGTAGACAGGATCCCTGGAGCAAGCCGGCTAGCAGTGTGCTGATCCCATTCCTGTCACTTTCAGGTACCAGCAAGGTCAACCTGGTGAAGATTGCGTCCACGGCACCCAGCCCTCGGGACACGGCCCTGGCTGCGGTTATCTGCAGCGCACTGGCCACTGTGCTGCTGGCCCTGCTCATCCTGTGCGTCATCTACTGCAAGAGGCAGTTCATGGAGAAGAAATCCGGCTGTAAGCATCTCCTGCTGCCGTCCCACCGTTGGGTGAAGTGAGCCTGTTGGCAACGCCATACAGTCACAAGAGACCTGGCTGGAGCACAGCTGCTAGGGACCCAGGCATAGAACAGGTCTCCTTGGGCCTCGCAGGATTGATTCCTCACAGGAAAGCCAGCGCAGCCAATGCCCCAGGCTGCAAGGCAGAAGTAAAAACTGTCCTATGTGCCACGTTCTGAGCTTTCTTAAGACATTATGTTAGATACATGTGCCTCCACGTGACAGTCTTCAGGTTACTATGGCTCAGTTTAAAGTTTTCAATCTTATGCCTGGTGTGGTGGTGCATGCCTTTAATCCTAGCACTTGGGAGGCAGAGGCAGGCGGATCTTTGCGAGTTCCTGGTCTACAGAGTGAGTTCCAGGACAGCTGGGGATACAGGGAGACCCTGTCTCAAAAAAGACCAAAAAAAAAAAAAGTTTTCAATCTTACGATCATATAAGAGCATGTCGGTGAGCTGCAAGACTTCTCCTTCAGTACAGTACTCAGTACACTACAGGACGGGTTCAACACTGTTGTCAAACACGCCAGGCTGTAGCTCAGTGGCAGAGTACTTGCTGGGCATGTGCAAAGCTCTGGGTTCACTCCCTAGCATGCAAAATTGAGTGCGCGTGCGTGCGTGCATGTATGTGTGTGTGTGCGTGTGTGTGTGTACGTGTGTGTGTGTGATTGTGTACGTTTTGTATTGGATAATTATGCCCGACTGGAGGCTAATACAGTATTACAGTGGAGGTTAAGTTACACTACCAAGCTGTGATGATTGGAAGGTGGGAATAGTAAATGCATTTCTATTCTCAGCATCTTCAGTTTATAATGGGTGCCCTGGGGTAAGCTGAGCAGCACCTGTGACTTGTGATGATACTTACTCTCCTTAAAAATATGAAAGAAGGGGCTGAAGAGGTGGCTCAGTGGTTAAGAGCACTGGCTGCTTTTGCCAAGGACCCGGGTTCAGTTCCCAGCACCCATGTGGCAGCTAACACCCGTCCTTAACTCCAGTTCCCAGGGATCTGACGCCCTCTTCTGACCTCTGTGGACATTACACCACACAGGTGCACTTACATACATGCAGATAAAACACTCATACACATAAAATAAGAAATAATAAAATATTTTTAAAAACACAAAAACAAGGACGGTACAGGAGTCCTTTACAGAGAAGTGCACTGAACTCAGACTTCTTCTTCCCTCCCTCAGGGTCTCTGCGGTCACAGGACATCCAGTACAATGGCTCTGAGCTGTCATGTTTCGACCAACCTCGGCTCCGCCACTGTGCTCAGAGGACCTGCTGTCAGTGTCATCAGGACTCAGCCCAGACCTACAGTGAGTTGGGCCACGCAGAGCCATTGGACAGACCAGGGCTCGCAGAATGGGACAGGCAGGCAGGGCACTGCCAAGCCTTGGCTCAGATGCCAGGCAGCAGGTGGGAGTGGGCAGCAGCAGGCAGCAGGCTGGCTTTCCAGTTACAGTCACCCTGCCTCAGTGACTCTTCGTGTCTCCAGTTGGTGCGGGTGCTCCAAGTCTCCTCGGTATCAAAAATAACAACAAACATGTCTCATTAGAACTCAGAAACTTTGAGCGATTTTTTAGGCAGGTTGGCCTTTCTCGTTTTTGAGTCTGTTCTGTTTACACCACGCTCACTGCTGTAGAGGAGCTGGTTATCTGGTTACCTGACCAGTTCAAACTGAACACTCAAGTGTCTGTCGCAACCGCTTCTGTAAGGAAGAGGGAAGTCCTAAATATCTGGTCCGTCTCGAGTCCAGTACCCACGGCAGCACCCGGGCTTCTCCAGACACTCTGTCTGCATTAGGTTAGGAGCCTCCCAGGTAGGTTGGTTTGTCCTGCCGGGTGTCCATCTCCTCCAGCACAGTACAGACCGCAGTGTCTCAGTTCCAGATCACACACATGGAAAAAGAAGATTTTATCCGTATCCCCCTCCGTCCATTCCTTCCCTCTCTCCTCCTCTCTCCCCCTCCCCTGGCTCTCTCCTTTCTTGACAAGGTCTCATTACAGCCCAGGCTGGCCTTCCTCAAACTCTTCCATCTTCTTGCTTCGGCCTGCTTGACACTGATTAGCAGTTGTGTTTCTGTATTTGACATTCATTTTTTAAATTTTTTAATATTTTTTGAGACAAGGTCTCCCTTTGCCACAGCTTGCCTGGAACTCACTATGTAGACCAGGCTGACCTTGATCTTGATCAAGAGATCTGTCTGCCTCTGCCTCTGCCTCCCAAGTGCTGGCATTAAAGGTATATGCCACCATACGCAGCTTGACATTCTTTTTTTTTTTAAAGAGAGATTAATCTTGGGCCTAGAAAAATGACTCAGCAGTTAAGAACACTGGGTGCTTTTGCAGAGACCTGGGCCCAGTTCCCTGTACCCACTGGGGGCCAACAACCATCTGTCACTCCAGTTCTGAGGTATCCTACACCCTCCTCCGGCCTTCTTGGATACCAGGAACTCACACACATACAGGAAAAATACTCAGTCATACACATAAAAAAATAAAAAATAAATATTAGATTCATAATATTCTTCTATTTTAAGAGAAAAAACAAAAAACAAAAATGTAAAACAATATTCCTCATGGAGAGACTGGATGCACATGCAAATGTCCACACACATGTGTAGTTGTGTGATTGTGTGGTTGTGTGTTTGTGTAGTTGTGTAGTTTCTTTCTTTCTGTCCCTTTCTGCAGTACCACAGCCCTATTTTTATTTTTATTTTGAGGTAGAGTCTAAATAAGTTATCCAGACTGTCCATGAACTGGGATCTGACTGCCTCCATCTCCCAAGTGACTGGGAGTAGGGGCCTGTGCTAGTGGGCCCAGCTTACATAATTTCTTCATGTAAATATGGACCGCTTCACGAATTTGCGTCTCATCTTTGTGCAGAGGCCATGCTAATCTCTATATCATTCCAATTTTAGTATACGTGCTGTGGAAACAAACATGATGTCTTCTTCTTTATCCACATGTGTGTCTTCATGTTTGAGCTCTGGTACACTTATAACCTGACAAAAATCAAAATTCTTTGAATACGGATGTGGACTACATGGCAAGGCCGTTCACCACATATTTACAATCAAGGAAAATTGATTTCTAAGTTATGTAGCTAATCTATTTCTTTATGTTTAATTTTTTCTTTCAGGAAGTTTATATTGTATGTATGTATGTATGTATGTATGTATACTTCTTCAGCAAACATAGTGGTCTGTAAGCTGAGCACATACATCTACTTATTCCCTAATGTACATCCCTAGCAACAAAAACATACCATGCACACATGTGTACCGGGAGGAAAGGCTTCAAGCATTTTAACGTCCTTGTCTTTTTCACAAGACCACTCAACCAAAAAGTCAAGCAGCCCACAACTGTCCATGCACACATCTTCTCTTAGATGGCATTGTGGCTTCTCGTCATTATCTGTTGTGCCACAATGTGCCCAGCGCTCACATCTGACCTGTTTTAAGTGAGTGGTATGTTGGCAGTGGACACATTCACCATCCCACACGGAAACTGTACGTGTTGCCTTCCACAACCCTCCCGCTCCCCTCCCTCAGCTCCGGCAACCCCCAGTCCACATCTGCGTCTGTGAAGCTGACTACTCTGAGTACCATCTTCAGATGTAGGAAAGGTAAACTTTGTATCCCTTCCTCTAAATAGTCTCCTAAAGGGGACCAGCTGCATTTCCAGGCTGAACTGGTGTGCGGAGAAAGTTCTCCAGGAAAGCCCTGTGCCTCACCCCCCCCCCCCCCCTGCTGCTTTCCCCAGGGCCTGTTCACCTGATCCCATCCCTGTGCTGCGAGGAGGCTGCCCGGGCTGCACTGGGCTGTGGGCTGCACTCGACCGCCACCCTTCAGGAGAGGTAACCCGTCACTGGTCAACACTGTTATGTCCCCTTACAAATATGTATCCTATGGACTCCCCAGCTTTTGTGTTAAACATTACCCATGACGGCTGGGAATCTGAGGGGACTGAGTCCCCACAGGAACTGTGGCGGCCTCTCAAGGCTGCTCACAGCCAGCACAGCTCTCTGATGCTTTTCTCTACATCCATCTTATTTTTGTCTTATATTCGAGACACTTCTGTCATGTGTAATGTTTCGCATATCATGTTCTGGTGACATAATGTTTTAGAATTTTAGAAGAACAATCTAGGAAATTCAGCTGAGTCCTAGGAAAATGCAGGTGTCAGGTTATGCTTCCATTAATTCGAAGTAGGTAGAAAAACGAACTTTCAGGTCAATAGTTTTAGTTACTGGATTGTGGCAAATTTATTGCAATTGTTTTTTTGTTTGTTTGGTTTTGTTTTGTTTTTTTTTTGACACAGGGTCTCCCTATAGCTCCAGCTGGCCTGGAACTCACTCTGTAGACCAGGCTAGCCTTGAATTCACAGAAATCTGCCTGCCTCTGCCTCCTGAGTGCTAGGATTAAAGGCATGCGCCACCATGCCCAGCTTAAAGAGGATTCTTAGCTGCCATGTGGGTGCTGGGAATCGAACCCAGGTCCTCTGCAAGAGCAGTTGGTGCTCTTAACTGCTGAGCCATCTCTCCAGCCCCTGCAATTCATTTTTAAAATTTTATTTATTTATTTTTCATGTGTATGAATGTACTGTCTGCATATAGGACTGTGCACCCGTGTCGTGCAATGCCACAGACATCAGAAGAGGGTGTCGGATTCCCCTGGAACTGGAGTTCTCCTGGAATTGGAGTTACAGACGGTTCTCAGCCGCCATGTGGGTGCTGGGGACTGAACCCGGGACCTCTGCAAGAGCAGTTGGTGCTCTTAACCACTAGGCCATCTCTCCAGCCCCGCAATTCATTTTTAAAATATTTTTATTTTATGTGTATGAGTGTGTTGTCTGCATGTATGTAAGTGCACCCATGTCATGCAGTGCCCACAAAGGTTGGAAGAGGGTGTTGGAACCCCTGAAAATGGAATTATGGATAGTTGTTAGCTGCCATATGGGTGCTAGGATTCAAACCCTGATCCTCTGCAAGAGCAGCGAGTGCTCAGCCATTGAGCCATCTGTCTTGCTCCCTTAGCATACAAATTCTGACTTTATATGTTAGTGTGTTCCATAGGAGTTAAAATATTAGCTGCAATGGTGTTTTGTAGTAGTGGTTTTGCCACCACCAGAATACTTACAAAGCTTTTGAATATGTGTTCAGGAGCACAGCTCTGGCCGGGGACACAGCACCCGCCTTCTTCGGGTCCCTTTCCCGTTCTGTCTGCAGTGAGGTTTCTGACGCTTGGCCTCTGATCCAGAATCCTGTGGATGCCGATGTCTCTTTTTGTGACTCTTATCCTGAACTCACTGGAGAAGACACGAATTCTCTGAATCCAGAAAATGAAAGTTCCACATCTCCGGATTCCAGCAGTGTCCAGGATTTGGCAGGTGCACCTGCTCCATCTCCTTCTGGAAACTTCACACAAAGCACTGACTCACCTAGGCATTGTAGTACAGTCTGGGAGCCAATCCTAGCTCAAAGGACTCCAAGCCACCAAAGTCAGGAAGGCAGCGACACCTTGAACCTGACCGTTTCCACATCCCTCCAGGTAAAGCCATGGTGGGTTTCCGTGAGACCTTGGTCTGTGCTAGGAAAGAGGGAGCCAAGCCCTGCTCCTCCTTGAAATTTAGGGTAGGAGGAGCTGATGCAATGTAGTGATGGTTCACCGTTCCTTGTACATTACAGAAGAATATTTTAAAGTAAATTTCAAGTCCTTTTTTAAGCAAACAGAACCACTTTATGAAAGCACAGAGGGGGCTGCACCCCTGTCCTAACTGACTGCCCAGGGCTGTGTGCTTCCCTGACAGGTGGGCTGGTTACAGAACTGCCTGGCCCTGTTCCTAAATGTCCCTGTTGTGCGATGACCTTCAGCTTCAATACTTCAGAACACTTCGTTCATTGTCAGATTACTTGGAACCAAGGTGGAAAGCTCCTCGACCCTCTCACACTCCTTGGTTACTGTAGCCCTTTGACCAGCTCATCTATGGGTTAGAAGCAGACTAGTGGTTGTGATCTGGGCCCAAGAGTAGGACCGGGTCTTCTGAGACAGATGCGTTTAAAATTGGGCTCAGGGTTGGAGGTGGTGGGTGCAGAGATGGGGGCTTCCTGCACCCCACAAAGTTGGGAGATGCTCTGGAGACCTGGCCTGGCTCTGCTCTCTTCTCCGGGCTGATTTGGCCTCCGTGTCTATCCGTGTTCCCTCAGATGGCTTGTATGCAATGCTAGCGTACATTCTAGAGTGAGCTCTCCCTCCAGGAAAATGGCAGAGTTCCAGAGCTCCCAGGATCTTGCCTGCGAGACCAGCTTTTCTCTCACTGTGGGGTCCTCACTCAGACCCTGGGTGCTGAGCAGGCACTAAAAACACTGCACATGCTCCTGAATGGGGCCTTTGCTTCTAAGAGACGTGGTATCCCCACCTGACCAATTATACCTTGCAGAAAAGGACAGCTGATCCCCTGCAGCTGGAGTCACTGGAGGTTGCAAGCCGCCCAGTGTGGGTGCTAGGAATGCCCATTCGTTGTAAGAGTAGCGAGTGCTCTTAGCCTGAGACTCTCCCAACCCAGAAGTACATTTTTTAATACTCAGGACAAAGGCTACATACTTATGTAAATCTGCTTTTTTTTTTTAACTACAAAGAAAATTTTTATTTTTCTTTCTTTATTTTATTTTGTTTATTTTTTTGGTCTTTTTGAGACAGGGTCTCCCTGTATCTCTAGCTGTAGACCAGGCTGGCCTTGAATTCACAAAGATCCGACTGCCTCTGCCTCCCAAGTGCTAGGATTAAAGGCGTGCGCCACCACGCCCAGCTCAAGAAAAAATTTTAAAGAATTTATAGGGAATTCTGTAAGCAGACATTTGTTGGCTTTGGGGTGGGGGGAGAGACATTGATTTTTGGTTCCAAATTAGGGAAGTAGAGCGGAGATGGAGGAAGGAAGCAGCACAAACCAATTCAACAGTTCAAAAACACAAACTACGTGCTCTGAACTCTGTTGCATCTGGGAAAGATTGTTTACTTACCTTGCTTTGCACCATCTCAAAGTTGTATGACTTAGATGACAATAAAAAGAAAGGACTTATAAACACTAGATAATTTACATCATTGTAAATATAATACTCTAGATTCAGAAAAAGAACTGTCAAAATGTAATCCATTTCAAACCACTCCCCCCATTAGAAATAAAACTAACGTTCTGAGCCCATTTTAATAGAATATCTTCCAGATTCTGAAAAGTGCTTTCTCTTCTGTTTCGTTTGCCAAATGTATGAGATGTAGTGTCTAAACCTTAATCTTCAGAAGGAGCACCTGTGTCAGCCAAGTGTTTGACTCAACTAGTTTTGCTTTTTTCAGACCTACTGAGTTCTAAAAAGCAATTCACATTTTCTTCTAACAGGATCATTTTCCAAGGTACACCTTTTTTTCATAAAGAATTTGCTATCAAGCCAAAGGTGGTAGTGCACACCTTTAATTCCAGCACCCAGGAGACTAAAGCAGGATGATCACCACTAAGTTGGAGGACAGCCTGGGGCACATAGTGAGTACAAAGTTAGCCTGGGCTGTTTAGCAAGACCCTGTCTATTTTTTTTTTTTTTTTTTTTTTTTTTGGTCTTTTTGAGACAAGGTCTCCCTGTAGCCCCAGCTAGCCTGGAACTCAGTCTGTAGACCAGGCTAGCCTCGAACTTACAGAGACCCACCTGCCTCTGCCTCCCGAGTCCTGGGATTAAAGGCATGCTCAACCATGTCCCACAAGACCCTGTCTTTTAAAAAGTCAAAAAAATAAGTAAAAAATCTAATTTCAGCAGCTGGTTATTAATAATCAAAGCATAGAGAATTCCATCCAGCACTCAAGGTCATGACTAGCTTTGTTCCCTAGCACAGGCTCGTTTAATTCAGAAAGGACACTGCTCTGCTCGGGAGCAGACCCAGCTCAGCAGCACTGTGGTGTTTCCTAGGCGTGATGCCTTTGTTTCCAAAGCCTGTGTTTTTACATGCTGGTTTTCTTGTGGCTGCTTTACGACCTCCCAGAATCCGATGCTGAGTTCACAGTTTGTGATGCATACACAAACATGAGAGCCTGTAGTCTCCTGTGTTCATTTAGACTGAACCATCCTGTGCCTGTCTTTGCAGAAGGACTCAGAACCGAAGGATGCAGGGCAGCCTTTGCTGAGATGTTTGGGAGACAGTGCTGGGTGGATCTCTATGAGATCAAGGCCAGCCTGGTTTCCATAGAAAGTTCCAGACCAGCTGTGGCTTCAGGGAGACCCTGTCTCAAAAAGACCAAATTTTTAAAAAATTATTTATCATTGGGAGGAGGCATGTTTGGACAACTCACGGTTGCCTGTTCTCTCGTTCCACTGTGCTCGATGCATGGCCAGTGCTTTCAGCCACTGAGCTATCTCAGTGACCTTCTTGGTGTTCTTTATAAAGCGTCATTTAAGATGTCATATGTGGGCCAGAGGAATGGCCAAGCCTGATGGCCTGAGTTTAATCACTGGAACCCACATGATGGAAGGAGGGAACTGCAAGTTGTCCTCTGACTTTCATACATGTGTCATGGCATGTACCCCCCAGGTAAATAATAAATCCATAAACAGGAAAAGGGGTGTCAATATGAAGGAAGAAAGAGAAAAGATCTGAGAGAACCATGTAGTTTTCCAGCTGTTGAAATCCGCTTTTTCCATACTGACAAAATGAGGGCGATCTGCTTTCCGACAGTGGCCACCATGTTTGTTTTTGTAGTATCGATTCATCATTTTTTTTCTGTTTTGGGGGGTTTTTTTTTGGTATTTTTTTGAGACAGGGTCTCCCTGTAGCCCCAGCTGACCTGGAACTCTCTCTGTAGACCAGGCTGGCCTTGAACTCACAGAGATCCGCTTGCCTCTGCCTCTGAGTGCTGGGTTTAAAGGCGTGCACCACCACATCCAGCTTCGATTCATCATTTGTATGTAATAAAAATGTCTCCCAGGGAGGCAGAGGCAGGTGGATCTTTGTGAATTCAAGGCCAGCCTGGTCTACAGAGTGAGTTCCAGGTCAGCTGGGGCTACAGGGAGACCCTGTCTCAAAAAGACCAAAAAAAAAAAAAAATGTCTCCCAGGATTCAAACAGACTTTTGAAGTGCCCATTTCCAGATGACCTCTTTAACTAGAAAAAAAAATTCCCTGAGTTACCTACGTTACCAACGTGAATCACTGATGACTAAGATACTGAGGATTAGCAAATAAAGCAAGGTTCCAGCCCCTTCCGGCAGTGTTCAGCCAGCCTGCACCTGGTCCTTTTCTGAAGGGAGGTCCTTCCTGTGATAAGTCGGATGGCTCCACTTTGCTGTATCGTCTCAAAAAGACTGAATATTGCAGGGGGACCGTTAAGAGCAGTCTCATCCCTCACCCTTCCCAAGCCTTTTCCAGTCACTGAGTGAAGTTTCAGGACTGAGTTGAGATAAGGAATGACAGGTCACTGGTGACCTTCATTCCTTGAATGACTAAAAATGTTTACCTGTGAATGACCAGAAGCAGCAGCTTTAAATGCTGGAGCTAGGGTGAAAATGAAAGAAGAATTGTTTCCTACAACACTCTGATTATTATGGTTTACATAATCATCTTTTAAGTACTCAGGGCATACTGAATAACTGAGTTGTCAAAAAGCCTTTATTATTTTCTCAGAGGACCAAGCAGCAGGATTTTTGAGTGCGTGAGTGCTGCTGTTACTGGATATGCATAGTCACTTTTACGGTGACAGCACAGCAGCTTTAGCTTTTAGGGCACTGAGTTTCAAGCTTTTCCTTTGTTGCTGTTTTAGGACGCCTGAAAGCTCTCTTCTTGCAGTGGAGCTGTGGGTCTGGGAACGCCTATGCTGAAGCTTGCAGACTGAGCTTCTGTGGTTTCTGGAAGCGAAAATAAATCAAACCAAACTGGCAGAGTTTCTGGCCTTTCAACCAGTTGCTCCCCAGCCAGACCAGCTGTAAGGCAAAACCTTACCACAAAGCAAGAAAAGACTGTCGGCAGCCTGGGACTTCACTTCTTCCCCAAACAAGAAGCTTAGCTAAGGACAATCTGAGGCACTGATCCGGCTGGAATGTGCAGTCTGCGCGACTGTGGACAGAGGACCCAGCCTGGCCAATGTGGTTTCCCAAGACCAATGACCCACAGGGCAGACTTCATAGACATTCTTCTTCAGAAATAGCCCTGTAGAGCCTGTGACCCTAGTAAACAGCCATGACAGATTCCTTGCTTAGATTTGAGGTGGAATATGTTCACAAGTCCTGGGGTTCATACTGAATAAAGTCACATTCCCACCCACTAAAACTGGCACACTTCAGCAGTTAGAAGGGGCCTCACTGCCCTGCCTGCACCGGGGTTTGTGGTAGGCAAAGTTCACGCCTGTGCATTTGGAGCAACTCTTGACCCTCTTGCCTGCGCATGTGAGACTGAGGTGGCAGGGGAGGAGCCCTGAGTTAGGGCACGTGGCTAAGAATGTGTCGGGAGGGAGGAGGAAGAAGATGCCATCACCCTGCTCTGAAAACCACCTACTATGCGCACCCCAGGCCTGACAGAGCCCTGTCAGCATAGGCAGCGGTGGAAGGATTTGTTATGTCTGCCCAGTGCTGGGCTTACAAGGCCTAGATTTCTTTTATAGAAAGGAGACATTTATGAACATAGTGATCTGTGATCTGCATCGGAGCCTATCAGGTGCAGATCACAGAACATTGGGCACATCCAGCCTGCTCCTGAAGGGGTGTTTAGTGAGAATCCTGTGCACGATAGAGCCAGTTGGCAGGTGGTATTTGAGCAAGCAGGCTTCCTGGTACCATGTAGTTTATTTAACACCCCCTCTGATCTTGTACTCGGCGCTGCTCCATCTCCCGCCTCAGCCTGTTGCCTGGTGCAGTGTTCTGTCGCGGTGCTCCGTCTTCAGTCACACAATATTAACCCATTAGAATTGTGTCTGAGCCCGAGGAAGGACTGAGCTCAGCTCGAAGCATGGGATGGTTTGACTGAGCTTTACTTTCTCCTGCAGGATCCGACCTCTATCTTTCGCCCCTTACTGTTGCTCTTCCATGTGCACTTAAAAAAGAAATAGACCGTGACCATCAGTGTGATAGAATGCACACGGAACCACTCTGCTTACACCAGGGTCGTTTACTCCGATTTCCTAGGAGACTTTTATCTTCTGACACCTCGCCCACCATGGTTTTCTCTTTGCAAGATATGAGTAGACGTTAATGTGCGTCCTCTCTTTTCCTGGGCCCCTCCCAGCCGCAGGAGCTTCTGGTCTGTCTACTGCTGCTCATGACTTCGTCCTTTCACCTGAAATAGGAGGTCAGTGTCCCTTGGTAGTCACTTCTGCCTTTGCTTTCACCTGCGCCCTATCCTAAGTGATTGGCCTGTTTGTTTGTTTGTTTGTTTGTTTCCTAAACTTTGGTAGTTCCAGACCCCTAGCAGAATTGGCTTTAGGAAACTCACAAAATGTCCAGGATTTAACCACAAGACATCGTGACGATGCAAGCTGAGCTCCCCTGAGTGGCCTCATCATTCACATGTGTGTGCCATTATTTGCAATCCAATCGTCTCTGTTATGACAGAGGGATGATCAAAGCCGGCAGGGTTGTGTTCCTTTGTGTAACCCGAATACATTTTCCACATGTCGAGCCCTGATGGACTTCAAAGACAGATACTGTTGAAGAAAGTCAGGCTGATGGAAGTGAGTCTGGCCCCAAATCCTGACACATCACTTTTGATCAATAGAGAAATGCTTTGGGTTGAAAACTGATTTTATTTGATACTGTATTTGAAAACTCCTGGGTTTGTATCTTCAAAATGGAGACATCTTACCACCAGCCACTTAAATATATACAATAATGTTTTCCATTTTACATTCTTTGTGAACATGAGCTAAAAAAGCAACTTCACATTTCGCATTTTGAACCTCATACAAGGCTGAGTTGAGTAGCTAGCCTGGACAGAAAGGCCTAGAACTGAGAGGCACCTTGAAGGGGGCATCACTGTTACATGACGAGCCCAAGAACAAGACTGACACAAGGGTTTCTAAAGTAACCAGGTCAGGAAATATGTCTTCTATCATGAATATATGGAGTATATTTTGAAATGTGGGTCTTTCTACTTTAAAGTATTAATGTCAATGTACTTAGTTTAAGCTCCATTGTCTGTCTTAGAAGAGAAAAAAAACAGAAAAGGAAAGGGGAAGAATCACTGCTTTTATGCTAGTTTGAATCAATTTAGGTTGCCTCATCAATGTTTTCGTACTGAGATTTATAACACTGTAAACTCGTTTTCTGATACAAAATTTTTGTAATACTTTCGAAAGCTTGTGAATAAAATGATATTTGTTACTCTTATTTACACATCAAGAAAATGATTTGGTAGTTATAAGTATGTTTTCATTGCCAGAAGTACATGTAAATGCCATGTATCAAGAGTGTCACACCACTCCTTATGCCACACAGTCACATGAGTGTCACACAGTCATTGCAAGTATCAGACAAGTCATTCTGTATGTCACACAGAGTCATCGTGAGGTCATCAAAGTCATTGAGTGTCACACAGACTCGTTATGAGTGCCTAACAGTCATGACAGAAAACAAGGTCACTGCGAGTGTCACATAGCCATTTCGAGTATCAGACAAGTCGTTCTGTATGTTACACAGAGTCATCATGAGGTCATAAAAATCATTGAGTGAGCCAGGCGTGGTGGCACACTTGGGAGGCAGAGGCAGGTGGATCTCTGTGAGTTCAAGGCCCGCCTGGTCTACAAAGTGAGCTCCAGGCCAGCTGGGACTAAAGGGAGACCCTGTCTCAAAAAGACCAAAAAAAAAAAAAAAAAATCATTGAGTGTCACACAGACTCATTGTAAGTGACACACAGAGTCCTTGTGTCATACAGCTATTCTGAGGTCACAGAAGTCATGTTGAGTGTCACAGAGTCACTGTATCACTCAAATGATACAAGTTAATCTGTCACACAGTCTTTTTGAGCGTGTCTCTGCATCCTTCTGAGGGCACACAAAGTCATTATGAGTGTTACTTATTCTTCCGAGTGTCACCCAGAGTGATCGTGAATGTTACACGGTTATAGCATGTCACACAGTTATTGTGAGGTCACTTAAAGTCATTGTAATTTTCACACAAGTCACCCACACAACTTCATTGTTAGTGTCACAGTCATTCTGAGTGTCACTGAGTCATTGGATGCCACACAAGGCCATTTGAGTATCACACAAGGTCATTGTGAAGGCATAACTCTGTGATTGTCACGCTGAATCTTGGAAAAGTCACATGAGGTCATTATGAGAGCCATATAAGGTCATTGTGATGGTCAGAAGAGTCACTTCACATAAGTCATTGTGAATGTCACAAAATCATTCTGAGTGTTGCATAAGGTCATTGTAAAGGTACAGAGAGTTTTCGTGAGGGCATACCTTGTCATTCTGATGTCACATAAGATTCTTGTGTGTATTATACACGGTCATTTTGAGGACAAATGAAATCATAGTAAGTGTCACACAGTCATTGTGAGTGTCACAGAGTCATTGTGAGTGTCACACTGTCATCGTTAGTGTCACATATAGCCACTTGAGTGTCACATAGCATCTTACAGCACAAAAGTCTTTGTATCATACTAGTCCTTTTGAATCTCAGATTCCTGGTGCGGGTCCTCAGCATCATTGTGAAGGCACAAAAGTCATTGTGAGTGACACATAAGGTCACTGTGAATGTCACACAGAGTGATCATGGGGGCATACAAGGTCATTGTGAGTGTCACACACAGTCATTTTGAATCTCACACAGAGTCATGGTGAAGGACTCAGAGTCTATGAGGGCACAAAAATTGTGAGGGCACCCAAGGTCATTGTGGGAGCAAGAAGTGACTGCATCATATAGGCCATCATGAGTCTCACAGAAGGCCATTCTGAGTATCTAATGGGTACTATGAGGGACACAATGCCACATAGTCAAAGTAAATGTCACACAAGGTCATAGTGATAACATAGAAGGTCATTGCAAGTGTCACACAAGGAATTCTGAATATCACATTATATGACAGAGTCTGTGAGAGCACAGTCATTGTGTAACACAAGTCATTTTGAGAATCAGAGTCGTCAGTGTCATATGGAATCTTTGTGAGCGCACAAAATGGATGGTGTCACATAAGGTCACTGTGACCAAGTCATTGTGAGTGTCAAAAAGAGTCATTGTAAGGACACCCAAGATCATTGTGAGGACAACAAAGGTCACTGTGAGTGCCACAGTCATTTTGAGTGTCACATAAGACACTCGACTTAAAAGAAGAAACTAACAATAAATAGTGTGTGTACCTGGCTCAGCAGCTTGCTAGGGTCAATAATGCCTGCTTTTTCTGCCCTACATCTCCAAGCCTATCTTTTTCTGAGATAGAATATCATATTTTTCCAAGTTCATTTAGGTGTTATTTTCTGTGTTCTGTATTCTCAAAATTATGAGAACTTAATTGAAGATTACATGTGGTTAATTGTAATGTGGTTTTCTAATGCAGACAGCTAGACTGATGACCCTGTATCCTATCATGCTAGTCTACAAATTTTTAAAAGAGAAAAAAGAAAAAGAAAAAATGCAAAGGGGATGTTTGTGTGGATAAGTCAAGACCCTGCTAGCTTAGAAGCACTAGAATCTGTTGGCTAAATTCCATAATATATATAAGGCCAATATTTACTCGTGAAGGTTTATGAATGTTGGGTCCTACACAGACAGGATCAAATTAGCCAGGCAAAAAAAGTAAAATTAAGATGGGATTTGACTCTCCCACTTCACAGCCAAGCACCCACATGGCGGCTAAGAACCATCTTTAGTGCTGGGCATGGTGTTGCACACCTTTAATTCCAGCACTTGGGAGGCAGAGGCAGGCAGATCTCTGTGAGTTCAAGGCCAGCCTGGTCTACAAAGTCAGTTCCAGGCCAGCTGGGGCTACAGGGAGACCCTGTCTAAAAAAAAGTAAATAAATAAAATCGATGTTTCCATAATGGGAAGGAGAAATAAAAAAGGCTTTTGTATGTTATGAAAGTTTGAATACGGTTTAGATATGAAAGTTAAAAGATATATAATCTTGGGCTGGAGAGATGGCCTAGCAGTTAAGAGCGCTGACTGCTCTTACAGAGGACCTGGGTTCGATCCCCAGCACCCACATGGTGGCTGAGAACCATTTGTAACTCCAATTCCAGGAGAATTCTAATTCCAGGGGAATCCGAGACCCTCTTCTGACCTCCGCGGCATTGCATGACACAAGTGCACAAACCTACATGCAGACAGTACACTCATACACATACAGAAATAAAATTTTTTAAAAAAGATATATAATCTTAAATTTTCTAGTGGAAGTTTAATCAAACCTCTATTTAAATCCATGGAATTATTGATCTAATCTTGATAACTATTAACAAGGATTGACCTAAAAATAAAATATGTGCCTGATCAAAGTTTATTTGAGAGCATTTAGATTTGGATAAGTGTTATATAATTCTCAGCTATATCAAGCAGATTATGATAACCAACATTTTAGATGTTTAATAACCATTCCCAGAGTTCACTTTCCTTCCTTAGTCTCTCATGACTAAGTCTCTCATATTACTGTTGTTGGTTTTTCAAATTGCCTTTTTAAACATTTGTCTTTTTGTGTGCATGCTTTCAATAATTAGGCACCTACATCTCATTTTTTATGGAAAAATTCATTCAAGGCCAACATTGGGTGAATGAGGTCATGCACACTATTGGGAAGAAAAAGTCCTAATATTTACATATTTAATTATGTGGATGACATCTTATTAACCTCCTTTACTGAAGATATAAATATAATTGTGAAAGGTTTATAAGCTTCATTAAAAAAACAAATTGTTATTGGGGCTGGAGAGATGGCCTAGCAGTTAAGAGCACCGACTGCTCTTGCGGAGGACCCGGGTTCGATCCCCAGCACCCACATGGCAGCTGAGAACCGTCTGTAACTCCAATTCCAGGAGAACTCCAGTTCCAGGGGAATCCAAGACCCTCTTCTGACCTCCACCCAGAGAAAATTTGGCTAAATGTTCTATCCCAGTATTTTTTATATATTGTCATTTTTATTAAGCCTCATAAATTACAATTGTCTGTTACCAAGATAACAATAAATGCTTTTCAACAGCTTTTAGGTAATCTCATTTGGCTTCACCCTTTCTGTAGAATTCCCAATTCAGCCTTTTCTCACATTTTTGCTTCTCTTAAAGAAGATATTCGTGGGGCTGGAGAGATGGCCTGGCGGTTAAGAGTGCCAACTGCTCTTGCAGAGGACCTGGGTTCGATCCCCAGCACCCACATGGTGGCTGAGAACCGTCTTTAACTCCAGTTCCAGGGGAATCCGACACCCTCTTCTGACCTCCGTGGCATTGCACGACACGGGTGCACAAACCTACATGCAGGCAGTACGTTCATACATGTAAAAATAAAGAAATAAATAAAATTTTAAAAAAAAGAAGATATTCGTTTAAATTTGCCCTGCTACACTGTGCCCCCCCTTCCACTCCTCTTCTCTCACAGCTAGAAGATGAATTTAAAGCAAAAACCACTTTCTCATATATGCTTCAATTCACTTGTTTGTTTTTAAAACTCCCTTTTCCATTACAACAGCAATTGGACAATTAACTTCCTCTTTAATAATTTTAGGATGGTTCTTTCTATACAATACACCTAAGTGAAAAATACTTTACCTCAAAGGAACAAAGAGTTAATTACTCTTAAGAGGCCTAAAGTAGAGTGATCCAACTTACTAGACAATATCTTGATATTATTCCATATCATGAAATGACCTCAGCTTTCTTTATAGAGACCTCAGAAGAATGACAGATAACTTTTACCTTTTTATTTTTAGAGCAAGCTTCCTTTTACTGCCTTCTGTATGAAATTCCTTTATTTCTCACTCAAATATTTTCATATATATGTATATCCCATTCATAAGGCACTAACAAATTCTTTTCAAATGGAGACAACAAACTAAGCAAAGGAATCATCGTTAGGGATATATTATCCCCTCATAACTCTCAGAGCAACCACCACCTAGGGGCAGAACTTACAGTTGTTCTTTCTGTGTTCAATCAATTCCCCATTAGCTCTTCAATTTTCTACTGACTGTCACTGTGGCTCAAGCCTCCTCCCTGCTGTTTGAAGGCACATTGGCTCACTCCTCAGTCCTTTCTGTTATCAGAATTTACCTCTACTTAAAATTTCCTTCATGAGGAAACTCATCCACTCTCACATAATGCATTCAATTCCATAGAGAATTAGCTTGGCCTCCAGGGAAGAATATGTCATACTGCATGCCTGGTTATAACTCAGTTATCACAGACACAAGCTTGACAACTTACATAATCCTGTCCTGAATACAAGTTGCTGGGCCCCACCATTTCAAAAGAAACAAACCCTCAAAAGTTCATTTTTTTGGCAGCTGGAAGTAGCTCACATAAATTCCTTTGGTCATTCTGGATTTGCTCACATAGTTGTTGGTACTTTCTAAGGCTTTGCTTTCACTACTTCTCAAAGACATGAATCTGCTTACATTCCTTAAAGACATTTATTAACTGTTTTCTCCATGGTGGGAGTCCCAAAACAAAAACAGTTGTCCTACTTATGTTTATGCTTCTAAAACTTTAAAAAATATTTTATTTATAATTTCTGTATTTTATATGTATGAGTATATTACCTGCATGTATGTAAATGGACCCTTGTTATGCAATGCCTGCAGATATCAGAAAAGGGCCTTGGAGCCCCTGAAACTGGAGTTACAGTTGGCTAGCCACCATGTAGGTACTGGGAACTCAACCTGGGTCCTCTGCAAGAGAAGCCAGTGCTCTTAACCACCAAACAATCTCTCCAGCGCCTACATATCTAAAACTTTTACCTCTTTGCGAACCTTGGGAAATTCACGTCTCTCATTGTTAGGGACTGGGAGTCCCCTCAGAACACCAACGAGACAGGCAGCTGCTTTTCACGGTTTATTTAGAAAAAGGACCAATTGCGAAGTTTATTTAGAAAAAAAGGGCCAGGTTGATACCCCACGCATCGGGGTCCACTCTTAGTACACACAGGTAGGAGAGTGACCCTGAGAAATCCTATACAGGGTCCAGTCATAGTACACACAGGAAGGAGAGAGACCCTGAGAAATCCTATTCAGGGTCCACTCTTAGTACACGGAGGAAGGAGAATGACTCTGAGAAATCCTATACAGGGTCCACTCTTAGTACACGCAGGAAGGAGAATGACCCTGAGAAATCCTATACAGGGTCCACTCTTAGTACACGCAGGAAGGAGAGAGACCCTGAGAAATCCTATACAGGGTCCACTCTTAGTACACGCAGGAAGGAGAGAGACCCTGAGAAATCCTATACAGGGTCCACTCTTAGTACATGCAGGTAGGAGACGACCCTGAGAAATCCTATACGGGGTCCACTCTTAGTACACGCAGGTAGGAGAGAGACCCTGAGAAATCCTATACAGGGTCCACTCTTAGTACACACATGTAGGAGAGTGACCCTGAGAAATCCTATACAGGGTCCACTCTTAGTACACACAGGTAGGAGAGAGACCCTGAGAGATCCTATACAGGGTCCACTCTTAGTACACACAAGTAGGAGAGAGACCCTGAGAAATCCTATACAGGGTCCACTCTTAGTACACACATGTAGGAGAGCAACCCTGAGAAATCCTATACAGGGTCCACTCTTAGTACACACAGGTAGGAGAGAGACCCTGAGAAATCCTATACAGGGTCCACTCTTAGTACACACAAGTAGGAGAGCGACCCTGAGAAATCCTATACAGGGTCCGCTCTTAGTCCACGCAAGTAGGAGAGTGACCCTGAGAAATCCTATCCAGGGTCCACTCTTAGTACACACAGGTAGGAGAGAGACCCTGAGAAATCCTATATAGGGTCCGCTCTTAGTCCACGCAAGTAGGCGAATGACCCTGAGAAATCCTATACAGGGTCCACTCTTAGTCCACGCAGGTAGGAGATGACCCTGAGAAATCCTATACAGGGTTTTTAAAGGGCAAAGTTCACATAAAGTTCACATAAAGTTCACGTCCTGCTGGGCCTTAGGTTAGTTATTACTGGGGTTATTGCAGGAGACTTTTTTTAGATGACTGACTTTAGGGTCCAATTCTTATGTTATCTCAAATAGCAGAGGAGATGACTCCTCTCCCTGCTCTCTCTGCTGACTCATACCTGTCCTGTTGACTCACTTCATCCATCCCTGCTATCCCGGAGTCCACTCGCTCTATTGCTTCCTCATTTCCGGTGTTCTTCTGCAGCCTCGCTACTGAAGCCTGGTCTTGCCTTCTCAGCTTTTTGCAAAAATGACACTATTTCCAAGTAATCTTTAGCACAAATGGGGTTTTCTCTAAAGAAATGGAGTTGCCCTAAATGGCCTGCTAGTCCTCTTCATTACCCCCTTGCATTAGAACATTGATTTAACCTTAAATCCTAAACTTCCTCTTCTACCTGGTGCAAGGCATTATATTGGGTGCGAAGGACTGTGACTCGTACAGTTGATATCCTCCGACGTACAAAATTAATTAATTAGAGCATTAACAATGCAAGGCCCCACCGTGAAGGCTAGGAGCAACAGACTCAGGGGCTGGCTAGGGCCGAGAGAAGTGTAGCTAACCAGGGACCACTTAAATAGACTCCTACCAACTGCTCCCTTGGTTTCTAGTTCTCTCTTTCTAATAAGTTTTCATTTACCTTTGCCAGGGTTTGTTTAATCACTCCAGAGTGGTTTGTGTAAAATCAACAGGTCTCCCTCCCCCAGGACCTGGCACAGCCCTCCTTCCTTAAGGAAAAGTAAATCCAACCCTCTCCTGTTCTGTAAGAACTTCTGCAAGGGAATCCAGCCGCTGTTCCAGGAAACTGTTAGTAACGTGCAGGTGGGCAATATCCTGGTCTATCTGGTGGCTGAGAGCCTGCAGATCCATCCCTGATTTTATTAACGTGGTGGTCCCTAGGGCCACAGATCCTGCCATGCCTGCCCCTATCAGCAAAGGAACCAATACAGTGGATATGGGCTCGAGTTTCTCCTGGTAATATCTAGGGGCGGGCATCGTCTCCAAAGGGTGTCTTCCTGCTTCCCGTCTGAAATAATAGACCTGGGGAAGCACACAAACTAAAATACAGAGTTCCGCCCTCTCATGGAAATAGAGTAGGGTGAGGCAGGGAGTCAGCCCAGAAGTGCACGAACCAAGAGCCATTGGGAGCCACCAGCATGTTCTGATTCAGGCCCCAAGGATTACTGTTTGTCATTGACAATATCTCATAAGTAAAATTGCATACCACGTGGCAGGGAGATCGGCTCCAATCATATTCCTTGATCCCAGATAGGTGGCATCTCCCTGTATGTCTCCCAGAATTAATGGGACCACACTCGACCAGGGGCAGGTGTTAGAGTCACTGGGGGTCGTTAAGCAAAAGCTGTGATCACAGTAACCGATCCCCATATAATAGGGGGGCCCTGGGATCCTAAGCAAGGCCAACAATCTCAGGTAATATCTGGGGTTGTGGAGTTGAGGAAGTTATATGTAACCAGCACTGTCTTTAGAGGAGAATCTTTATAATAGGCAGGATCTGTCCTGTGAAGGGGGAGGGGATCCTGGCATTGGGAACCGGAGATGGGGTGATGGTGGACTGGGCTGCCTCATATGAGGGGCTAGGAGGCCTATGGGGGAGAGCCCGGTGTCTGAGGGAATCTTTGGAGAGTAAAATCACTGCACGGGTCTTTTGGTCTTTCCCTCGGCCTAAGCACAAATCCTCCAAGATCTTCCTGCATTCCATAGTTGTGGGCCTGTTTCAAAAGGGCCGCACTGGTTTCGAGTGATATTTATGGGATTGCAGTACACAGCTCCTGGGCTCCAGACCTTGGGAGTACTGTACTTAAGGGAGATAGTGATTAACTCATCCCGAGTCAGAGCTCAACCTCCCAAGGTCCAGGTGTCCCAGCCCCAGTGTGAGCAGTAGCCACAGTCAGTGTAGGCAGACTTATAGTGGGCTTTCCTTGGGTCCCCTTTCAGGAGGATGGGACAAACATAAAGTGGTGTGAAGTTGACAAGGTCGGTGAAGAAGACAGGTGCCACATAGAAATTGGGGGGTTGGATTTCCTGTATAGTCCTCCCTATTAAAGAATCTGAGAGTCTCCAACATATACGGGGGGATGGGGGGGGATGGACCATAACTTATGCCTGACCACTTGGCGCCTTCAGCAGAGCACACGAAGATGATGATGAGTCCAGTCTTAGCTTCAGGGGGTCAGTGGGGTGTTTTTTGATGATCCATCAGTGTTGATCTAGAGGGGCATCATCCGGGCCACCTGATGTTATTATGGTCACTGGCTTTAGATGGGTGTGGTGAACCCAGGCCTGGATGCCATCCACCTTACCAGCCATTGGGGTAGTGAGGATTCCAGTGCGTGGTCCCTTCCAGCAAGGCTCTCGGGTCTCCTTCTGGTGGGGTGCAGGTCTCCTGGTTGGTAATCTCGTGAGGTGTCGGGGAGAAGGGGGGCAGGGTACGGAGATGCCTCAGCAGTGAGAACAAGTGTTCCTGTGCCTTCTGCAGAGCCTGAATGGACTTGAGAAAATCATGGTTACTTATCTCAGTAATTAATTCAGCTTTAGGTTTAGGGCAAGGGGAGGTGGGGGAGTCAGGTCTTGGAGGTCTGGGGAGATTAATTCTCAGGAGGGCAAAGGGAAGGAGTGCCGTCCAGTCTCTGCCAGTTTCTATGGTCAATTTGGTCAGGGTGTCCTTCAGGGTCTGATTCATTCTCTCTGCCTGTCCTGAGCTCTGGGGGCGATATGCGCAATGTAATTTCCAGTCGGTCCCCAACTCCTTAGCTAATGCCTGGATGACCTGGGCTATGAATGCCAGCCCATTATCTGAACCTATGGTAGTAGGGACCCCATATCTCGGAATAATCTCTTCCAGTGGCTTCTTACCCACTGTCTGGGACATCTCCTTCCTTGTGGGCAAGGCCTCAATCCATCCTGAAAAGGTATCAGTGAAAACAAGAAGGTTCCTGTATCTGAATTTCCCAGGCTTTACCTCTGTGAAGTCCACTTCCCAGTGCTCTCCAGGGAACATTTCCCTGTTGAGTGTTGGCAGGTGGGCCTGGGTTGGCGGCCTGGCATGCCTGACACCTGGAAACGGTCTCTTGCAAGATTTGAGTCAGAGAGGGAATACAGAACCTTTGTGTCAGTAGAGCATGAAGCTTGTTCTTGCTCAGGAGGGTACTCTCATGAAGTTTTTGGACCAACAATCATCCCAGTGCTTTAGGGAGCACAAGGAGGTCCCCGAGGACTATCTTCATCCATCCTTAGTACGTGAGTTGGGGAGGATCTGGAAAAATGCGTCATCTTCTGTCAGGTAGGGTCAGAGCAGGGAGAGCAATCAGCTCCTGTGCCTGGGGTTGAGTGTCTGCTTTCCTTGCCTCCCAGTCAGCTTGCTGGTTTCCCTCAGCCTGCATGGAGTTCCCTTTCTGATGCCCCAGACAGTGTATAATGGCCACTTTGGTTGGCAGCCACATGGCGGCTAACAAGTACAAGATTTCCTGTTTATTGTTAATAGTCTTCCCTTCTGTTGTCAGAAGACCTCTCTCCTGATAGATGGCCCCATGCATGTGAGCAGTCGCAAAAGCAGAAGGCATGTCAGTGTAGATATTCACAGTCTTATGGGCCCCCAACTTCAATGCCTCTGTGAGAGCTACAAGCTCAGCTCTCTGAGCAGAAGTCCCCTGCGGCAGAGGGCTTACCCATAAAGTCTTGTCGGATGAAACTGCTGCCATCAGTGAACAGTGTAAGATCAGGATCTTCTAGAGAGATGTCTGTCAGGTTATGCCTCAGTCCATGAAGATGGTTAAGGATCTCCAAGCAATCATGTGGCTCAGCGTCCAAATCCAGGTTAGGCAGAAGGGTGGCTGGGTTCAAGGTCGAATTCGTGGTTAGATTGTAATAAAGATTACAAGGGGGCTGGTCTAGCAAGAATGACTGATAATGAGTGAGTCTGGTGTTAGACGTCCACGGATCTGGTGGGCTGGGAACCCCTTCTGTGGCATGTGGGGTGGTGAAGGTCAAGGGCTCACCCAACATCAGCTTGTCTGAGTCCTTGGTCAGCAATGCTGTGGCCGCTATGATTTTTAAGTACTTGGGATGCCACCGGTTACAACTTCTTTGGTAACTATGCCAACCAGGCATTTCCTACGCCTGAGTTTTCATACACATAAAGGTAGGACAGCTTGTCTAATTCTGGGAGTGCCAGCGCTGGGGCACATAGTAGGGCTTTCTTGTTGTCATTAAAAGCCTGGTCCTGGGGCTGGAGAGATGGCTCAGTGGTTAAGAGCACCAACTGCTCTTCTAGAGGACCCAGGTTCGATTCCCAGCACCCACATGACAGCTAAGAACAATTTTTAAGCCAGGTGTAGTGGCATACGCCTTTAATCCTAGCACTTGGGAGGCAGAGGCAGGTGGATCTCTGTGAGTTCAAGGCCAGCCCGGTCTACAGAGTGAGTTTCAGGCCAGCTGGGGCTACAGGGAGACCCTGTCTCAAAAAAAAAAAAAAAAAACCTGGTCCTGTTCTGGGGTCTGTTCAAAGTTGTCTTCCGTCCCCTTGTGGTCTCACAAAGGGGACAGGTTAGTTGTGTGAAGCCCAAAATCCACCAGTGGCAGAAGCCAGCTGACCTAGGAACTCCCTGACCTGTCTCCTCGTTTTGGGCAGGGATGTTTAGAATTGTCTCTTTCCAGGCCATGGAGACTGCCTGTTATCCCTCCTTAATTGGGAAGCCCAAGTATGAGGCTTCAGTGACACAAATTTGGGCCTTCTTAGCTGATACCCAGTACCCAACTGGGCCAGCAATTGTAGGAGCTTTCTAGTGGCTCTCGGGCAGGTTTGCTCATGTGCCGCAGCTACATACTGGAGGAGTGAGACTTCAGGGCTGGTCTGCCAGTACTCACTGAGGTCCTGGTGAAGGGCTTCGTCAAAAGTGGTGGGTGAGGGGCTGGAGAGATGGCCTAGCGGTTAAGAGTGCCGACCGCTCTTACAGAGGACCCGGGTTCGATCCCCAGCACCCACATGGCGGCTGAGAACCGTCTGAAACTCCAATTCCAGGAGAACTCCAGTTCCAGGGGAATCCGACACCCTCTTCTGACCTCCGCGGCATTGCACGACACGGGTGCACAAACTTGCATGCAGACAGTACATTCATACACATACAGAAATAAATAAAATTAATAAAAAAGAATTAAAAATGTTAAAAAAAAAGTGGTGGGTGAGTTCTTGAATCCTTGTGGCAGCCTGGTCCATGTAGCTGGCTGCTGTCCGTCCCTGGGTCCTGTCACTCAAAGGCAAAGAGTCTGATCCTCCTGCTTCTTCACTGGCAGGAGAGGTGCTCCGTGGGGACTGGCAGGGTACTAGGATCCCACTATCCCTTAACTACTGAATATGTTTCCGTATCCCAGTCTTGGCTTCTGCTGATAAGGGATACTGTTTGACTCTTATTGGGCTAGCCATAGATTTTAGAGTCACAATCACTGGTGGCTGATGCCCCACTAGACCCAGGGGGCTTGTCTCAGCTCATAAAGTAGGGACTGTAGTCGTGAGATCCTTTAAAATATCAGATTCTGGAGGGTTTGGTATGGATTAGAGCCTAAATTCTTCCTCCAGTGTCAGATTGCAAGTCATTAGCTCTTCTACTGAAATGGTTGGCTCCTTGCCAGAGAAGTGGATGCTGGGTTTCATCTTTGTCAATAGGTGGTATGGCAGGCTGTCCATATCCCAGTAGTGGGTATGGACAGCCTGCCATACCAGAAATGAATGAGAGACAGTCTTTGATCCTAAATCTAGTGACCTCTTGATGGTTCAGGGGTAGGGCTTTATTCCTGTTGCCCTCTGGATCAGAGTCCCCTGGTTGTAGGTCCCATGAGCTCCACCAGTACCGAGTTACTAGCACCAGTATCTACCATGAAATCAAGGGCTCTGGGGACTACAGGGGTGAGGGGGGGGATTTAGAGCCCTGACACCCTCAGTCACTCTGGAGCTCCAAGACAGGTGTTCATTCTCTTTGTGGACACTCATTCTTCCAGTGCCCAAATTCCTTACAGTAGTAGGCACACTGTTTGTTCTGTAGCCTCAGACTTCCCCTCCCTCCCAAGATTGGCCATTTTCTAGGGTCGTTGTTGATCGGAGCCCAGTTGCCTCTGCTGGGGAAGGGTGGTGCTGTGGCAGCCAACAGAATCTTGCCCAAGTTCTTAGTCTGCCTGTCTTCAGGAGAGTCTCAGTTATTAAAAGTCTTCATTGTGATTTCCATCAATTCTGATAAATTCTTACCTTCAAATCCTTCAATCTTCTGGGTATTGCTGCAAATGTCCGGCACTGACTGGCTCTGATTTTCCTTAGCCTCAGGATCAATTGGGGTGTAGGTCCTATATGACTCCATTAATCTCTCTAAAAATGCTGCCGGGGAATAACTGGCCTCCTGAACTATTGGGGTAACTTTAGATATATTTGTGGGGCACCTCACAGCAGCCCCGAACCCCCCCATTAGAATCTAGTGGAAGACCTTCAGGGACTCCCTACCTGCTAGGGTGTTCAGGTTCCATCGTGGACATGTTTGAGGAAAGGCCTGGTCAGTCTAGTCTGGATCACTGGTGAATTGACCATTTTCCCTGGGACAGCTTTACAGGCAGCTCAAAGGATGCAGCCCCTCTCCTCAGTGGTGAAAAGTGCCTGGAGAGCTGTTGAATATCCTCCCAGGTGGGCCGGTGGGTAAGAAAGATGGTCTCGAGGAGAGAGGTAAGGGCCTGAGGTTCTCAGAGAATGGGGGATTTTGAGCTTTCCAGTTATAGAGGTCCAAAGTGGAAAAGGGAGTATAGACAAAGAAAGGGCACCCGTGACCATCAGGAGGGGCCATTGTATGGAGCAGGAGAACCTCAGGATGGATTTCCTGGCCTAAACGGCCTGAACAAGTCGGCCCAGGGCTTGGGTCAGCAACAGACAGGGGGAGGGTTGGAGGAGAGGGAAAGGGTGTGGGAGGAGGACGAGGGTTGGAGGCCTCTGGAGTCAGAGTGGGGGTTCTAAGGGGGTGGAAAAAGAAGGGAGTCACATTCTTCCAAAGGGGGAAGGACCTTCTTCTCTTGTGGGTGAGGGTGAGCAGTGAGGATGGAGGCGGGAAGAGGAGGAGAGGCCTCAACCAGGCAGGGGGTTGGTCAGCAGTCTTTGCCATGCTACAGTGTAGGGCATCTGATCCAAGCGTCCTGATTTATTGAAAATGGCATTAAAGATAGGGACAGTAAAAGAATATACAAATGTGCTATTATGCCCAGATCACTGGGACCCCCAAAAGACAACCAGGACACAGGGCTCTGCTGTAAATGCAAAGAGTTTTTAATTCAAGCTGAGCTTGGACCACCACCCTCCTGACAGCAGGCTGGGAGAAGCGCTCCTGAAGCTGGGGCGGGGGGGTCTTTTAAAAGGAAGAACTGCAAAGGGGGAATTTTCCAGTTTTGGCATTCTATTATTGATTCATAGTGACTGAGGAAGCATGGTTTTTAGACTGATAGGCCATGGCTGCCCTGCAGCTTTGGTGGCACCATGGGGGGGGGGATTTTACTCAGAGTACATCCTGGTGGAAGAGCAAACATGTTATGTTTAACCTTCAGTCTTTCCCTGTTAGTTATTTTCAACAAACAACTTTTGGTCCTTCCCTGTTAGCTATTGAGATATTCTGTGGTTTCTCCTGGAATCTGAGGATGGGTGCTGTTTGTCGAATGGTGTATTTCCACAAAATAGAAAAATGGAGTCTCTCTTGTCCCCTTATAACTGGTCCTTCTTTACAGTGCCTTCTGGAAGCCACCTAGTCCCAAAAGTTGGCCACTCCCATTCAGAGTGCCTGCAGCTTCCCTGAAGACACAGTGCCATGGTCCTTAGCTGCCGCATGGAAGTCCTTGAAATGCTGACGCATGAGGGAGGGAGGGGTTAGAGTTGATGAGGACTGTCCCATGGTAGACAATAAAAGGACAATTAGACAAGCACAACTGAACAAAACAAAAAAGACACAACGAAGGTACAGACAAAAGTGAAACGAAAAGGCACTGTGTAGTGGGAGATCAGTCGAAAGGTTGTTTCTCCCAAAACCGAAAGGGTGGATTCTAAAAGTCCACCTACTGACCAGTGGAGAAGTGGGGTGTCCCCCACCTCCAGTCCTGTGGAGCCTTACCAGGAACCCAGAACCAGAAAACCAGGGTCTAGACCCCAAACCAGAAAATCAGGTCCCTTACCTAGTGAGAGATGGCCAACTGGCAAAACCAGGTCCCTCCCCTTCAGAAGGGGTGGCTGATCAGCAAAACCAGGCCCCTTACCTCTCAGGGATGGCTGGCCAGCTACAGACAGAGAGATGGGATCTCAGGGTGTCATTGGCTGGGTTGGGGGATCCCAGATGAGCCCCCAAAACGTTAGGGTCTGGGGATCCCCTCCAGAACACCAACAAAGTTTATTTAGAAAAAAGACCAATTGTGAAGTTTACTTAGAAAAAAAGGGCCAGATTGATAATCAATGCATGGGGGTCCACTCTCTTACTAGACACAGGTAGGACAGCGACCCTCAGAAATCCTATACGGGGGTTTTTAAAGGCAAAGTTCACATCCTGCTGGGCCTTAGGTTAGTTATTACTGGGGTTATTTCAGGAGACTTTTTTAGATGACTGACTTTAGGGTCCCATTCTTCTTATGTTATCTCAAATAGCAGAGGAGATGACCCCTCTCCCTGCTCTCTCTGCTGACTCATCCCTGTCCTGTTGACTCACTTCATCTGTCCCTGCTATCCCAGAGTCGACTCGCTTTATTGCTTCCTCACTTCACTTCCGTTGTTCTTCTGCAGCCTCACTGCTGAAGCCTGGTCTGCCATTTCAGCTTTTTGCAAAAATAACACTATTTCCAAGTAATCTTTAGCACAAATGGGGTTTTCTCTAAAGAAATGGAGTTGCTCTAAACAGCCTGCTAGTTCTCTTCATCACGACATTTGCTATAGAACCCCCAGGTACAAGCAACAATTAAAGTAATTCATCTATTACTTAAAAATTAAATATATAAACAGAAGAGGGGGAAATAAAGGAAATGGCTTCTTAGAAACAAATTATACTTTAAATCTTTCTTTCTTTCTTTCTTTCTTTCTTTCTTTCTTTCTTTCTTTCTTTCTTTCTTTCTTTATTTTATGAGTGTTATGTCTACATCTGTGTAAATGCATCACTTGGATACTCACTATGTAGCACCGGATGGTCTGAAACTCACAGAGATCTGCCGTTCTGCTCCCCAGTGTGGGATTAAGGCGTGCACCACCACTTATAAACTTTTAAAATTGTTCCTGTTAATTTTCCTCCTAGGATCAGCTAAAAACAAACAAAGAAACAAACAAAAACCACCTTAAGCAACAGGAAGCTTTACCAGAACCCCATGGATTCATACAAACCCTTTAGGGACCAACTGAAGGGTTAGATTCCATTCCTGTCATTAATGGGAGCCACATCTCCATGTCTGTGCTTCCCCCTACCAGCCTCTCTAAGTCCGGCATGCTGGTGATGCCACATAGATGACAAGCTGGCAATGGAAGAGTTTCAACCACATGAACAGCTGCTCTGCTCCTGTGTGTCCTCATCGCAGTGCTGCACCGCCATCCTACCTGTGTGTCCTCATCGCAGTGTTGCACCACCATCCTACCTGTGTATCCTCATCGCAGTGCTGCACCTCCATCCTACCTGTGTGTCCTCATCGCAGTGCTGCACAGCCATCCTACCTGTGTCCTCATCGCAGTGCTGCACCGCCATCCTACCTGTGTGTCCTCATCGCAGTGCTGCACAGCCATCTACCTGTGTGTCCTCATGCAGTGCTGCACACCCTCCTACCTGTGTCCTCATGCAGTGCTGCACCAGCCTCCTACCTGTGTGTCCTCATCGCAGTGCTGCACAGCCATCCTACCTGTGTGTCCTCATCGC
Source organism: Rhizomys pruinosus (assembly GCA_009823505.1). Classification (NCBI taxonomy): domain Eukaryota; kingdom Metazoa; phylum Chordata; class Mammalia; order Rodentia; family Spalacidae; genus Rhizomys; species Rhizomys pruinosus. The sequence goes on along the minus strand of VZQC01009601.1, from coordinate 982,423 downwards.
AGTGCTGCACAGCCATCCTACCTGTGTCCTCATCCAGTGCTGCACAGCCATCCTACCTGTGTCCTCATCCAGTGCTGCACAGCCATCCTACCTGTGTCCTCATCCAGTGCTGCACAGCCATCCACCTGTGTCCTCATCCAGTGCTGCACAGCCATCCTACCTGTGTCCTCATCCAGTGCTGCACAGCCATCCTACCTGTGTGTCCTCATCGCAGTGCTGCACAGCCATCCTACCTGTGTCCTCATCGCAGTGCTGCACCGCCATCCTACCTGTGTGTCCTCATCGCAGTGCTGCACAGCCATCCTACCTGTGTGTCCTCATCGCAGTGCTGCACAGCCATCCTACCTGTGTCCTCATCGCAGTGCTGCACTCCATCCTACCTGTGTGTCCTCATCGCAGTGTGCACTGCCATCCACCTGTGTCCTCATCGCAGTGCTGCACAGCCATCCAACCTGTGTCCTCATCGCAGTGCTGCACAGCCATCGCTACCTTGTGTCCTCATCGCAGTGCTGCACAGCCTCCTACCGTGTGTCCTCATCGCAGTGCTGCACAGCCATCCTACCTGTGTCCTCATCGCAGTGCTGCACCGCCATCCTACCTGTGTGTCCTCATCGCAGTGCTGCACAGCCATCCTACCTGTGTCCTCATCGACAGTGCGTGCACCGCCATCCTACCTGTGTCCTCATCGCAGTGCTGCACAGCCATCCTACCTGTGTCCTCATCACAGTGCTGCACTGCCATCCTACCTGTGTCCTCATCGCAGTGCTGCACCGCCATCCTACCTGTGGGTCCTCATCGCAGTGTTGCACCACCATCCTTCCTGTGTATCCTCATTGCAGTGCTGCACCTCCATCCTACCTGTGTGTCCTCATCACAGTGCTGCACAGCCATCCTACCTGTGTCCTCATCACAGTGCTGCACAGCCATCCTACCTGTGTCCTCATCACAGTGCTGCACAGCCATCCTACCTGTGTCCTCATCGCAGTGCTGCACAGCCATCCTACCTGTGTCCTCATCGCAGTGCTGCACAGCCATCCTACCTGTGTCCTCATCACAGTGCTGCACTGCCATCCTACCTGTGTGTCCTCATCGCAGTGCTGCACAGCCATTCTACCTGTGTGTCCTCATCACAGTGTTGCACCACCATCCTACCTGCGTGTCCTCATTGCAGTGCTGCACCGCCATCCTACCTGCATGTCCTCATCGCAGTGCTGCACCGCCATCCTACCTGTGTGTCCTCATCACAGTGCTGCACCGCCATCCTACCTGTGTCCTCATCACAGTGCTGCACCGCCATCCTACCTGTGTCCTCATCACAGTGCTGCACCGCCATCCTACCTGTGTCCTCATCGCAGTGCTGCACAGCCATCCAACCTGTGTCCTCATCGCAGTGCTGCACCGCCATCCTACCTGTGTGTCCTCATCGCAGTGCTGTACAGCCATCCTACCTGTGTCCTCATCACAGTGCTGCACCTCCATCCTACCTGTGTGTCCTCATCGCAGTGCTGCACAGCCATCCTACCTGTGTGTCCTCATCGCAGTGCTGCACCGCCATCCAACCTGTGTCCTCATCGCAGTGCTGCACAGCCATCCAACCTGTGTCCTCATCGCAGTGCTGCACAGCCATCCAACCTGTGTCCTCATCGCAGTGCTGCACAGCCATCCAACCTGTGTCCTCATCGCAGTGCTGCACAGCCATCCAACCTGTGTCCTCATCGCAGTGCTGCACAGCCATCCAACCTGTGTCCTCATCGCAGTGCTGCACAGCCATCCTACCTGTGTCCTCATCACAGTGCTGCACAGCCATCCTACCTGTGTCCTCATCACAGTGCTGCACAGCCATCCTACCTGTGTCCTCATCACAGTGCTGCACAGCCATCCTACCTGTGTCCACTTCTCCAGCGACCGGAGATGCATCGCCGTTACCTTAGCTATTTCACCACCCATCCTGTGCGCCAACCCACCCCTTGCCAGTGAGCACACTCTTTACGGGCAGGCTTCTTTGTTTTAGAACAACGGGCGCAGCTGTCATAATGACTTTGTACCATTACGGACGTAATTGGACTAATATTGTCACCAACCGGCAAATCGAACAAAAAAAATCACTCTTCACAATCTAACCCAACTCCCTGAGCCCTGTGTTCTTCTTTTGACCTGAGCACCTGACCTCAATCCCTGGAAATACTGCTTCAATAAAGCACAAATGAGGCCTGCCTCAGAGCACAGTTCTGGGAGACATGGAAAGGAAAGGCAACATGATGGCACGCCTTTCATCCTAGCATTCAGGGTAGGCAAAAGGAGGCAGGCGGATCTTTTGAGTTCAAGGCCAGCCTGGAATTTTTTTTTACATAGTGAGTTCCAGGACGCTGTGATTATAGGGAGACCCCTGTCTCAAAGACAAAAAAAAAATAAAAAAAAAAAAAAAGGAAAGGAACAGGTGGTTCTCAGAGTTTGGGCCCATTCGGTCTTAAATGCTAAGTCAGACTGCTTCTTTTTTAAAGACTTTCTTTTTAAAATTTTATCCATTTTCTATGTGTATGAATGTAGTGTCTGCATGTCGGTCTGTGCGCCCGTGTCATGCAATGCTGCAGAAGCCAGAAGAGGGCATCAGATTCCCCTGGAACTGGAGTCAAGGACGGTTCTCAGCCGCCATGTTGTGCTGGGGATTGAACCCGGGTCCTCTGCAAGAGTGGTCAGCGCTCTCAACTGCCAGGCCATCTCTCCAGCCCCAGACTGCTTCTTTGTTCATGTTAGCTGTAATGTGTCTTAGACGTATTGCACATGCAAACATGTGTCACACTACTAATTCTGGGTATCACATAACGTGATCGTGAAGCCCCTGAAGGTCATTATAAGGGCACATGAGGACATTGTAAGTGTCACTAAGGTCACTGTGAGAGCCATACAAGTCCACTAGTTGTATCACTCAAGGTCATTGCACGTGTCATACAGTCTTTGTTTCTGTTTGGGGGTTTCTTTGGGGTAGATTGGAGACAGGGTCTCACTATGTTGCACTGGCTGGCCTTGAACTTGCTATGTGGATGATCATAGAGACCCACCTGCCTCTACCTCCCAAGCGCTGGCATGAAATATGTGTGCCAACATGCTCAGCTCACATCAGAGTTTCTGTGATGACACAAAATTCATTGCGACTACCACATAAATCATTCTGAGTGTAATCCAGAGTCACTGCCAGGGCACATAAGGCCATTGTGAGTGTCATTGAAAGTAATTTTGGGGGATGCACAAGGTAATTGCGTTAACACAAGTAATTCTGAGTGTCACAAAGTCACTGTGGGAGAACACAAGATCAACGTGTCACATGAAATCATCATGAGCACAAAGTCTTTATGAGTGTCACGTGAGAAATTTGTGACTGTCACACAAAGTCATTGTAATTGTCACATATAGTCAGTCATTCTGAACATCTCAGTCATTATGACTGTTATGTCACACAGTCACTGTGAGGACATCCAAGGTGTGCTGGATAGCCTAGTGTCAACCTGACACATCATTATGAGGACATGGAAGGTTAGGGTCACACTGGTGAAGGTTGCACATTGTGAGGGCACAAAGTCACAACTCATACAAGTCTTTCTGACACAGAGTCACTGTGTCACATCCAGTCATGGTGGGTGTCACAAGAAGTCTAGCGTCTTCTTCCTCCCTCCCCTCCCCTTTAGGACAATGGTTTCAAGTTCTTGGTATTGCCTTAGGTCTGTTTCTAAGGGATGTCCTGCCACTGAGAGTGGCCCAAATTACTCTGTACTGCTTTGGTGCCAAGACTCTTCCTCCATTATATGACACAGAAGGGAGGAACTTAACAAAGCAGCATTGTAGTCCTTTCTATGGAGGTCAGTGGTTTGATCTGCTGAAGGACTGGGGGAGGAATGGAGGGTGGGAGCCCAGAGCAGCCTGGCCCAGGGACCTCCTTTTCCTTCTCCCCTTTTCTTCCTTCTCTCTTCCTTTCCCCCAGCAAAGCTTAGGTCATTACTAGATTTTGAGGCAGGATTTTACATTTCCTGATTTGTTTTTATTTTAGAGTGACGGCAGGCATCGTGAGCAGGTGTCTGATAGTACGGGGTGCTACGGGCCGGGAGGACAGGCCGCGGGCTCCTTTCCCTCCCACAGTCACGTCCCAGCCCTCAGTCCGTTCGGACTCTCCCAGCATCCTGGAGACTGACATAACTTCTGGGAAAAACAGAAATCCATCTGCTCTCTGAGAGAGTTCAGAGATTCAGAGGTTCTCAGTTGGGGGGCTGAAGGCTTCGTGGGCATTGTGACCAGCATTGTAAAGGGCTCTGTGGTTCAGTTTGTGTGTCTGCTCCATTTTAACCTGAGAAGGTATGGTGTTTTTCTTTATAAACCAAGTTAGCACCCAGTGAGGTACGTAAGTAAAGCTTAAATTGATCACATTAATCATCTTGAAACTCTACAGTGGCCTTGGAATTTCCAGAATTCTCTATGGTACCTGCCAGGTTTCAGTAAGTTCTGGTGTGTGGTCATGAGAGATAGTTGGCTTCATGAGGTCACATTTTAGCCACTAGAGGATCCCAGGGCTTCTCGACCAGGCCTGCTGCCAGCGTTTTCATAAACCTCTGGTGGCATTTCAAGCCCTGTGATTTATGGCTGCTTTCAAACTAGCCTTGCTAAAGGATCTGAATTTTAAAACCTTTCCAGCAAAAACACTTTCTCCGCATTCTTGGGTGGCCTTCTGGCTTCAACTATTAGTCAACGAAGACAGTCCCCAGCCCCCCCCCTTTCATTTCTAATGTTGTCAGCTTGGTCTTGTTTGACTGGGTTGCCGGCATTGTTGTTTTGAGATATGGTGTCTCACTTCAAGACTAGGCCGACCTTCCACTTAGCGCAGTCCTCTTGCCTCTGCTTCCCAAGGGTTAGAATTACAGTTGTACGCCACAAGCTGGGCTTGCTTTGTTTAGGGTAGAGTTTAATTAGCAAAGCTCTACCAGTTAAATGCGTGTTTGTTTGTCTATTACTGTGTGTGTGTGTGTGTGTGTGTGTGTGTGTGTGTGCACGACGCATATGTGAGTGCCTGTGCCACGGTCTGTGCATGTGGCGGCCAGAGGACATTGTGGCGGTCAGGTTTCATCTTCCACTCAGGCTCTGGGGATTGAACTCAAGTTGTCAGGGTCGCACACGAAGTGCTTTTATAAGCCTCTGAGGCATCTTGCTGGTGTCCCTGACAATTGTATTAAAGGGAGTTGGAAAGCAAACTGCCTACAGCCAGGTCCCCTTCGATGTAGCTAACATCATTGCCCTTGAGGCCCTGAGTGCAAGTCCAATTCCCCTCAGAACGCCTGCTTTGATACGAGGCCCAAAGTTACTCAGTCACTGCCCATTTGGTCAGTGGTAGAGTGCATTGGTTCCAAATACAGTGCCAGGGCCAGGCAGGCCCTGAAGTCAGAAGAGCCATCCTGGACAATGTAGAGTACTTGCCTAGCGCCCATGAAGCAGGGTTCAACCCTTAGCAGTGCATGAACTGGGCATAGCAGCTCACAACCTGTTGTCTTAGCACTCAGGAGGTGAAGACAGGAAGGCCAGACCTCCAAGGTTGTCTTCGGCTACACAGAGAGTGTGAGGCACGCCTGGGGTACATGAGACAGAAAAAGAATACAAATAAATAAATAAATAAATAGTTGGTGAGCCTACTTGTTATCTGTTAAATAGGTCTTACTTTTAAAGATGTAAGTGTTCATACTTGGCCACAGGGAGTATACTCAGGGGACAGTGGCTGAGGGGAGACATCCTCTGAAAGTTTCAAGGCATCTGTCAGCCAGGCAGGGGTGGAAACCGCTAGAGGGGCAAAGGCCCAGCTTGCAGTGGGAACAGTGAGAAGCGAGGCCTGACCAACACTCAGGGCTTCCTGCCCCATGGTTTTAATGTCACCCGAGGGGATGCAGTCGTTGTACAGCAATGACCTGACCAGACATGAAGACCAAGTGTGCCCGGCTGTGGCCCACAGGCCCACTTGTGACCAGTGTTGGGGCTGGGATGCTAGGTTCTTGGACTGAAATAAGGGCTCACAGAGACTTGAAAAAGTAGCAACCTAACTTTATTCATAGTGAAACACAGAACAGATTACAAGACGGCTCCTGGGTGAAGACTGGAAGTGGACACACAAGTGGGGTGGTCACAGATCCTATTATTGCTTTGATGGGGTTCAAAAGAAGGAGGAGTTTGGTTGCTCAGCAGTGTAGTTTGGGCAGTCTCTATGTTGACTGGTAGATTGTGCCATAGAATCACTTCCTACTACTGTGTCCCTTCTCATAACGCATCCAATTTTAATCATGTGTGAGCTCAATTATGCATAAGTGTAAGATGGTAAATAAGGGACTCTGCTTGAAAGTTCACTTGAAGGACACAGGCTGCTCTACCGTGAACACACTCAAAACCAGTTCAACCTGGATCAGCCTTTCTAGTCTCTGCACTGGATACACCGGGAATATATTTGAATTGAAACTGTTTGATTGTTACTAGTGCAGGAGAAATCTATACCATTATTCAGAGAAGGGTGTATGCGTAGCATGATGCAGTGGGGGTCTGATGGTACTGGGTGTGTTGTTCAGAGAAGGGGTGTGTGTGCCTAGCATGCACAGGCACAGAACTAGCCTGCCAAGTGCATTATCAGAAGAGGGAGGGACGTGCGCATAACCTACTCCTGGTGAGACCCAGGTTGTTAAGCTGTTTCCTGTATTTGTCTTACTCACGTGAGGCTGAGGATAGTTGAACATGGCCCAACATAGAACAATAAACTGACAGAAGGAAATTTGTGCATGTGTATGTGTGTGTATATGTGTGTGCATGTGCATGTGTGCATTTTTTTGTAACTCAGTTGCGTGAGTCTCAGTTGTGAATTAGATGACAACATCAAGTCACAACGCCTTAAGGTTGGACATGACTGCCAGTTGTTGAGAAGCTCAGAGGTCACAGAGCTTGGGAATTTGACTTTCAAGAAGAAGAAGAAGTCACCTCCCCCATCCAAGGCAGAGATGGACACTCAGTCCTCTGGATGGAAATTCTGAGCCCTAGCTTGGCCCCATCTTGGCCCAGCGCCCACATCCAGTTGACGATGTTGAACGTGTGTACATTCTGCATTTGGCTGGACCTCCTGCCAACATCAAGTGGACATCTCAGCCTTGGAGGAGACTTAATAAATCTGTGACTCCCCACTTCTGGCATGTGTGATGTCACCGAGCTGTAAAACACGATGCCAAGACAAAGAAGAACTTTTCTCCCCGGTGTCCCCAAGCCTTGTTCTCCTGAGTCCAGTACAAACCTGTTCCCTGAGACTCACAGCAATGTGCCTGCAGGCATCACTTTTGCCTTCCCGAAAAGGCCCAACCCACCTATTTAATCTCATTAATCACTTTAGAGTAATGATCTATTCTCATTCTAAATATAAATTCTGTTTGCCTCTCCAATTTTGGGATGTGGAGTTCTGGTCACATATCTTTCAGGACATTTCCCTTATTAGTCTAAAAGCCCAAGACACCATTTCTTGAGCCTATTCAGCTGTTCATTTTCACTCTTCTTCATACAAATTGTATGTGTTTAATCAGCTTTCCATTGCTGTTACAAAATACCTGAGGTAATCAGTTTAGAGGAAGAAAGGTTTATTTTGGCACATGGTTTCAGAGATTGTTGTCCATGGTCATTTGGCCTAATTGCTTTGGGCCTGTGGCGGAACAGCATATCAGGGCAAGAAGACATGGATGAAGAGAAGGGTGAGGAAGCCAAGGTCCCAAAATCCCATTCGAAGGCATGCCGCCAGTGACGTAACTTCCTCCCACTGGTTCCCAGCTCCTAAAGACTACACCACTTCTCAGAAGGCTGGAGATGATGCCTTCCTTTGGGAGACAGTCTAGAACCAAACCAGCTTGTCAGTGTAGGCTAGGAGCTTGAATTTTAGAAACTCCATACAGTACTAGAAAATAAGTTCACAGCATAGAAGTATTCTTATTGTTTTTAAATACAATTGAATTATCTAACTTTATCTGAACCTAACTCTATAATGCATTGATAGGGGGTTGCCATTACTGGCTTTAAATTAAAATCCAACCCAATCCTACAAACCAAATACAGGAACATGAACTCTTCGAATTTACGAGTGGAAACACTCGGACCTGGAGAACACCAGCCTTGTCCTTGGTCTCTGTGTTCAATGCCAGAAGAAATTTCACCTTAAATTCTGTCTTTTCAGCCAGTGGGGGACGAGCTCTCACCTCCTGGTCTTCCTGAGACATTCAAGCCCCAAGCCTCCAACCAATAACCCCCAGGTGAAGCTTCCTTCCCCTTCCGCACAGTTCAACACAGGCCCCATCTGCTCCCAGCTCCGCCGTTTCGGTGGTGTGGGCCTTGCCTCTCCATTTTCACATCCTCCTGTGGTTCCAACATGGATCCTCCCTCCAAACGCACACTGAGACTCAGCTCTCCCAGTGCAGTGGGATCGAGGTTGTGAGGCTCTTGGGTGGCAGTTAGAGTCCCAAGGGATCTGCACACATACGCATCCCCTGAGTGATCTACACAAATGATTTATTGCCTTTCTTAAGAAACTGGGTTGATTCTCTTGAGCTGGATTTGGTTTGGAGACTGGAATGCCCTCCATGAGAGAAGGCTGCTATAAAAGGAATTTGACTTTGCAGATAGCTCTCCGCCTTGTGACCGCTGTCTTTCCAAATGCTACCATCTGTCACAAGGTCCTTTTACGAGTTTATGGTGCCACTGTGCTCCTCACTCCCAGAACGGAGAAAAATCAGCCTTTTATCTTACAAAGTATCCTGTTTCAGGTATTTTGTTATTGTAACAACAACCAAAGATTAACAAATAATAAAAAAGGATTAAGACCTATTCCTAACCAGGAAGGGTGGTTCTATTTGTAGATGTTTACTATTCATTGAATGAATGAATGAATGAATGAATGAATAAGTGAATGAAGGCTCTCAGGTTTCTCCAAGCCTCATAGTCTCTAGAGTAAACTATTAAGCTGTCACTCTGTCTCCTGTGCCCCTGTGGCAGTGGCTGCCCACCTCCCAGTTTTGCTTTTTTTTCTCGCTGGCTCTGGCCAACCCCGTCGGCTCCTCCTCCCCCCCATCTGCACTTGTTCTTCTGCCCAGCTGTGATGCCCCAAGGATGTCAGCTCAGGTGCACACTCTACGAGCCTTTCCCTCACCACCCTGATCTTTCTTTTTTAAGCACAGCACCCTATTAGACCTACACTGCTTCAATTACTTCCTTCGCAGTGCTCAGCGTTAACTAATGCCCATGTATGTTTGCTGTTCATAGTTTGCATTTCAAACAGAAAAAGACTTTATTCGTCTCGCTCATCATTAAAGCCCAAAACTGAAGTACCACCAGCATCGAGCACATGCTTAGCAGGTGTCTGTTGATAAAAAGGTTATGGTAAGGAATCCTGTGTTCTGTTATTGTTGTTACAACAAAATACCCTCCCTGACTTCTGATGGTTTACTTCTGACCTGCATCTGTGCTCTTCAGAAGTCATTTTAGCATCCAGGTAGATCACGTGTGGTCTACTTTGTATTTGAGGATAACACAGTAACTTGCCAGACTTGTGGGGAGTGTCCTCAAAAGAGAGGCTAGAGTTCCTCACAGGAAACCTACTGAAAGGCAGGCAGCTTCCGGCCTGAAGTCAGATGGGCAGATAGGAATTTCCATCACAACCGCTGTGAGTACTATAGGCATCTCTGAGTACCTGGAACATTTGTTAGTTATCAAGGGAAAACAACTATCTTTACCCCACACTATAGTTCTGAGAATTACATGAGGACTTAATGCACAAAAGCTCAGTTAATCTTCAACTATTTCTCAGTATTTTCTTACACATTTTTTCAGGTCCCTAGGGGCTTTGGTCAGCAGGGTGGTGGCTAGATGGAAATGGATGCTCAACACAGAGGGGAGATTAAATTCTAGGCTGAGTCTGCCACCAACCAGCCGGGAAGGCCTGGGCTGGTTGCCTATCGTTTTCCTTATTTTATAAAATAAAACATTCTGATTTCACAAGCTCTGGCTTCTGTGGTGGAAATGGGGTTCCCTCCCACTGAGCCATCATGCTTTCTCGGGGATTTTCCTGTAACGACTGCAAAGCCCCATTCTCCTGTCATCTTTATCCCAGATCCTAGACACTAAGCAGGGCATGGCCATGAATCCTCTAAGTCTCTCTCTGTCTCTCTCTCCTCTCTCTCTCTCTCTTTCTCTCTCTCTCTGTTAAAATGTGCTGTACCCACCAATCAATGAATGGGTAAGAAAACATGTGACCCATATATATAATGACTATTATTCAGCCTTAAAGGGAAGGATGTTCCCACACGTGCTGCAATAGCTGTGTCACTTGAGGACACCATGCTAAATGAAATAAACCAGACACAGCAACAGGGACCCTTATACCACTTACATGAGACACTGCACAGTCAAACTCATATACACAGAAAGCATAAGTGGTTCCCAGAGGCCGGGGAGAAGGAAAGAGCGAGCTAGTATGTGAATGTGCAGTTTCTATTTCACTTCTGTTGGTGATAAAATACCTGACAGAAAAGAAAAGCAGCCCAGGGAAGAAAGGGTTTATCTGGATTACAATCCGGATCAGAAAGCCGAGGGCCTACATCTTCAAGCAGGTGCGAGAAGCAGAGTGCGGCTGGAAGTCTGTCCTGGTCATTCCTAACTGCCAACTCCGCTTGGCCCAGAATCACCTGGGAAATCTGTTTATTTATTATTTTTATTTTTATGTGTATGAATGTATTGCCTGCATCCGTGTAAGTGCACCTGTGTCCTGAAATGCCTGGTCTGAAGAACTCTCTAAACCCACCCCCAGTGACGAGTTTCCTCCAGCATGGCCACACCTCCTAAAACCTCCCCAAAATGTCCAAATACTTGAAGGCTGCGGGGGATGCTTCATTCAAAGCCCCACAGCATTGCACAATACAACAGAGCTCTGTAACTTAGTCCTCCTCTTCTCAAAATGTTGCGTCCAACATCTCCCCACCCTCCATACCACATAAGACATCACACGGAACTTATCCGTCCACGTCTGGCTTATTTCACTTAACACACATCCTCCTGGCTCATCCACGTTTCACAGCGACAGATTTCCTTGTATGCTGTGGCTGGATGGGACTCTACTTGTAGCATATCTCATTTTCTTTGTCCATCCATCTACTGGTGGACACAGATAGGTTATTTCTACATCTTGATTATTAGAAATTGTGCTTTGTTGAGCATGGCTGTGGAGGCCCCTCTGCAACATACTGATTTCATTCTCTTTGCATAGATACCCACAGTAAGCTTACTGGATCATGCCACAGGTCTAACTGTAAGGCCTAGAGAAACTTCCACACTGTTCCACAAGGCTCTGATGTCCATTCTCACGTACAGAGTGCAGTCGATCCTTCCCACAGCTTCCCCAGTGCCTGTCTTCAGTATTTTTTCTAACAGCCAATCTACTGTGAGTTGGAAGTCCCAAAGGCTTGGAAGCCCCTAAGGCCCAGTGGGGGCACGTGAAGAGGTGGGAGGGACCTGGTGGAAGGAAATTAGATGCTCGGGAGTATGCTGTTGAAGCGGACACTGAGGTCTGGAACCTCGGTCTCTGTCCTTCTTGCCTGGTCACTCCGAGGTAAACAGGCCTCTTCAAAGTCCTGCCCCCACTCTGACGTACTGTGCCAAGTCAGTACTGACTGCAGCGTCTGGATCCTTGAGCCAGAATAAACCTGTCCTGCTTTTAAGTTGCTTGTGTCGGTATTTGTTATAGCAGTGGAAAGCCAACACAGGATCTCAGAAGAGTGGGATGTGTCCCTGTGGCCCACGATGCTTCAAACCTGCGATCTAGTGCAGTGCTTCACCTCCATCAGCAGCCTGGCTGGATTGAGAACTGCCACGACACACACCGCTCGGCAGGTCTGTGAGGTGTTTCCAGAGAGGACCGAGAAGGGAAAACCAGCCTGAATGTGGACGGCAAGACCTCATGGAGTGCAGTCCTGTAAGGACAAAGGAGAGGTCAGATGACGCCAGCACCATCTCCTCTTCACTGACTGAGCACCAGCACTCACCTTTCTCCTCCTCACTGACTGAGCACCAGCACTCACCTTTCTCCTCCTCACTGACTGAGCACCAGCACTCACCTTTCTCCTCCTCACTGACTGAGCACCAGCACTCACCTTTCTCCTCCCTGACTGAGCACCAGCACT
>VZQC01009601.1:912348-960787 GCA_009823505.1 Rhizomys pruinosus | reverse complement strand
CTGAGGAGACTGCCTGGATGAGGGAAGACTGCAGGGAAGCATGTGGTGTTTCCCTTTGTGGATGGGGTGTCCTCCCTGCCTCTTCCCTCCTCCTCTCTCCTGCACGCTGCTGGCCTGTGACTGGGATCCAGGTATAGGGAGCTGTTGGCAGCCTCTCTCTAGGAACTCAGATGTGCTTCCCTGCCCCAGGGGACAGAGTCAGATTTCACCAATTCACCACAACTTTAAAAATAAGAGGGGACCCTCACGCTGAGGAACTCAGATAGTTCCTACCTTTAGCAGATGTTTTAGGAATGCTGAACTGGCCCTAACGACCAAAAATCGTGAAGGCAGGGGCAGTGTGAGGTCCCAGTCCAGACCCCATCTCCCAACTCGTGGATCCGCAATCACCTTGGCTGGGGTCCTTCCTTACTTCCTGTGCCTTACAAACAAGAAGGACCAGCACGGGGAGGGGGACCGGCACGGGGAGGGGGATCAGCACGGGGAGGGGGACCGGCACGGGGAGGGGGACCGGGATGGGGAGGGGGACCGGGATGGGGAGGGGGACCAGTATAGGGAGGGGGGTCAGCACAGGCTGGGGCTGGTGGGGGAGTCCTGCAGAAGAAACTGGAAGGAGGGCATGGAAGTCAGGGACCGACACAGGTTGCCCGAGGGAGCCTGTCCGCTACACCTCCGGACACTTCAGGATCACTCATTCTCACAACACCAACCCAGGGAGAGTGGTGCCCAGGGAAAGCCGGGCAGAGAGCACCTAATCTAAAATGCTCAAAACCACAAGGGTTTTGGATTTGCGATTTTTTTTTCAGATTTTGGAATCTTGCGTAAGTGTGAGGAGAGATCTCAGGCATCCAAGTTTAAACACATCACTCATCTACGCTTCACAAGCAACTTGTCCACCCACCGAGTCTGGGGGTGACGTCCGCGCTGTGCTTAGCATGCCTGGGTACTGAGCTGCAGCTGAGGTGAGCTGTGCAGTTTCCACTGCGGCTGTCCTGGCAGAATTCAAGAGGGTTTGCGTTTTGAAGTGTTTCAGATTTTGTTCTGTTCTGTATTTGTTTCTTGGAAAAGAGACTCCTTGTAGCCACAATTGGTGTGAAACTTATTATAGACCAGGCTCGCCTTGATCTCACAGAGATCTGCTGCCTCTGCTGCCCAAGCCCTGGCATTAAAGGCGTGTGCAGCCACAGCTGATTGCATTTTGGAATTTCGATTTCCAAGTTAAGGATGCTCAAAATCCACCCAATTGAGAAATCTGGTGGGATGAGTGAGGTGTCCTCCCTTACCAGTTTAGACTTACGGAGTCAACATAAGTTGGTGAAAGGACTTATCATGATTAATTCCCAAATAGAAATATGGCGGTATGAGAAAATGGAAACTTAGGAAACAGGGACTTTACACAGCTATCACTATAGCCCCAAGGGGTGGGGGGATTGATGCCGTCACCTGTTGGAGGGCCGACTTTCAGAGGAACCATCTCAGTAGCAGGGCCTTGTGCTGTGACAGTCAGGAACTGTCAGCACTATAGGTTCAGCCTCAACTGTCACTCTTTCCTGGAGTGCCTGCCCCAGGGAACGTGGTGCTGAAGTCAGCCTTTCCGGAGACTGAGATCTTGAGATAGGGACATTTGCAAACCATCTTCAGAGTCAGAGATAAGATTCCAGAGGTCAAAGGCTGTCCCTGAACCAGGAATGCCTGTTACTAACCTGTTACTAACCAAAATAACTCTAAATCGAAGATGATCTCTTCCACACGGAACTCCAGGAACCCCACCGGTCCTGATCTTCTCGGAGAGTGCTTTCTCAAATCTCAGTGCAACTTCTCCTGTGGTTGGCTGTGCTTTCCCTTCTGATGGCTTACATTCTAGAAGCCTGCTCTCCAATGTGGTACAGTAGGGAGGCGGGGAGACCTTTAAGAGATGGGGCCTAAGTGGAAGGTAATTAGCTTACTGGGGTATTGTTTGCCCAAAAGAATAGCAACTTACTTCTCCTGGGATCCTGGTTATTCTTGTTCCATGTGTTGTTATAAAAAGATGAAGTCTGGAGAGATGGCTCAGCAATTAGGACCACTTGATGCTCTTCCAGAGGAATTGAGTTTAGTTCCTAGGACTTATATCAGGCGGCTCACAACCCCCAGTAACTCCAGTTCCAGGCTCCAAATGAGGGTCCCTTCTGATTTCCACGAGCACTCGAACACACAGGGCATGTGTTCACACACACACACACACAAATCTTGAACACACAGGGCATGTGTTCACACACACACACAAATCTTGAACACACAGGGCATGTGTTCACACACACACACACAAATCTTGAACACACAGGGCATATGTTCACACACACACAAATCTTTAAAAAGAGCATGCCTGTGTGGTTCACATACACAATGGAGTTTTATCTAGCCATAAAGAAAAAGGAGGGGCTAGAGAGATGGCTCAGCAGTTAAGAGCACCGACTGCTTTTGCAGAGGACCAGGGTTCGATTCCCAGCACCCACATGGTGGCTAAGAACCATCTTTAACTCCAGTTCCAGGGGAATCCGACTCCCTCTTCTGACCCCCACAGCATTGCATGACAGGGGCGCACCAACATAGATGCAGACAGTACATTCATACACATAAAAATAAGTAAATAAGCTGGGTGTGGTGGTGCATGCCTTTAATCCTAGCACTCGGAAGGCAGAGGCAGGAGGATATCTGTGAGTTCAAGGCCAGCCTGGTCTACAGAGTGAGATCCAGGACAGCTGGGGCTACAGGGAGACCCTGTCTTGAAATAAATAAATAAATAAATAAATAAATAAATAAATAAATAAATAGTAAAGAAAAAAAGAAAAAGGAAATCTTCTGTCATTGGCAGACAAATGGATTGAACTGATGATAATCCTGCCAAGAGGCATAAGCCAGACAAAGCAGCGTGTGTTCTCGCATACGTACGGGGCCTCGAGGTGCATAAATATGTCACGAAATTAAATGGCTGGTCGAACTGTGGGGAGGAAGAGTGTCAGCAAGGGCAGGGGAGAAACGGGGGAGGCTGTGAGCAAGGCACAAAGGGCACAGGTATGACAACAAAGCCCAGTGGTCTGTACGCCAGTTTTTAAAACAGTAGAGCAAATCTGACCCCGGACTCTCTAGCTTCCTGCCCTGTCACAGGACGCCCTCCATACACGGCTGGTGACCTTCCCATTTCTGTCATACAGACCAGAGAGGGGTCTGGCCAGAGTGGGAGTACCACGCGCTTACCATCCCAAGATGTTGAGTTCAAGGACCCTCTTTATAAAGTGCCTGGCTTTCAATATTTTGTTCGAGCAACAGAAAATAGACTAGGGCAATCTCAAATGCTAATAATAACAACCAACTTGCAACCTGTAAAAGAGAAGGATTTTTTCTAGGCTTTGAGATATCTGCATAATGTGACATCTAAGAGATGAGAACCGTGTTTTGTCTGTGACATAACAGCCTATTGTCAAGAGCACACAGATGTCATTGGTTTCTATTTCATCACAGATCACACATCTCGAGTCCTCCCAGCAGCCTCAGCAATGGATCTCCTTGGTAGAATCCAGACCAATCGTCAAGCAAGCCCTCCTGATTTGAGGCAGAAGGTCGTAGACAGCCACTGACCCCTCCGGAGAAAGTTAATTCTCCTTGGTGTAGTCATCTTCCTCTTGAGAGGACTGAGGTGGGCAGCTGACCATTAACTGAAACAACATCATCCTCCCACTCAGAATAGAATAGCGAGAGGCGAGGATTACGAGAAGGAACAAATAAGGTCCAGTGTGGAAAAAATGCAAGCTATTAGCGAAGGAGAGCAAGAACCCCAAACACAGTTACTCATGCCAGGCAGATAAAGTATTGGAAATACAAACAGGAGAGACCTCAAGGGAATGAGGAAAGGCCAAGAAATTATATGGGAGCCTGCAACGTGACCCAGCCAGCGCAGCCACATGAAACACAACCCATTCTGAACTGTGTAGTTGGTGGAATAGTCACAGGCCAGGGCAGTGGGACTGCTCCCCACCAGCCCCCAGGGACCTCAGCCACGGCCCTCACGAGGAGAGAATCCAGACAGGCTGGAGGGGGCTGGCAAGAGTGTGACCACAGAGGGCCAGGCATGGGCGCCTGGCTCCAGACACAGCCAGCAGGGCCGGGCGGAGTGGAGGCTGGGGAAGGAGACCATCTGCGAGCAAGAGCCTATGGACTCAGGGTGACAGGAGGTTGTGGAGCTGGACAGGGCGGCAGCTAAGTCCTCTGGCTTCACAGTGTGAGACACAACTGGCCCTTAGGGACACCAGAAAGCCTCTGGCCCTGGAGATGGTCCCTCCACGGAGGTGGTCATGTCCGGGGGCGGTGTACTATGGGAAGGGAAACCAGTCTTTGCTATTTGCCACTGTTAGGACATCATCTGGACACCCGAAGGCTTCAGCCTCACCCTCCGGGACCCCCCAGGGCAGACCTTCCCGCTCAGGACCACGTCTCCCCTGGGTGTGCTCCGAGTTCACTGATCTTCTTGTGACTTCCTGGCATCTGTCTCCTGCCCAGGGTGTCACAAACAGCCGAGAGAAGTCATGGGAGGCAGAGAAGAGGGTAGCACAGGGAGGTATGGGAAGAGGAGCCGGGGACTCCTGCTAGACGTCACTGCCCTGCCCACCTCCAGGACCCCCATCAGGAGGCAGGCTGAAGACAGGTGACCATCTGACATGCTGATATCACACCAGGTTAGTCCTGATGGAGCTCCTTCTGTGCACAGCACCTACGCTGTGCATGAACCTTGGCCGGCCACAGGCAAGAGAGATGGAAGTGACAGTCGCGTTCCAGGTATCTGCTCCCCACAGGAAGTAAGAAGAGCAGACATCCTGGTCTGAGTGGAGGTGGTCGCAACAGGGGGGGAAACGGGCTTCCCCTGCAGAGGAGAGGGCTGGGGAAGGGCCGCCAAGACAAAGGTTAGAGCACTTCTAGGTCTGCAGGATCCACAGAGTTGGAAGCTGTGCCCCTCCCCCATTGCAAACTAACGTTTAACTTCTCTGAACTCTAGCTTCCTCCTCCATAAAATAAGCATTTAAAATAGTGCCTACCTCCCAGAGTGGTTGTGAGACTATACATGTTAAATCTGCCTGGCATAAAAAAGTACAGTCTGGTCTACAGAGTGAGTTCCAGGACAGCTGGGACTACAGGGAGACCCTGTCTCGATAAGACAAAAAAAAAAAAAAAAAAAAAGTACAGTCTGTATGCATGGGTTCCACATTCCCAGATCCAACCAAAACTGCATCTGTACTGAACAGGTGTGTAGTGCAACACGGAGGTACCTGCACACACTCTGCATTGTGCTGGACGTCTTTCTGAGCATAGATGAGGGTGTGGGTAGTGTCTAAACAAACCCTATGCTATTTATAAGTTTTTAAAAATGTGTACAAGTGTTTTTCCTGTGTGTGTGAATGCTTTGCTGCATGCATGTAAGTGCACCCATGTGTGCCATGCCCGAGGAGACCAAAGGAGGCTGTCAGGTCCTTGGAACTGCAGTTACAGACAGTTGTCAGCCACCATGTGGGTGCTGGAAACCAATTCCAGGTAACTCTGCAGGAGTAGCCAGTGCTCTTAACCACTGAGTCATCTCTCCAGCCCCAAGTAGACAAGCCTGTTTTTGCTCAGTTTTGAACCCGAGAACTTTCAAATGTTGGGCAAATGTGTTAGCCACTACACTATAGAAACGCGATAGCCACTGCACTATAGAAACGCGAAAGCCACTGCACCAATTATGAAAGTAAAGCACTTGTGGGCTTGGTGTCTGTACCAATTCCTTGTGATTCTGAGAGATGACTGCACTTAAACTCTAGTGATTGTCTTTTTCTCGAATGTTCAGAGCACCTAGAAGAATCGGTGAGAGGGACCAGGGGACAGGAGGCCAGCCAAGAACTCAGGGCAACACCCAGGTCTCAGGTCTGCTAGACAGGCAGCACTGAGAAATAGGCCTCTACATCTTATTTTACTAATTAAAATTCTATTACTTTTTTCATTGCATTTGGAATTACTTTCCAATTACACAGCCTACAAAACTAAAATTAAAACCCTCTGGTATTTCTAGATTGCATAGTGGGACAGGGGAGGGAACTATTGCTTAACCTTGTACTTACTTGTGGCCAAAAGAATAAACAAAAACAAATGTCAGCATTTAATTATTTGGCTCACAAAAAGCATAATGCTGTGACAGCTGAGGGGAAAAATGAGTTCTGCAGAAATAGGTCACCCACGATGGTAAAACTAGCCATCAAAGCAAAAAGAGTGGATGCTTTCTTTATTGTTTGTTGGCAGGGCTGGGTAGAGAGAGCCCAAGCCTCCTGCACACTGGCCAGGATCCCAACACTGAGCCACACCCTGGTCCCTTAGAGGTGACATCTGAAAACTCAGGAAGTCATCACTGGGATGGCACAGCCGTGCCCCAACTCTTCAGCTATGTTTTTAGGCTCTTGACCTGGAGGTCACAGGACACAGTACTGAAGGACAAGTAGACACAGGGACCCCTGGGATCCAGGAACCACTCTTACACGACGGCCACAATGTCTCATCAAGTCCCTTCCACGAGGAAGAAGTCACTAACTCCACTAACTTTCTTTTGAGGGTTGGATAGAATCAAAGATGGAACCCAGGGCCCCTAACACCGAGCTACACACCTCGCCCACCATTGATGTTGTAGCAGGGGAGTGCATGTAGCATACACAGCCTTAACTGTCTAACTACGGCCCGTGGACAACTGTGCTACTAAATACTTCGCTACCATGTAGTCATCAGCACAGACACTTCCAGAGATTGAATCTTTTAAAACATCTTTCGATCTTTTAAAACGGATATTCGGTACCCATTAAATAATAGCTCAGGGGCTGAAGAGATGGCCTAGCGGTTAAGAGCGCCGACCGCTCTTGCAGAGGACCCGGGTTCGATCCCCAGCACCCACATGGCGGCCGAGAGCCGTCTGAAACTCCAGTTCCAGGAGAACTCCAGTTCCAGGGGAATCCGAGACCCTCTTCTGACCTCCGCGGCATTGCACGACACGGGTGCACAAACCTGCATGCAGACAGTACATTGATATACATACCGAAATAAATAAAATAAAAAAATAAAAAATAAAAAAAAATAAATAATAGCTCAGGAGAGACTGCTTTTTAACTTATGATGCATTTCCCATGCTTGGTGATGTGTACTCCTGTGCTGGCGATGTAGTTCAGAGGGGTGGGTGCCAGCCGGGCTTGATCACTGTGTAAAGCTAGGTGTGGTGGCTCTGCCTGCAGTCCCAGCCAGCACTCAGGAGGAAGCAAGTCAGGAGATCAGAAGTTCAGGGCTATCCTTGGCTGCATAGGGGGGCCGAGGCCAGCCTGGGATACAGAGACCTTGTGTTCTGGTTATAGTTTTTACTCTCAACCTGACACAATCCATAGTCACCTGGGGAAAAAGGAACCTCAATTGAAGAATTTCCTTGATTGGACTGCAGGGCTTTGTCTTGATTGGTTGATGTGACAGGGCTTGTGCACTGTGGGTGGCACCACCCCCTAGCAGGTGGCCTGGGCCACGTGGCACCACCCCCTAGGCAGGTGGCCTGGGCCACGTAAGAAACCCAGCAAGCCATGAGCCCGTGAGCAGCCTGCCTCCAGGCTCCCACCTGCAGGTTCCTGCATGGAGTCCTGCCCCGTGGGATCCATGACAGACCATGACCCAGGAGTTGTAAAATTAAATAAAGCCTTTCTCCCCAAGTTATTTTTAGTTGCAATGTTTGTCACAGAAACAGAAAGCAAACTAGGATACTCTGTTAAAAAAATAATAATAATAATAAAAAAATAAAAATAAAAATAAAGCATGTGCGTGCGTAAACTCCGTCCTAAAAGCTGCATATCTCCTAGAGCACAATAAAGCGCACCTCTGCCATGCACTCTGGAGTCCTGGTGGTCAGGGCCTGTGTGTTCACACGCCTGCGGTCTTCAGGTCCACAGCATTCCCACCCCGACCGGCTCCAGGGCGGATCTGCAGGCTCTCTCATGGATCCATCATGCAGGCCAGCTTCCCTCTGTTCCTCCTGCCGGCACAAGACTGAAGGGAGAGCTTGGAAACAAAAGGCCCCTCGGGCTCGGCCAGCTGGGCCGCATACTTCCACCATCCCAGGGTACTTCACTGTGCAGAAAATAAAAAGGAGACAGTGTGTGGGGTGGGAGTGTCCCTTCTGGACCCTCTGCATGGGGCCACCTGAGGCAGGGCAGGATCCTCATGCTTCATGCTCCCAGAACTAGCAGGCCAGAGCCCTGCGCCCCTGACGGCAGCTGGCTCCTGCAGCCCTGGGCAGGGCCCTGCCACCACCAACTGGGCCAGTGGTGTCAGAAGGGCATGGGAACATCCGTGGAGCTTGGCTCTACCTCAGCCAGATGCCTGCCCCAATCACAGGGCCCTGTTTTACTTCTCACTTGAGGCTGACTCAGCAAATTGAAGGCTTTTCCAAATCTAAACTCCAATCTGGCTCTCTGGGGACAGTACCAGCTGCTGGGCACTCTGCAATCTGGAAGCTAAGCTTCAGGCACCCTGTATGATCACAGACTGTGTCCTGTGATGCTATTCCTGGGAGACATGAAGAACCATCCACTCACCCCAGATAGGGAACCAATGACAGATGAAAAGAAGGATGCTGCCGAAGGCCAAGCTGGACAACTCTTGGGAGAGCAGGTCAGGGGTTACTGAGGGGTTACTGACAGGGCGGAAATGGTTCCAAGACAGCTTCATCACCAAAGCCCACCCAGCATGGGGGACAAGAAAACAGGAAAGCTGGGGCACACTGCACAGCCTGCGGGCAGTTCCACAGGAAAGCCGGGGCGCATTGCACAGCCTGCGGGCAGTTCCACAGGAAAGCTGGGGAGCCTGCAGGCAGTTCCACAGGAAAGCTGGGGCACACTGCACAGCCTGCAGGCAGTCCCACAGTGCAGAGTCCTTTCCAGGCGGCTCAGTTGTATGAGCTTCTTCCAGACAGCTTGGGGGGGGGTGCTATTTACTTAAGTACTTCCTGAGCTTAAGGAGCTTTCCTGCAGAACGGACTGTTCCACCTCCCCTGAAAACCCAGGCTATTCACCCCTCAAAAGCCCGGCAATTCACCTTCCTTTAGAACATCCTGTAACTCACTCAGTTTCCCTCCAAGATATTAGGTTTTTATCCTGGAGGAAATGGCTAAGCAACAGGTGAGCACACGGCTGTCTCTACAAGCCCAGCAGGTGAGCACACGGCTGTCTCTACAAGCCCAGCAGGTGAGCACACGGCTATCTCTACAGGCCCAGCAGATGAGCACACGGCTGTGTCTCTACAGGCCCAGCAGGTGAGCACACGGCTGTCTCTACAGGCCCAGCAGGTGAGCACACGGCTGTCTCTACAGGCCCAGCAGGTGAGCACACGGCTGTCTCTACAGGCCCAGCAGGTGAGCACACGGCTGTCTCTACAGGCCCAGCAGGTGAGCACACGGCTGTCTCTACAGGCCCAGCAGGTGAGCACACGGCTGTCTCTACAGGCCCAGCAGGTGAGCACACGGCTGTCTCTACAGGCCCAGCAGGTGAGCACACGGCTGTCTCTACAGGCCCAGCAGGTGAGCACACGGCTGTCTCTACAGGCCCAGCAGGTGAGCACACGGCTGTCTCTACAGGCCCAGCAGGTGAGCACACGGCTGTCTCTACAGGCCCAGCAGGTGAGCACACGGCTGTCTCTACAGGCCCAGCAGGTGAGCACACGGCTGTCTCTACAGGCCCAGCAGGTGAGCACACGGCTGTCTCTACAGGCCCAGCAGGTGAGCACACGGCTGTCTCTACAGGCCCAGCAGGTGAGCACACGGCTGTCTCTACAGGCCCAGCAGGTGAGCACACGGCTGTCTCTACAGGCCCAGCAGGTGAGCACACGGCTGTCTCTACAGGCCCAGCAGGTGAGCACACGGCTGTCTCTACAGGCCCAGCAGGTGAGCACACGGCTGTCTCTACAGGCCCAGCAGGTGAGCACACGGCTGTCTCTACAGGCCCAGCAGGTGAGCACACGGCTGTCTCTACAGGCCCAGCAGGTGAGCACACGGCTGTCTCTACAGGCCCAGCAGGTGAGCACACGGCTGTCTCTACAGGCCCAGCAGGTGAGCACACGGCTGTCTCTACAGGCCCAGCAGGTGAGCACACGGCTGTCTCTACAGGCCCAGCAGGTGAGCACACGGCTGTCTCTACAGGCCCAGCAGGTGAGCACACGGCTGTCTCTACAGGCCCAGCAGGTGAGCACACGGCTGTCTCTACAGGCCCAGCAGGTGAGCACACGGCTGTCTCTACAGGCCCAGCAGGTGAGCACACGGCTGTCTCTACAGGCCCAGCAGGTGAGCACACGGCTGTCTCTACAGGCCCAGCAGGTGAGCACACGGCTGTCTCTACAGGCCCAGCAGGTGAGCACACGGCTGTCTCTACAGGCCCAGCAGGTGAGCACACGGCTGTCTCTACAGGCCCAGCAGGTGAGCACACGGCTGTCTCTACAGGCCCAGCAGGTGAGCACACGGCTGTCTCTACAGGCCCAGCAGGTGAGCACACGGCTGTGTCTCTACAGGCCCAGCAGGTGAGCACAGGGCTGTGTCTCTACAGGCCCAGCAGGTGAGCACACGGCTGTCTCTACAGGCCCAGCAGGTGAGCACACGGCTGTGTCTCTACAGACCCAGCAGGTGAGCACACGGCTGTGTCTCTACAGGCCCAGCAGGTGAGCACACAGCTGCATCTCTACAGGCCCAGCAGGTGAACACACGGCTGTGTCTCTACAGACCCAGCAGGTGAGTACACGGCTGTGTCTACAGGCCCAGCAGGTGAGCACACGGCTGTGTCTCTACAGGCCCAGCAGGTGAGCACACGGCTGTGTCTCTACAGGCCCAGCAGCTCCTGTCAAGGCCCTGGAGAGACACAGCTCCCTCTGGCCATGCTGGCTTTCACTCCACAGCTGCCCTGAGCTCTTGGTTTATAAAGAAGTAGGATCTGGTCTAAGGGCCTTGTGTCATGTGACTTCCCCGGTGTGTCATGTGACTTCCCCGGGCTGGGATTGCATCCCCGCTACACACTGGCTTCACAAAAGACAAGTTACTGCACGGAGGGTGGATGGGGTTTCTTTAAGCTTCTGCAAAAGCTGGGACCAGAGGAAGGTGCACCAGCCTTGAAGGAGGAAGCCCCGGGAAAACATCGTCCTAGGAAGGACTGCCTGTCCTGTCCTTGTGGGAGAGCGGTAACTGAGAAGGGCTCCGCCTTTCCCTAAAAAAGTTGGAAAGTGCTCTGAGGTCAAGAAATTCGAGCTGAGAGTTTAACAGCAGCATTCCCCCGTGCCCACGCATTCACTCTAACCGCACCGGGTCGCCGCAGCCCTGCCAGTTGCCACTTGAAAGCATGCTTGCTGTGGGCTTGGAAGAGCTGCAGGCTAGCACATGGAAAGCCTTTGGTAAATGCTTTGCCATGACCCCACCAACCCCATACAGCACAGGAGCCTGGGACGCCTGGGCCAGAGTTGGTAGTTGGCTGGACCCAGGTCACCTGTGGGTGTGGCCAGCACCCCTCTGAGCATCCAGAGCACTCATCCACACTTGTGACTCCATGGGAGCTCAGAGTGCTTTGTCAGTAGCAAGCTACATTTTCCTAAAGGTCTGTCCTGCTTGTGGCTCTCCTCCATGCGGGGACGCACTGGTGTACACTACAGGACTTTCTGGAGAGAGTCGGGAACATCTGTTCTCCAGCCTGCAGTGGTTTGACTCACAATAGTTCAACTTCCAGTGGCATGAAAGGGCACTTGTCTGCTTTCCACTTTCAGTTCTGTATACAATAAACTGCATGAAACATTCAACATTGTATTCTAATATGTATTATTTTTATTGTACGTGTATGCGTGTTTTGCCTGTAGCTATATAAGCGCACCATGCAACACCCACAGAGGCCAGAAAAAGGGGTCAGATCCCCAGGCACTGGAGCTACCGACAGTTGTTAACTGCCACCTGGGTACTGGGAAGCAAACCTACGTCCTTCGGAAGAACAGCAAGTGTTCTTAACTGCCAAGCCATCCCTCCAGCCCCTCACCATTGTGCTATAACATAGGTTTTTGTGTTAGATGTTTTTGCTCAACTGGAGGCAAATGGAAATGTTCTGAGAGCATTTAGAGTAAACCAGGCTGTGTGAGGGTGCTGGACCGACTATGTATATTAAATGTATTTTCCATGTCAGCTATTCTTAGCTTACAGGGGATTAGGCTGCGCCTCCATGGTAGGTCCCTAAGTATCTGTACAGTAGCAGTGCAGCCGAATGTGCGGGAGGAGCTGGCTTTGTGTGACATGAGGACGCAGGGAGGCTGGAGGAGTCGCGCAGAAGGAAAACTGGTTAGACTTCTAAGACATTGAGGCTGGAACCTCAAGACGCAGCACAAGATAGGAACAACGGAGGGAGAGGGCCAGGGACATAGGCTCACAAGTCTAGATTGGCACCTGGCCTTATTCTGGGTCTTCACACCTAGTCCTCACAGTGCACATCACTTTGTCCATCTTGAGACACATTTGAGAGCTTGCTTCATCCATCATTGTACCCAGGGAGGGCAGGCCAGTGCTCCTTGAGACATCTCAGAAGGCTTCAGCAAGATTATCGTGACATGAAACCTAAGATTTCAAACTATAAACTACGACCTGAATGGAAGGTGTGTCCCCTGCTTACGCTTTTAGCAGACTCGTTCTGAGATGGTTATGGAGACTGACTGGACTTGACAGCAACTCGATGCCGCCAACTGGTGATCTATGGAGACTGCAGTGGCTGTACACATGACCTCAAATATTCCACATGATTCCAGAATTCCAGGAATGCCTATCCTACGACCGGGAGATCAAGTTTCAGAAAGTTTAGCCAGAAGGAGCTGCAGGTTCTCCTTTTCCCTTCTCCCCAGCACCCCAAGCACGTGGGCTAGAGGATCACCACAGAGCTGGGCTAAAGAAGGCTGATCCCAGTCCTCTAGAGACCTGTGTCAGCCACCTCCTTTGTGTAGACAAGCCCACAGTTTCCTTTGTATTTGTTGTTGCTAAGAGCTATATCTAGAAACTAAATTTAAAAAGCAATAAAACATGTCAAAATGAACAGGATCTAGAAAGAACCTGCTAGCAATTTACATTTTTTAAAAGTGTTTGCTTTGGCAGCACATATACTAAAATTGGAATGATACAGAGAAGATTAGCATGGCCCCTGCACAAGGATGACACGCTAATTCATGAAGCGTTTAAATTTTTTTTTAAAAGTGATAAAATGTGACAAAACTGGATGGGAAAGAACAGGATTTAACCAGCTCAAGTGATGCTTTGCAAAAATGCCCTGAGCTAGTAGAGGTACCACATTCAGGGATGGAGAAGATTAAGTGCCTTTCAGAACTTTTTAGTTTGATCTCAGTTCAAAACCCTCATAATCTGTTGGTCCTGGCTTCTTCTGAGCTTGACGAAGGGCCACCCACCCATTCTCCTCTCTCATTTGTTTTTTAAATGGACACAGTGGAAGCAGCCCAGGAGCAGGATGTTGAACCTATACTTTGACTTCTAAATTTTCTATTCAGGTAACAACTCAAGAACGTACATAGTGGACATGCTCATGCGCAGCAAGTTTTGATTTATACAACAAATGAGAGCTGGGCATGGTGGTGCATGCCTTTAATCCCAGCACTCTGGAAGCAGAGGCAGGTGAGTTTCTGTGGGATTGAGCCCAGCCTGGCTTACATAGCAAGTTCCAGGCCAGTCAGGGCTACATAGTGAGAGCCTGTCTCAAAAAGAGAAAAAGAATGAGGTTCTTGGTACTCAAAGACACTTGACACTTGTCCCCTGTGTGGCCTGATGCAGGCGAGTGCTCCCGAGGTGTGCATCTGGCCCCCAGGAGACGACACCCGTCCTTGGGTCCAGTACTGTCTCCTTGAATGTGTGGGTCATGAGAATTGTTTTTTTCTTAAAAAAATTTTTTTTAATTTTATTTATTTTTGTATGTGTATGAGTGTACTGTCTGCATGTAGGTCTGTGCACCCGTGTCGTGCAATGCCACAGAGGTCAGAAGAGGGCCTCAGATTCTCCTGGAACTGGAGTTCTCCTGGAATTGGAGTTACAGATGGTTCTTAGCCGCCATGTGAGTGCTGGGGATCGAACCCGGGTCCTCTGCAAGAGCAGACGGTGCTGTTAACTGCTAGGCTATCTCTCCAGCCCCGAGAATTGTTTTTTTCCTTTAGTGTTCAGCTTTCTCCTAACCCTTAAGATGAAATGATTTACCTGGGCAAAGAATGATTTCCGAGTCCCTCAGATTTGGGGGGCTCAGAGAGCTCCACACTGCAAGGTGGGAGCTCCTCTAAGCAGAACAGGGAAGTAAAACAGCTTAACTGGTTGAAGCCAGGCATTTACCTTTTATGAAATTACCATATTACCTTAAATGGGTTGGTAGTCTGGGGTTGGCTGAGTCCTGTCTATGTCCTGCCTATGTCTACAAAGATATACTCCAATTAGCTTTTGCTGTTTTCTTGGGTGAGCTGGGCCATGATGTAGACATGATGAATCACCAGCATTTGCATATAAAATTTTACATAGTGGAGATCCTATTTTATTGCATTACTTTTTTTTTCAGTGCTGAAGACAGAACCCAAGGCGTGTATGTGTTACGTCATCACTCTACTACTGAATGCCGGCCCAGTCACTGCTCCTTTTTCAGGAACTCAAACTATGGAGACAGTCATCAGCCAATAGCCCATTGCTTGTTTAAATCAACACTCACAACATTCACCTTAAGGTCAGGAATAGTTGGTAACTCAATTTTTTAAAGTCTAATTATCTTAAAGTGGTTAATATTTTTAAAAATTTCACCTTGGGGCTGGAGAGATAGTGTAGTGGTTAAGAGCAACGACTGCTCTTGCAGAGGACCCGGGTTCGATCCCCAGCACCCACATGGCGGCTAAGAACCATCTGTAACTCCAATTCCAAGAGAACTGCAGTTCCAGGGGAATCTGAGACCCTCTTCTGACCTCCACGGCATTGCACAACACGGGTGCACAAACCTAAATGCAGACAGTACATTCATACACATACAAAAATAAATAAAATTTAAAAAATAGTAAAATAAAAAAAAAATAAAAATTTCACCTCAAAGTTTTTCGAGTGGGGAAAAAGGTTGATGTATTTTCCTGCCAGAAGCCAAGTCACCTCATGGAAAATTACTAGCGTGCTTAACTCAGGAATTTATGGGCGTGACGAGCACTGCAGTCATTGAAAGGACATCTGGCATATCAGATACACCCTTCCCCCTCTCTGAGCTGTGGTGACTCACTGCTCACCAATGGATTTTCCCGCCCGCTTGCCTTTTTAAACCCTGTGCAAAATAAAGACTACGGAGCTTGATCAGAACATTGTCTTGCTCTCGTTCTTTGTGTCCTCTGTCCCCCATTCTTTCACCCCCTCCTCAGGTCTGCGTTGATGACCCCATGGGCTGGGGCCCCTGGCGCCCAACATGGCCTTTGAGGAACGGAGATTTGATTGAATGTCACTATGCAGAAAGAGGCCTCATTGCATCTGGATCACTGCACGTTTCTTTGAGAAGAGTGGTCCGCATGGAGGTCACCACAGAGTCACCCGCCTGTGAGACTGATCCATAAAGGTAGGGAATAGAGACGCAAAAATGAGACAGACATTAGACAAACATGATTTGTTTTTAAAGGGTCTCAAGGAGTCCCTCAGGACTCGAGGAACTAGGGTTAAGAAAAAGGATCTTAAGAAATTTTTTGATTTCATTTCTGATGTTTGCCCTTGGTTCACTCAAGAGGGAACCATTGATGAAAAAAAGATGGACTCGAATAGGTGACTGCTTACAAGATTTTTATAAAATCTTTGGTCCAGAAAAGGTCCCTGTTCAGGCACCCCCTACTTTTTTACTAATAACCACATGTATAAGCCCCATACATACCCTACCAATGATTGGTCCAACACTGTCCCTGGTGGTACCACAGGAAAAAATAAGCTTATTGGAGCCTCACGCCTTGCCATGCAAGGCCAACCGGCCTGCTGGCCTCAATCTCCCCAACTCTTAACCACGG
Source organism: Rhizomys pruinosus (assembly GCA_009823505.1). Classification (NCBI taxonomy): domain Eukaryota; kingdom Metazoa; phylum Chordata; class Mammalia; order Rodentia; family Spalacidae; genus Rhizomys; species Rhizomys pruinosus. The sequence goes on along the minus strand of VZQC01009601.1, from coordinate 944,698 downwards.
ACGGGGGACCCATGGACCAAGTAAGAAAAGAAAAAATAAAATTAGAGATCCAAGAAAGAATCAATAGCCTCCTCCCCCGACTACATTATCACCCTCTTGCCCTAGCAAAACCACAAGGTATAGATATTGTTCCCAAGATGGATGAAATTCTTAAAACCACTTATTCGGCTCTTAACCTGACTAACCCCTCAATGGCTAGTGACTGCTGGCTGTGTCTCCCCCTAGGACCTTCCTGGTCCTTGGTCATACCCTTACTCAATGACTCCCACGTTCCTTATTCTGAGAACAACTGCAGTCTATCAGTACCTTTCAAGGTGCTTCCCATTGGTTTTAACATGACCACATGCTTCATTAGCCCTTTCAAGAATAACTCCTTTGATGTCGACCTTGGTGCTGTCTCCTTTAGTAACTGTAGCTCCTATGTCAACATTTCCACATGTGTCTGCCTAGGACAGGGCAAGGTCTTCGTATGTGGAGACAACATAGCCTATTCTCTACTTCCTGTCAATTGGTCTGGAATATGCATTCTGGCAATGCTTCTGCCAGATATAGATATTCTCCCAGGAGATCAACCAATCCCTCTACCTAGCTTTGACACCTTCATCCCCTGACACAAAAGAGCAGTCCAATTTATCCTCTCTTGGTAGGACTTGGAATATCTGGGGTGTTGGCCACTAGCTCCGCAGGGATTGGGGTAGCTTTAAATACCTATAGTAAATTATCTCAACAACTAATAGAGGATGTCAACATGATTTACTGGTCTATCAGTGATTTACAAGATCAATTAGACTCCTTGGCAGAAGTAGTTCTGCAAAACAGGCATGGTCTTGACTTGTTAACTGCAGACAAGGGAGGCATTTGTTTAGTCTTACAGGAAAAGTGCTGCTTTTATGCCAACAAATCTGGAGTGGTTCAAGGTCGAATTCGTGAACATCAACAAGAACTAGAAAAAAGAAGAAGGAAACTCTTCGAAAACCCCATGTGGTCTGCTTGGAACGGAATTCTGCCATATCTACTCCCTTTCTTTGGTCCCGTGCTCAGACTGCTCATATTGGTGTCAATGGGCCCCTTCTTTTTAAATAGACTAATAAGATTTGTTAAACAGCAAATTGACTCCTTGGCATGCAAACCCCTACAAGTTCATTATCATAGGCTTGATTTGGCTGACAGAGACCTAGCAGAACCTTATGATGACATAGCCCTTTCAGGAACTGAATGACCATTCAGAGGGTTGCAGGCCTGCCCATTCATGGTATGGCGAGGGCACCTGCATGGGGTGCGTGGCAAAGCACCACAAGGAGAGGACCTAGTTGTCCATTTCTGAGTCTCCTGTGAAGCAAACCTGATTGCACAGAGGTTGGTGTCATTTCTTTCCCTTTCTTTGATCAAGACATTGCAGAAGCAATCTGTGTGAATTGATAAGAGGGATTATCCTCTCCTCCCCAAAAAGACACCATTAGTAAATTACTTGGGAGGATCAGGTCACTACTTCCCCCCACTGGTTAATGCCCACTCATCCTCTCGAGGAAAATAATCATGTCTTCACCTCTGGACATACTATTGCCTCATTAAAACTATAAAAAAAGGGAGGAGATGCCAGGAGCCAAGTCACCTCATGGAAAATTACTAGCTTGCTTAATTCAGGAATTTATGGGCGTGATGAGCATTGTGGACATTGAAAGAATGTCTGGTGCTTTCAGATACACCCATCCCCCTCTCTGAACTGTGGTGACTCACTGCCCGCCAACAGATTTTCCCTCCCGCTTGCCTTTTTAAACCCTGCACAAAATAAAGACTACAGAGCATGATCAGAACATTGTCTTGCTTTCGTTCTTTGTGTCCTCTGTCCCCCATTCTTTTGCCCCCTCCTCAGGTCTGCAATGATGACCCCTCGGGCTGGGGCATTTCCCTATGGGGATTATACTGGAATTGGATTGATGTTTGCATCTTCAAACAGTTAATAAAGTTGCTGGTGATTTGATGTAAAACTTCGTATGTGCTAAGCAGGCACTTAGCCTTACCTAGGTTCCCAGCCCTTACACCGGTCCCTCGGCCCTGAGTGTATCTGTGAAAACCACCCATTTTTGGAATGGGAAGCCCCAAATCCCATGAAGTGAACTCAGAGCTCACACCAGAATGTTATCACTCTGGAAAAAAGAATTTATCCCAAATTCTTTTTTTTTTTTTTTAATCTTTTTGAGACAAGCTCTCCCTGTAGCTCCAGCTGTCCTAGAACTCAGTATGTAAACCAGCCTGGCCTTGAACTCACAGAGATCCACCTGACTCTGCCTCCCAAGTGTTAGGATTAAAGGCATGTGCCACCATGCCCAGCCCCAAATTATTTCTGACACATACTAGTTTTTTGGAAGGATTCTACTATAAGAGAAAATGTGGTTGAAGGACTGTGTGTTTGAAAGAAAAATTCTGGTTCAAATTAAGAACTGCTCAAAACTACATAATTCTGTATCAAATGTTGGACTCAAAACAATTTTTTGATATGGGTAATGCAATTTAAGATAACATAGAGCAGGGTGTGGTGGCTAGGCCTATGAGATAGCCCTGCTTACAGATAGCAGAGGCAGGAAGATTGCCATGAGCTTGACCTAGGGTGTTCCAGGCTAGCCTAGGCTACAGAGTGAAAACATAGAGTCAGTACAAACTCAGACTTCTGGGATCTTCTTTTAAATAAGACCTTTCAGCCAGGCATGGTGGTGCATGCCTTTAATCCCAGAATTCAGGAGGCAGAGGCAGGCAGATCTCTGTGAGTTAAAGGCCAGCCTGGTCTACATAGTGAGTTCCAGAACAGCTGGGCCTATAGGGGGACCCTGTCTTAAAACAAACAAACAAACAACAAAAACAAAAACAAAAACCACCAAACGATTCATTTAGGGAAGAGACTAGGCACCATTAGGAAGACAAATGTCTCCAACTTCATTTCTTTTTTTTTTCAATGGATTTTTTATTGAAGTTCTGTGCATTTCATACAAAATTACAAATCAAATCTAGACTCGTGCCCCTGTCTCTGCCCCCCCACCAGAGCTCATGCATGCTGCCAAAAATGTTTTTCATCTTTTTCTCAGTCTCTCTCAAAATTCTTGATGCAGAAGTTTATTGTCTCAAGCAGAAGTTCACTGTTTCAGTCAGTTCTTTGACACAGTCTTTCTGTTGTTGTTGTTGTTCCTCCCAATATGCATCATTCCAAAATATGCACATATGCATGCCACATATATCATAGGTTTTAGCATCTTCAACTTATGATATTTTTATTAAGTTGAAATATGTCATGTTTGAAGTCTCCTCCTTGGCAAGCCCAAACCAACCACCATCAGTTCTGCCCTTGTATTCCACACTGGGGTTTTCCCTTCCCATGGTCACCAAATGAGGTACAGTAAGCACCATGTCCTGTCTTAATCTACACATACTGGTCTCCATGATATAGCCTGGGTAGTCCAACAATGTCAGTCTATACTCTGAAGAAGTGGAAACCCCAGTAGTAGCTCAGTCCACAAGTTGGATATCTCAGCAGTCCCCATCTGGCACTGAATGTTTGGAGGATTCTTGAAGAGACATGAGTCTTCAGTTCATATTGGAAGGTTGAAAGCTTTGTCTCATGTCTGTGAAGGATGACAAAAGCAGTGGCAGCCACAGGGTAGCTGCACTTGCCTGTAAAACAAGCAAAATAATCGTGCTGTAATTGTGCTGGTTTTTTGTTTGTTTGTTTGATTTTTTTACTTTTTATCTTTTTACTAAGATCTCAAGTTTTATACCAGAAGTACAATTTCTCAGACTTTACTAATTATTTATTTCTGGTTATACTTTCCTTTTGGATGTTTAAGGCCACGCAGCCCAGATTAACCAAGGTTTTTGTTTTCTCAAGGTCAGTTGAGGATCTGGTCTTCAGGGTTCACTCAAGTTTGGGGGAGGGCGGAGGGAGCCCCTGGCTCCTTTTGGCTTTTCATTTACCAGTTCCATCCCCTCGAGGACAAAGTCAGGTCTTGCTAGACCAGGCTTCCCTTTTTGAAGCATGAGCAGACTTTCCTCTTTATAGACTGGACAGTGGCTGAAGTCCCATCAGTGGATCTCCAAGACCTCCCTGCACAAGAAGACTGGTGACCCACATTTGCAGGACATTTCAGGAGATGCCCTCATGCATAATCCCCTGGGACTTAGTTGATCTCTGAGGGCAAGGAAAAAAATTATTCCTTAAGGCCCTCAGCCAAATTAGTATAGGCATTAAGTATGGTCCTTAAGCATCCAGAAAGGCTAAGTTACACCAGCCCGATATTTTTAACTACTGTATAATATTTTAGAAAAAGCTTGGACAAAAGCTCAAGCAGCCTTGTATAAGAAATACTAAGAAGCACTCCCATAAAATAAATGTGGTTAGACATAATGTCATGACAAACTAGTTTTTTCTTCATTCTTTTGATCTTAAATTACTCTAAAATATGCATACATACCTTCCAACTTCATTTTCATACCATGCGTTGCTGTTTTGATTATGTTCCCGCCTTGGATTTGGAAGGGTTCAGCCTGATCTGAGACTCCAGTGTGGTTGACCTTGGCGGCTATATCAAGTACTGGGGTTGGGGTATTGCCTCATTCCTATCAATTGTCCTAGTTCTGGGCTCTGGGCTTTGGGCTGGCCGTATCCACTGAGAGCACGGGGCAGGCAAGGGGTGACCACTAAGGAAAAAAATCTCTACAAGCATTGATCTCAGAGCTTCTCCTCCTGGCCCATCTATGAGAAGGAAGTTATGAGTGAGTGGCTGGAGATTTGCTGTTAATCCAGGCTTCGGCCTTGAGTGCTGTACTTTACAAGGCTGTGCCTGCGGCTTCACTTCCTGCCCCGCCCTCATCAGGGCTCCTTCGGTTATTTACCCCTTGGAAAAACTGTAGTTGTCGTTTTGAGTTAAATCATCTCCCAGTGACATCACAGATTGCCCATGGCTTGCACAGGGCAGGGGCTCCTGGGAAGCTGGGCACTGCAAGGCACTGAAGGCTCCCTTTGGATTCAGTCCTGGAGGGCTTGGGATAGCTTTGAGAAGGGCAGACTTGTTGCATGGTCTCCTGTGCTCCCGCCAGGACAGGAGAGGCTCCCACACCACCTGGACAGCCCCAGACTCAGTGAAGCAGCTGAGATGAAATAAACATTCAGGAAAGGAGATTTTTTTTTCTTAATTTCTCTTCAGATATGCTGAGCTGAGATTTAAGTGTGGATGGTCCCCAGATTACTATGGTTTGTTTGTCTTAAACTTCATGATGGTGCAAAAGTGATGCGTAGGCAGCAGGAGCTGTCGGGGCTTCGCTGATGTGCGACCCTCTCTTAGGCCAGTGCTGAGACTCCATCTGCACTTAATGCCCATGGTCTGCTGTGACCTCGCGGGAAATGCCTGGCACCCCAGCGTGCCATGTTGCTACTGTTTTGGGGTGTAGATCCTCCACTTTTCCCTCTGTAACAATATTTCACTTCTCTCTGAGATGTAAAGACTACGAAGTGATTACAGGGACATGAAAAAGACAGGGAAATAAGGATTGTGAGCTTTAACATGTGTAATGTGTGTTCAGGAAGCTCAGCTGCATTGCAGCCTGGGACCATGTGATATAGACTTCTTTTTTTATTTATTTTTTTAATTTATTCTTGTATGTGTATGAATGTACTGTCTGCATGTAGGTTTGTGCACCTGTGTCGTGCAATGCCGCGGAGGTCAGAAGAGGGTGTCGGATTCCCGTGGGACTGGAATCAAAGACGGTTCTCAGCTGCCATGTGGATGCTGGGGATCGAACCCGGGTCCTCTGCAAGAGCAGTCGGTGCTCTTAACCGCTAGGCCATGTCTCCAGCCCCATGGTCTAGACCTCTAAGTTAGCTCTGCTGTCTCCTGAGTTGCTCTCCTACAAAGTTGCTTTCCCTCCAGATGATTAATATTGGTTTTCAATAGGATCTAGAATCACTGAAGAGAGCAGGCATGTCGGAAGAATTATCTAGATTAACGGAGGTGTGAAGACCCACTCTGAATGTGGGTAGTACCGCCCCATGAGCGGAATAAAAAGCATCGGTGCTCTCTACTTCCCCAGTGTGGATGTGGTGTGAGCAGCCACCGGCTGCTCCAGCTGTAAGCAGAGGTTATTCTGGTGGGTGGTGGCGCATGCCTTTAATCCTAGCACTTGGGAGGCAGAGGCAGGAGGATCTCTGTGAGTTCCAGGCCGCCCTGGTCTACATAGTGAGTTCCAGGACAGCCAGAGCTACAGGGAGACCCTGTCTCAAAAAGACAAAAAAAAAAAAAAAAGACAAGAATGCTGAGAGCTAGGAGGACGGCAGAGACCTAGCTCAGGAGGTCTAGGGAGCACTGGGACTCTATCAGAAGCTGGGCTAGGAGTCATTTGTGTGACATTCTGGCAAAAATTTGGCTGCATTCTGTGTCCTGAAAACTGAGCGAGGTCAGATTTAAAGGTAATGGACTAACTTGTTGGCAGAGGAAATGTTCAGACAGGATGGCACTCAAGTTGTGTCATGGTCACTGCTCAGTGCTCTCATCCAGGTCCACCATGAGAAACAGCTAAGAGTGGAGCATAAGGAAGAAAAACGAAGCTGGGCGTGGTGGCTCACACCTTTAATCCTAGCACTTGGGAGGCAGAGGCAGGCAGATCTCTGTGAGTTCAAGGCCAGCCTGGTCTACAGAGTGAGTTCCAGGACAGCTGGGGCTAAAGGGAGACCCTGTCTCAAAAAAAGAAGAAGAAGAAAAACATTGAGTTTGGTGCAGAAAGGCAAATAAGTTTTGAGTGTCAGACAAGGAGACTGTGGATGATGGAACATCTGTAATGGTTACAGAGATTAGCACCAGCAAAGAAAAACCTGGTGCTGTGCCCTGAGAAGGTGGGAAGGGTGCTCTGAGGAAGGACCAACATCTCCCTTTTGTGAAAATGCAAATTCATTTGAAAGAAGAGAACTTAGACTAATAAAACTGCTGAAGGGGTGCCTTGCACAAAGCCATCACCTAGAAAACCGGTTTCCAGGCCCTGCCCAGGAAGACCAAAGCCACTGTGGTGCAAGGGGGTTGTTTCAGCAGCAGGACTTGACAGTGTTGTCCGAATGGTAATGGTTTTGTAGGCCTGAAAGATGCACACTTTGGGGGAGGGGTCAGGAAGTCTAGCACCATGGTGGTGAGAGAGCCTCTGAGGTCAGGCAATGTGTAGCAGGGTCCAGTTTCCTCAAGGAGGCCCTGGAAGGCCACTGTGTGAGTCTGTGAAAGGGACCACTAAGTTTCAATGGAGTTCCCAGGATGTTAGAAACGCCAGGACCACCCGACATCTGACATCTGCTGACGGAAGCTGCAGGGGGCTAAGGCCCTTTGAAACACTGACGATTCTGTCACAAGCTCCAGACCCTGACATGGAGCTGCATGATTTGCTGTTTGTGTTTCAGGGTTTCGATATCCCTTTGTTCTGCTCATCCCTCACTTGGCCCTATTTGTCCCTTGCATTACGAGATGACAGTTATGGGCACAGGAGACAGAAGGTTATTGCCTAAGAATGATATGTGTGGATGTCAGGTTGGCAAGGGGTGGACTGGTGCTGGTTATACTGTCTATCCATTTGACAGGGTCTAGAATCAGTGAAGACATGCCTTTGGGCATGTCTGAGAGACATTAGCTAAGCTACATTAATGTGAGGTGGGAAGACTCCCCATAAATGTGGGGGGTACCATCCATGGGCTAGGACCAGGGACTGAAGAAAGAGGGGCAGCAACTGACCACAAGCGCCCATTGGTCTCTGCTTCCTGAGATGCTGGGCTGGTTAGTGTGTGTCAACTTGACACAAACTAGTCACCAGGAAGAGAGGACATCAACAGAGGAATTGGCTTCCATTAGACTTGCCTTTTGGTGTGTCTGTGAGGCATTTTCTTAATTGGTGATTATTGTGGGCTGGCCCAGCCCACTGTGCGCAGTGAGATCCCTGGGCAGCTGGGTCTAGGCTACATTCCTCATGCATGGTCTCTGCTTTAGCTCTGGCTTCTAGAGTCCTGCTGAGTTCCTGCCCAGACTTCCATCAATGATGATAGTGTGTCATTTGTAAATCAAAGATGCAATAAAACCTTTCCTGCTAAATAGTGTTTTATCACAGCAGTAGAAAGCAAAGTAGAACAGATGGAATGTATCACATTATTCCTGCCTTCTGGAGAACTGTAACCCAAAAGAAACCCTTCTTTAAATTGCTTTTGTCAAGTAAGTATTTATTGTCAGAACAAGACAGGTAACTAATACACAATCATCACAGGCCTAAAATTACTATCAATAATTGGTTAACACAGCCTCCTCTACAAGAGGTTAACAGGGTCATGTGGGCAAGAATCAGAGAAACTCTGGGTAGTGGGACCACAGATACAATCATAAGAAACTGTGTTTTCACTACATTCCAGTATATAAGAAACAAGCTGGAAATATTAGGATGAATTAGTAACTATAAAAGAAATTCTATGGAAGCTTGAAAAATAGAACCGAAAACAAGTTGTGGATCTGAAAACATCTAAGAATAGAAATTAAGACCATGGAAAGCTTAATGGAAGACAAGAAGGTTGAAGACAGATTAAGTAAACACAGAAAGATTAAGCAGATAGAAATTGTACAGACTGAAACAGGGATGCAAGAGAGAAGCAAGGGCAAAGTCTGACAGGAGTGCACCAGGAGACCCAGAAGGACAGATGGAAGCACTGGAATAGATGATTATTAGACATGCTCTAAAACAAATTTTTAAATAATCCATGGATCAATCGCCCATACCCCCAAGTACAAAATGCTGGAGATGTGGGCAGAAAAAACTTTCATATATAATAGGTAGAAATGTAAATAGCATACAGCCTTTGTGGAGAATAACATGGAGTTTCCAATCAGTCAATCAATCAATCAATCAATCAATCAATCAATCAATCAATCAAAGATCTGGCTGCACACTTCTGGGTATCTATCCAAAGGAAATGAAATTAACATACAAAAGAGATAGTTGCCTCCCTGTATTTATTGTGGCATAGAAACCAAGATACAGAACCAGTCGTGTCCATGACGGACGAATAGGTAAAGAAACATCAGGGCTGGAGAGATGAGGGCTCAGTAGTTAAGACGTCCTGCTGCTCTTGCAGAGGACCCAAGCTCAGTCCCCAGCATCTGCATCAGGCAGCTGACAACCATCTGTAACCCAACGCTAGGAGCTCCAATACCCTCTTCTGTCCTCTGTGGGCACCTTCACACACGCGGCACACACGGCCTCTCTTCTGTTGCCAGGTTGATGTCTCCTGGTATGACTTTCCCAGTCACTATGCAATCTAGACAGAGCTGTAGGAGAAAGATGTTCCCCCCACTAATTGACACAGATGCAGAGCTTCTGTGTCAATTAGTGGGGGGAACAGAGTACTGCCAATGGTTGACCCTCAAGGGAGCTTATATAAAACCAAAGAACCAAAACTTCTTAAGATACTTTTTCAGTAGGTATTAGAAGGAAAATTTGAGAGAAACAATTAAAAGTATTTTAAATTATTTTCCTTTTTAAATTTTTATTTATTATTCCTCATGTGTATGAGTGTACTGTCTGCATGTAGGTTGGTACACCTATGTCGTCCAATGCCTCGGAGATTAGAAGAGGGCATCGGATTCCCCCAGAACTGGAGCTAAAGACGGTTCTTAGCCACCATGTGAGTGCTGGGAATTGAACCCAGTTCCTCTGCAAGAGCAGTCGGCACTCTTAACTGCTGAGACATCTCTCCAGCCCCTTAAATTATTTTTATTTTATGTGTATGAGTATATGACCTGCATATGTGTTAAGTGCACCCATGTCATGCGATGCCTATGGAGGGCAGAAGACGGCATTGCATTCCCCGAACTGTATATATGGATGGTTGTTAACTGCCGTGTGGGTACTGGGAATTGAATCCAGGTCCTCTGCAAGAGCTGCCAGTGCTCTTAGACACTGAGCCATCTCTCCAGCCCCTAAAATATGTTAAAAATATTTTATCATTTTTATGTTATGTGTATGAGTTTATTGCCTGTATGTACATAAGTTCACCATATATGTAAGTGAATCCAGGTTCTCTGTAAGAGCAGCCAGTGCAGTTTAACTACTGAATCATCTTCTCTAGCCTCTTAAAGTTTTTTTTTTTAAGATTTAAAGCATAATTTGTTTCTGAGTAGTTATTTCCTTTATTCCCCCCTTTTTTGCTTATGTATTTAATTTTTGAATAATGAATGAATTTTTTTGTCTTTTTTTTTAATTTAAATTTTATTTTATTTTTTATGTGTATGAGTGTACTGTCTGCATGTAGGTTGGCACACCCGTGTCAGAAGAGGGTGTCGGATTCCCCTGGAACTGGAGTTAAAGACAGTTCTTAGCTGCCATGTGGGTGCTGGGGATCGAACCCGGGTCCTCTGCAAGAGCAGTCGGCAGTCGTAACCACTGAGCCATCTCTCCAGCCCAATAAATGAATTTTTTAAATTATGGCTTGTCCTTGTGGGTTTTGTAGGGAATGTGATGAGAGCATGAACTTCCAAAACTGGCAAAATGAGATAAAAGTTTTAGATACATAAGCAGGACAACCATTTGTTTTGTTTTGGGATCCCCTCAATTTTAGAGAAAGCAGTTAATAACTGTCTTCAAAATTACTCAAGCAGACTAATGCGTTTAAGCAGAAACAAAAATAAAGCCTTAAAAAGTACCAACATATACATGTGCCAATTTAAAATGGTCAAAGGAATTTATGTAAATTTCTCTAATTTGCCAAAGTTCATTAGGATAAACATCTGGGGTGGGTTGATTTCCTTCAAGATGATGGTGACCAACCATTGGCAGTCAGGACAGGACTGGATAATCTGTTGATTTTGCACCTGTGATAACTTCAAAGACATAAACTAGGAGCTAGCATGACAATTTCCTTCTGTGAGGAGGCCAGATAATTCTTTTGGGGGGGGGGAGAAAGGGTTTATTTGGCTTACATTTCCCAGGTCATAGTTTATCACTGAGGGAGCCCAAGGTAGGAACTCAGGGCAGGGACCTGGAGGTAGGAGCTGAAGCACAGGCCATGGAGGAGCACTGTTTACTGGCTTGCTCCCCTGGCCCATGCTCAGCCTGGTTTCTTTTTTTTTATTCTTATTAAAGTTTTTCCATAAGTCATACATCATTCCTCAATCAAATCTAGAGTTGCTTCCCTTTCCATGCCACCCACTCCACCCGAGTCCCTGCACTCTGCCATACATGTCCTGCATCTTTTTCTGAGTTTTTTTCATTTCTTTTGTTGTTGTTCTCTCCAACTTGTATTGCTATAGTATGTATACATATATACATAGTTACATATATATATATATATACATAAATATATACATACATAATATACATATCACTTGAATTGGAGGACTTTTGTTTCCCTAAAAGATGTCATGTTTTCCTTAAGGAAGTGCTCAAAGGTTCCTCCTTGGCAATCCCAAACAACCATCAATTCTGCACTTTTGCTCCACATTGGGGTCTTTCCCTCCCATGGTCCCCCAAATGAAGTTCAGTAAGCACGCATCCTGTCTTGATACCACTGTACTGGCCTCCATGATATAGCCCAGGTAGTCCAATAATGGCCGTCTATATTCTGACGAGGCTGACATCCCCTTAGCTGTTTAGTCCACAAGCTGGGTATCTCAGTAGTCCCCATCTGGCATTGAAGGTTTGGAGGATTCTTGGAGAGACACGAGTCTTCAGTCCATATTGGAAGGTCAAAAAGCTGTGTCTCATGTCTTTGAGGAGTGGCAAAAGCGGTGGCAGCCATTGAGTTGATGTACTTGCCAGTAAGAATTGAAGACAGGCCAAACCATAGTACACTCTCTTTTTTCTTTTTGTCTTTTTACTAAGATCTCAAGTTTTATGTCTGCAGTACAGTTTCTCTGGTCTTACTGATTACTTATTTCTCATTGTACTTTTCTTTTGGATGCTTAAGTTCACACAGTTAGAGCCCAGATTAACCGAGGTTTTTGTTTTCTCAAGGTCAGTGGAGGATCTGGTCCTCAAGGGTCTCTCAGGGGTTTTTTGGGGGGAGGAGGGTGGGAGCACCTTGCTCCTTTCAGCTTTTCATTCACCAGTTCCATCCACCTGAGAACAAAATCAGGTCTTGCCAGACCAGGCTTCCTTTTCTGAAGCATGAGCAGACTTTCCTCTTTATAGACTGGATACTGGCTTAAGTCCCATTAGTGGCTCTCCAAGACCTCCCTGAACAGGGAGACTGGTGACCCACATTTGCAGGACATTTCAAGAGATGCCCCCATGCATAATCCCCTAAAACTTGGTTGACCTCTGAGGGCAAGGAACAAACTTATCCCTTAGGTCCCTCGGCCAAATTGGTATGGATGTTAAGTATGGTCGTTAATCACCCAGAAAGGCTAAGTTGCACCAGCCTGTTACACTGCACCTAAATTAAGATTGTATCCTTTGGAAACAAACTGCATGCTATTTCTGTATCACATTTCTTGATTTGTATATTTCCATTTTAATCCCATATTACTCTAAAAAATGCATACATACCCTCCATCATATACCAAAAACCCAAGGTCTGAAAATAAATGGTAGGTCAGCTCTAGAACCTGTTTAGGGATTCACAATGCAAGAGAACAGTTGTCTTTAGATCATGCGGAATATAACATTAACGTGGTTCAGTTTGTCTTACTACTAGGTATTTGGTACTAGCATCCAAAGATGAGGGATACCATTCATCTTTTGTTTTTCTGGGATTTTGTTACTTCACCTAACATAATATCTTCTAGTTCCATCCATTTACCTGCCAATTTCATGACGTCATCTTTCTTTACCACTGCATAGAACTCCATTGTGTTGATGTACCACATTTTCTCTATCCACTCGTCCGTTGAAGGGCACTTGGGTTGTTATTGTGAAGAGAGCTGCAATAAACATGGCTGTGCGTTTCTCTCTGTGGTAGAAAGATGGATATATTCCCAGAAGTGGTATTGCTGGGTCAGATGGCAGGCTCATTTTGAGTCTTTAAGCGTTCTCCATAGTGCTTTCCATAGTGTTGTACAAGTTCGCATTCCCACCAGCAGTGGATGAGTGTTCCCCTTTCCCCGCAACCTCTCCAGCATTTGGTATCATTTGTTTTCTTGATCCTTGCCAGCCTTATCAGGGTGAGATGATATCTTAAAGTGGTTTTAATTTGCATTTCCTTAATTATTAGTGATATTGAACACATTTTAAGATGTTTCTCAACCATCTCTATTTCCTCACTTGTGAAGTCTCTGCTCAGCTCTTTACTCCATCTTTTGAGTGAGTCATTTGTTTTCTTCTTTGTTTTTTGAGTAGATTATATATTCTAGAAAGTAATGCTCTGTCAGATGTATCAGCAGTGAAGGTTTCCTCCTACTCTGTGGGTTTTCTCATCACTTCCCTGATTGTTTCTTTTGCTGTACAGAAACTTTTGAGTTTAATAAAATCCCACTTGTCAATTGTTGACCTTATTTCCTGTACAGCTGCTGTCTGATTTAGAAAGTCTTTTCCTACGCCTATGTCTTGTAAGTTGCTGCCAACTTTTTCTTCTTATCACCTTCAGAGTTTTGGGTTTCACTTTGAGATCTTTGATCCACTCAGAGTTGATTTTTGTACAGGGTGAGAGGTAGGGGTTTAATTTTATTCTTCTACAAATGGTGATCCAGTTTTGCCAACACCATTTGCTGAAAATGCTGTCTTTTCTCCATTGAGTCTTTTTGGCCCCCTTGTCAAATATGAGGTGGCTGAAATTGTATGTGCTCAAGTTTGGATCTTCAGTTTTGTTCCATTGGTCTACATGTCTGTATTTGTGCCAGTACCAGGATGTTTTTATGACTATAGCCCTGTAGTATAGTTTGATGTCTGGTATAGAGATCCGCCCTGTATTGCCCTTTTCACTCAGGGTTGCTTTGGCTATTCAGGGTCTTTTAGTGTTCCATATGAATTTAAGAATTTTTTCCAAGCCTGTGAAGAATATCCTTGAGATTTTCATTGGAATTGCATTGAATCAGTATATTAATTTGGATAGAATGGCCATTTTTACTATATTAGTTTTTTCAATCCATGAGCATGGGAGGTTTTTCCATCTTCTGATGTCTTCTTCAATCTTCTTCTTCAGGAGTTTATGATGTTTATTGTAGAGATCTTTGGTGTTTTTGGTTAGGTTTGTTCCTAGGTATTTTATTATTTTTGAGGCTATTGTGATTGGGAAGGTCTCCTTGTATTCCTTCTTCAGTTGCTTGTTGTTGGTATAAAGAAAGGCTACTGATTTTTCTAGGTTAATTTTGTAACCCACCACTTTACTGAAACTCTTAATCGTTTCTAGGAGTTTTCTGGTGGAGTTTTAGCATCCCTTAGGTAAACAATCATATCACCTGCAAAAAGGGATAGTTTTACTTCCTCTTTTCCAATTACTATTCCTTTAATTTCCTTTTCTTGCCTTGCTGCCCTAGCCAGTGTTTCAAGCACCATATGGAGAGGAGCAGCAGCAGGGGGCAGCCTTGTCGGGTTCCTACCTTTATGAGGAATCCTTCTAACTTTTCTCCATTTAGGATGATGCTGGCTGTGGGTTTCTTATATATGGTTTTGATTATGTTGAGGAATGATCCTTCCAGTCCAATTCCCTCTAGTACTTTAATTATGAAGGGATGCTGGGTTTTATCAAAGGCTTTTTCTGCATCTATTGAGATGACTGTGTGGCTTTTGTCCTTCAGTCTATTTATGTGTTTTTATGATATCTACTGCTGTTCATATGTTGAAGCATCCCTGAATCTCTGGTATGAATCCAACTTGATCATGGTGAATGATCTTTTTGATGTGGGTCTGTATACGGTTTGCAAGTATTGAGAATTTTTGCATCTGAGTTCATTAATGAGATGGATCTGTAGTTCTCTTTTTTGGTTGCATCCTTGCCTTGTTTTAGTATTAGAGTGATGCTGGCTTTATAGAAGGAATTTGGGAGATTTCCCTCTGCTTGTATCCTTCTGAACAGTTTGAGTAATAATGGTTGTAAGTCCTCTTTAAATGTTTTATAGAATTCTGCTGTGAAACCTACTGGACTTGGGTATTTTTTTAGTTGGGAGGTCTCTTATTACATTTTCATTTTCTTCATATATTATGGTTCTATTTAAGCTGTCAATCTCTTTGTTTTAGCTTTGGTGATTCCTTGGATTGCAGATATTCATCCATTTCTCTTAGGTTTTCAAATTTAGAAGAGTATAGGTTTTTGAAATATTCCCATATGATTGTCTGGATCTTTTCATTGTCTGTTGTGATGTTTCATCATGAATTCTATTCATTTGGAGTTGCTCTTTCTTTCTTTTGGTTAACTGGGCTAGGGGTCTGTCTATCTTGTTAACCAACTTTTGGATTCGTTGATTTTTTTGTATTGTTTTCTTTGTTTCTATTTCATTAATTTCTGTTCTGATTTTTGTTATTTCTTCCTGTCTGTTGTGTCTGGGGTTTATTTGTTGTCTTTCAAGTGTTTTTAGCTGCAGTGTTAGCTCATTTATCTGTGCTCTTTCTGTTTTTTTAATGTAGGCACCCAGGGCTATAAACTTGCCTCTTAGGACTGCTTTTAAAGTGTCCCATAGGCTTTGTTGTGTTGTACTATCATTGTCGTTTAGTTCCAGGAATGCTTTTATTTCTTTATTTCCTCCTTGGCCCATTCATTATTCAGGAGTGAGTTGTTTAGTCTCCATGTGTTCATGTACGTAGCAGGGGTTATCCTGTTGATATTGAGCTTTACTACACTATGGTCTGATAGAATGCATGAAATTATTTCATTTTTTTTGTATTTGTTGAGGTTTTGTTCTGTGCCCAAGTATGTGGTCAATCTTGGAGAATGTTCTGTCGGGTGCTGAGTAGAAAGTATATTCTCTGTTGCTTGGGTGGAATATTTGGAAGATGTCTGTGAGGTCCATTTCCTGTATTGTATTGTTCAGTTCAGATGTCTCTCTGTTTATTCTTTGTCAGGTTGATCTGTCCAAAGGACTCAGTGGGGTATTGAAGTCCCCTACTATGAGTGTGCTGGGGTTAATCTGTGCCTTGAGGTCCTGTAGAGCTCTATTTATAAAGGTTGGTGCACCAGAGTTTGATGCATATATATTCATGATTGTGAAGTCTTCATGGTTAATTTTCCCTTTGATAAGGATGTAATGGCCCTCTTTGTCTCTTCTAATTGCTTCTACTTCAAAGTCTATTTTGTCTGATATTAAAATAGCAACTCCTGCTTTCTTTTTGGTACCATTTGCTTGGAATATTTTTTCCTTTCACTTTAAGTTGGTGCCTATCCTTAAGGGTGAGATGGGTTTCTTGTAGACAGCATATAGATGAATTCTGTTTCCTAATCCATTCTCCCAGTCTATGCCTTTTGAATGGGGAGTTTAGTCCACCTTAATATTTAAGGTTATAATTGAGAGGTGTCTGTCACTTCCTTTCACCTTATTATTCATTTGGATTTTTCATCTAGGTTTCTATTTCTGCATTTCTACTTTTACTAATTTCTCTTTCAAGGTCCGGGGGTAGTTGCTCCTCTCCTCTGTCCTTTGAATTGCTTCAAGTATTCTCTGAAGGGTTGGTTTTCCGGACATGTATTATTTCATCTTGTTTATGTCATGGAAGATTTTTATCTTTCCTTCAACTAGAATTGACATTTTTGCTAGGTATAGTAACCTGGGTTGGCATTTATAGTCGTTTAGCACTGGGAATGCTTTGGTCCACATTCTTCTTGCTTTCATAGTTTGCACCGAAAAGTTAGCTGTAATTCTTATAGGTTTCCCCTTATATTTAACTTGCTGTTTTTCTCTTGTGGCTTTCAGAATTTTTTCTTTGTTTTGGGTGTCTAGTGTTTTTAACTATGATATGGCGGGGGGAGTTTCTTTTCTGTTCTAGTCTATTTGGTGTTCTATGTGCTTCCTGTATTTGTATGGGTTTGTCTTTTTTTAATTTGGGGAAATTTTCATCTATTATTCTGTTGACAATCTGATCAATATCATTCTCTTGGGATTCTTCTCCTTCCTCTATCCCTATGATGTGGAGGTTTGATCTTTTCATAGTGTCCCACATTTCCTGGTTGTTCCACTCTTGTGTATTTTTTTATTTTTCATAGTCTTTACTTGAGCTTTTTAGTTGTTCTGTGTTATCCTCAAGGTCTGATATTCTTTTTTCTGCTTCCTCCATTCTGCTTCTGAGGCTTTTTCCCTTTCTTTCCTTTTGATTGGATGACTGTTCGATTTCCTTTTTCATTTCTTCCTGCGTTTTCTTTACTATTTCCATTTCCTTTTGGAACTTCTCAATCTTTTCTTGTAGCTCCTTGTTTTGCTCATTGGTTTCCTTTTTCATTTCAGCATGGCATCTTTTCAGTGTTTCCACTTCCTTCTGGAGTTTGTCATTTTCTTCCTCTAGCTCTTTCTGAAGTCTGCCATTTTCTCCTTTTAGTTCATTCTGAAGTTTGTAATTGTCTCCCTCTAGGTCCTTTCTGAGTTTTTCATTCTCTCCCCTTAGTTCTATGATTTCTTTGAATATATCTGTGATTATTATTCTACGATCTGTGTCCTGGGCTAACTCTAGAGAGATCTCATTATAGGAGTCCTCCACATGCTCCATAGAGTATGGCGTGGGGTTATTGTGCACTTTTCCCATATTGTTCTTTCATTGTGTTCTTGGCATGTAATTACCCTTTTGACTGTATTCTGATGTGAATCTTGAATGCCTCTTCACCTTGTTGAAGGATGGCTATCCTTGATTCCTTCAGGTGCCTTCATTGTATTCTCCTTATGTATGGAGTGTTGGCTTGTCTAGGTTTTAAGCTTTCAATTTTGGTTACATATTGGAAGGTATAGTTCACTCTCCCTTTTTGTTCCATAAGAACTGGGTGGGTAACAACCCAGATGACACCTTCTGAGCACTGTATTCCCTCTGCTGCCAGCCACTCTCCCTGGAGTTCCAGTTGGTGGGGGTGGGGTGGGGGGGGTTTGAGTTGCTTGCTTAGCCCTCTGGGCTGAAACTCACAGCCTCCACCACCGCTGCTTGGGCACCAGTTGCCCACAGCCTCTGTGTTCGAACCTCAGCTCCCAGCTCCCAGAGTCCTCTGGGCCAAAATGCTGGTCTGCACACACAGCCACTACCCCTGCTGCTCGGGCATCAGTTGCCTGCAGCCTCTGTGTTCGAACCTCAGCTCCCAGCTCCCAGAATCCTCTGACCAGGTAATTCTTATTAGATTGAACAAAATCAGGATGAGATCATGTATGAAGGAGGTTGTAAATAGAGGGAAATACTGATAAAAGAAAACAAAAAAGGAATCTGAAGAATGAGACAAGGTGACAGCTTGAGCCGTATATTGACAGTGAGTTAGTAAATTGAAAAGTTAGAGAATTGCTTGAAAGCAGAAAGGGCAGCTAAATAGTCTGTCCATTGGGTGGCAGTTGCTCCAAGGGTTACAAGAGTGCCATGTTCCAATACACATAACAGTTCCTTTGCCTGATGCATTGTCCCATCTGAAAAGATCTGTTAATGCATTAGGAACAGGATGTATATTTATGGAAGAAAATAACTGTATAAGAAGTAATAGAATTCCAGGGGCTGGAGAGATGGCCTAGCGGTTAAGAGCGCCGACCGCTCTTACAGAGGACCCGGGTTCGATCCCTAGCACCCACATGGTGGCCAAGAACCATCTGAAACTCCAATTCCAGGAGAACTCCAGTTCCAGGGGAATCCGACACCCTCTTCTGATCTCCGCGGCATTGCACGACACGGGTGCACACACCTGCATGCAGACAGTACATTCATACACATACCAAAATAAATAAAAATTAAAAAAAAAAGAAGTAATAGAATTCCATACAGAGAAAGGTGAAATGAAGCTTAAAATTTTCAAGATATAGAAGGATAAATAATATCTGGACCTCATCAGTTGTACAATGCCACAGAGGTCAGAAGAGGGTGTCGAATTCCCCTGGAATTGGAGTTATAGATGGTTCTTAGTCACCATGTGGGTGCTGGGAATTGAACCCGGGTTCTCTGCAAGAGCAGTCAGCGCTCTTAATCGCAGAGCCATCTCTCCAGCTAAAACTCTTAAAGATGGAGTTAATTGTCCAGTGGCAGCGGTAAGGGAAAGGAGAATACCAAAAATAAACAGATGAATCTAAGCATCTATAGAAAGCTGTTCTAAATTCAGCTTCTAGTTATAATAGTTGTAGGGAAATTTTAAATCAGTATCCCCTTTAAAAATGGGAAGAAAGCCACATTGGGACTTTTGAGGTAAGGTTGAAGTCACCTGATATTGCTTAAAAGTTGTTGAAGAGAATTTAATGTTATCTTTTGGGGAACAAACAATTGAAATCTATGAGACTTAATAAAAAGATTAGTGACAATATATTTAAGATGCTTGTTTGGAATCTGGGGCTAACTGTAAATAAAAGCTCTTTAATGAAGCTTGTCTTTTATCTTTCAAAACAATCAGATTTGTATCTTTAGTAGATCAGGTCCATTGTTGACAGAAAATGAGGCTATTGACCATGTCTTGAGGAAGAATTTTCCATCAAACAATGAGCCGTAGGTGCTTTGAGGGACCATGGCAGAAGGATAAACTCTAGGTTACTGAAAACCTAGAAGATCAGTTACATCAGTCTGGTATCTTTACATATTGTATAATATACAGCTAAAAGCAAATGCTCTTAAATAAACCTTGGTCAGACATATATATTTTGTTTTGCAAGCCAATCCTTATAATAGTTAGCAAGGTTAGATTAATAACTCCATTGATTTAAGTAAAGGTTCCACTGAACTTTGGATAGAAAATTTAACACTATGGAAAGCAGTGTAGAGAACCCTTAAAAGACTTAAAATGAGTGTACCACCTGACCCAGACATACCACTCCTGGGTATATACCCACAAGACACATCTTACTGCAAAGATACATGTACATCTATGTTTACTGCAGCTCTCTTCACAATAGCAAAGAGCTGGAACCAACCCAAGCGCCCCTCAAACAATGAGTGGATATAGAAAATGTTGGTACATCTACACAATGGAGTACTATGCAGCAGTAAAGAAAGATGACATCATGAAATTTGCAGGTAAATGGATGGAACTAGAAGATATTATGTTAAGTGAAGTAACACAATCCCAGAAAAACAAAAGATGAATGGTATCCCTCATCTGTGGATGCTAGTACCAAGTACCTAGTAGTAAGACAAATTGAACAAAGTTAATGTTATATTCCTCATGATCTAAGGTAAAGGAACACATTCCCAGAAAAAGAAATGACGAATGGTATCCCTCATCTGTGGATGCTAGCACCAAATACCTAGTAGTGAAAGCAACTGTGCCATTATAATGTGAATACCTTAATGGGATCTAGAATTAACCTACCACTTATTTTCAGACTTTGTAATTATGGTATATGGGGGAAGATATGTATGCATGCTTTAGCGTAATATAAAATTAAAGGGGAAAATGTGAATTCCTAAACATGTTTTGGAATAGACAGTTTACTTTCAGATGTCATAATTTTGGTGTACGTGTGAAGGGCATATATGCATTTTTTGGAGCAAAACAAATTGGAGGGAACAACAACAACAAAAGGACTGGGTCAAAGAACTGACTGAAACAGTAATCTTCAGCCCAAAACAATAAACCTCTGCATAGAAAAACTTTAAAAAGACTGAAAAAAAAAAGATGCAAGACATGTATGGCAAAATGCATGAACTCAGGTGGGGTGGGGGGCATGGAAAAGGGAATGAGTCTAAAACTGGACTGAGAAATGTTGTATGAATTGCACAAAACTTCAATAAAACATTAAAATAAATTAAAAATTTAAACCACAAAAAAGGAAAATTTAAGATTATATTATTTTTAAGTCTCATCTTATGTATCTAAAATACCTCACTCAGACCTTCATAACATACAAAAGCCCTTTTTAGTTCTTCTTTCCATTCTGGAAACATCTAGCCATGTTAATCTTTGTACATAAATCCTTCTTTACTAAAAATATTTCCAATCCTGCATCCTTCTAACAGTTTCTCTAACTTACTGATTGAATATCACAAGATATTCATTAGCAAATAAGTTTACCTTCTGTTTTGAGAAACTTCTTGGTGGAGTACCAGGCAATGTCTACTTACTTCTCAGGTTTCTAGTGACAAACCAGTACTTGATTCCACCAAAATGATTTAAATAGATCAATCTTAGGTAAATCAAATTTGACTATAAAAACCTATTGTTTTCGCAGATGTTACTGACTCAGATTCTGTTAGTCAGATTCTTATTATAGTTTATTTTCAGTCACTCTACTGGCCCCATTGATCTATTTAAATCATTTTGGTGGAATCAAGTACTGGTTTGTCACTAGAAACCTGAGAAGTAAGTTGACATTGCCTGGTACTCCACCAAGAAGTTTCTCAAAACAGAAGGTAAACTTATTTGCTAATGAATATCTTGTGATATTCATTAAGGTCTTTTCAATATATATATATTGGTCTTTTCGAGACAGGGTCTCCCTGTAGCCCCAGCTGTCCTGGAACTCACTCTGTAGACCAGGCTGGCCTTGAACTCACAAAGATCCGCCTGCCTCTGCCTCCCAAGTGCTAGAATTAAAGGCATGCGCCACCATGCCCAGCTTATAAACCCAAATATTTTTAGAGGAGTTCCCAAATGTTCGTGGGGGATTTCAGTGTCTTCCTATTGCATCTAAAATGATAAGCAAATTCTCTATTATCCTCGGGCTAAGGATGGGACAGATCTGCCTCTTATCATGCTGGGCCTGGAGAACCTAAGTGTGGCTCCACTTCTCTTGTAGCCTGAAGGGCTGAAATTTTAGTGGGGGCTTCCCGTCCAAGTACAAATAGAAGAATCCCATCGACTGCTTTTACTATAGACAGCTTTCTATCATGAGATAAGTCACAGTAACCTCTGTTGGAAATGTTTTATCCCTCAGCTGTTCTCAAGGGCATAATATCTTTATTACAGCACTTATGATTATCTTCCTCTTGGGCAGAGTCAGAGGGCCAGTCTGACTCAGGAGATTTTGGGGACATTTTAAGATGAACAAGTTTGGGTCTAAAGTGGGAAGGCCACACCCACCTGCAGAGCCAGCTTCTCAGTGAGTTCAAACAGTGTATGGCGATACAGACACACACACATGTGACATGTTTCTTTGAGAAATTGAACAGAGTGGCTTGTACTGGTTCCTGTCCTCATAACCAATATGGCTATTTCCGTATGAATCTTATAATCTTGAGTCTTGCATTGGGAACAGGAAGTGACAATAGTCAGGAAATTTTATTTTGAAGGGTCATTCTCTAATATCTTTAAATTTTTACAAGCCCATGAGTATGTGGCAGTCAGCAGCCATAATTAAGATGAATCAAGCCACAGAAGTAGCTGCCTTTACTACTGCCTAACTCGAGTTTCTCCCTGGCTATATTTGAGGTGACAAGATGCTTGGAAGTTTATATACACAAGGAGTGATCTTGGGTCTGTAATAGAGGCCGATAATCTGAAATTTTAAGTACCCTCTCTCCTCCTCTCTCCTTTCTCATTAAAGGCCATTTTTATTTTTCAGTTTAACAGTAGGCCAGGCTTGAATGCAGAAAACAAACTCCTTTTTCCTTTGATATCTGGGTCAAATGGATACAGGTCAGGAGTGTTTTGGTACATCTGTGTAATTTGCAATCCAGAGCACCTTTACTTTCTCCTTCTCATGAATGACCATAAGGGAAGAGGCCTTGTGAGAGAGATACAGCTCCTCGTGAGATACAGCTCCTCGTGAGATACAGCACCTCATGAGATACAGCTCCTCGTGAGTTACAGCTCCTTTTCTTACTGACAGGACCTGGGTTTTCCTATATATCATCTTTCTTTATTATAAGCCATAAAGAAGATAGAGCCTATTCAGATTATTCACTCTTATTTTATTATTATTATTATTATTTTTTTTTTTTGGTCTTTTCAAGACAGGGTCTCCCTGTAGCCCCAGCTGTCCTGGAACTCACCTTGTAG
This sequence comes from Rhizomys pruinosus, assembly GCA_009823505.1. Lineage (NCBI taxonomy): Eukaryota > Metazoa > Chordata > Mammalia > Rodentia > Spalacidae > Rhizomys > Rhizomys pruinosus. The sequence continues at coordinate 921,681 of VZQC01009601.1, read as the reverse complement.
ACCAGGCTGGCCTTGAACTCACAAAGATCCGCCTGTCTCTGCCTCCCAAGTGCTAGGATTAAAGGCGTGCGCCACCACGCCCGGCTTTATTCACTCTTACTAATGTGGCTCTTTAATACTCTATGACTTTAATCAATTTGTAACTTTATTTATTCAGTTATTATTATTATTATTATTATTATTATTTTGCCTGGTTAATCTGATTGTGTAGGTCCCACCATTCCTAATATTTCAGGAATATATATTGGCCTTGTATGTATTACAGAAGTCAGACGACTTCTAATGATCTTGGTTTCCTTTGGCATTTTAAAAAATATTTATAATTTGTAGCTAAGCGCGAATTCCTCATTTAAAGAGGGCTAGCAGTCTGGCTGTCTGCATTAGAAAAGTCAGATCATAATTTACTGACTGTAATCTTGGATTAGGAACCCATAATCTAGAGCATTCAAACACAGGACAGAGTAACATGTGAAAGAACCTGGAGAAAAGGTGATTATCAGAATGCTCACGTCTTCAGCCTCTCCATCATACTTTAACTGGAAAGTGTGTTCAAAGCAGCATGATACAAAACAAGCAGAAAGCAAAGGGATTTCAAGGAGAGACAGCAAAAGGCAGTTTAGAGAATAGCAGGAGATGCAGGGGAGAAAAGCTGGGATGACACGGAGCCAAGCACACTGCTTTTCTAAGCTAGTTCTTCCACCGCCTTTGCCCCAGGGCCATGGGAGCTCCACCAAGGAGAGAATTATGAGGTGCTATAAAATATACTTTCAGCTGGGTGTGGTGGCGCACGCCTTTAATCCTGGCACTCCGGAGGCAGAGGCAGGCGGATCTTTGTGAGTTCAAGGCCAGCCGGGTCTACAGAGTGAATTCCAGGGCAGCTGGGGCTACAGGGAGACCCTGTCTCAAAAAGACCAATCAATCAATCAATCAATCAATCATCAATATATATATATATATATATATACTTTCTTAATTCATATATATATATATTAATTCAATATATATATATTAATTCAATATATATACTTTCTTAATTATATATATATATATACTTTCTTAATTCCCCTCATGCCCTGGCCATGGACGGGCTGGTGCTGCGCCCACCAAGGGCTAGAGGCGGTGCTCAGCAGCCTGGCCATGGGCAAGACGGCACTGGCCGCACAGTTCTCGAGAGCCCCAAGCGCTGCGAGTTGTCAGTGGAGGAGTTGTTCATCAAGACATCTGGGCTCCAGGGGCTTGCTGCATGTCCTAGCATGTTGTAGAATGTTCTAGGATAAACCCGTCATGGACAAGGGTTCCATGAAGCCTTCACTCACATATGGGTGAGACAGCACTCTACAGGCCTGAGGTTATCGACCAAATGGCTCTCTCTCTCTCTCTCTAACCTAGAAAGTACCCTAGAAGATGAGAGCCATAAAGAGCCAGCTGCCAGGGCTGCCTCATTGAACAGGAGTCTGTAGACACTGAGGGTGCTACCAGACACCACTGCTCAGACACTGACTGCAGCTCACCTCCAGCCCTCCTCCCCAGGGTTGGACACTGACTGCTCAGATGCTGACCACAGCTCACCTCCAGCCCTCCTCCCCAGGGTCGGACACTGCTGCTCAGACACTGACCACAGCTCACCTCCAGCCCTCCTCCCAGGGTCGGACACTGCTGCTCAGACACTGACCGCAGCTCACCTCCAGCCCTCCTCCCCAGGGTCAGACACCTCCTCCCCAGGGTTGGACACTGACTGCTCAGACGCTGACCACAGCTCACCTCCAGCCCTCCTCCCCAGGGTCGGACACCTCCTCCCCAGGGTTGGACACTGACTGCTCAGACGCTGACCACAGCTCACCTCCAGCCCTCCTCCCCAGGGTCGGACATTCACCTCACGCCTTTCCTCCAGCTATAGTATATGCTCACTCCAAGCCCCCTCTCCTCAAGTACCACTGCTGCCAACGCACTTGTCCCTGGACAGTGAGGTGTGCTGGAGCCTTGGAGAAGCATGAAGACGGACCTGCACTCTGTTCCCGGACCCTCTGCTCTGAGTGCTTCTGAGGACACAGCCCCTCACCCCCCCGCCGCCCATGTCACATTGCTGTATCTTGATTCCTCTGATCCCACCCACCAGCTCATGGCAAGAACTAGTCGTCATCTCCACAGACCCCCACCTCTTAAAAACCATTAAAAAAATCTTCTAGGGCTGGAGAGCTGATTCAGTGGTTAAGAGAACTGGCTGCTCTTGCAGAGGACCTGGGTTTAGTCCCAGCACCCACATGGTGGCTGACCACCATCTGTAACTACAATCCCCTGGGGACACTGTATGACATGGGTGCACTTACATGCATGCAGTCAATACACCCATGCACATAAAATAAAAATACATAAAATTAAAAAAAAATCTTCTAGTAGGTATATATAGTCAGTAATCGAAAATTCAAAAAGAAACCAAATTTGGGTCTTCATTTTTGTACTTTTTAAGGAAATATCTTTAATTTTGTATGTGTGTTCCTGTGTGCTCATGTGCACCTCTTGATGGGTGTGCTCATTCAGTGTGTGTTGTATGTATGTGGAGGCCAGAGGTCAATGTTGGGCGTTTCTCTCCAACAGGGCTCTCCCTGAACCTGGAGCTTGCTGTTGTGATTAGACTGGCCGGCCAGCAAGTCCCCAAGACCTGCCCTTGTCCTCCTCACATCACTGAGGTCGCAGGCATGTGCCACCACAGAGCTACACGGGGCTTGGGAGCCGAGCTCACGTCTTCCTGCTAAACAGTGAGCACTTTACCCACTGAGCCTCCCCCCAACTTGGTACTTTTAATAAATTAACCTTAGGTTTTGGGGGGGCCTTTAAAAAGCTCAAAACTGGTTATCACCAAGCAAGATGGCCTCAAGCACAGGCCAGAGAACTTTACAAGTTTTAATGTTTTCTATGTATGTCCTGACTGTGACAAAGTACTAGACAGATATAACTTGAGTGAGGAAGTGCTAATTTTGGCTCTTGGTTCAAGAGAATACAGACAGGGATGGCATGTCGGGACTCTTCACGAGGGTATGGAGGAGGGGTGGACATCAGGCTGACAGCAGAGCAGGAGAATGACCCATAGGCCACCCCGCCATCTGCTCCAGCCAGGCCCCAACTCCGGAGATTCCCTAACCAAAACAGCACCACTCTCTGGGGATCAAGAGTTCAATCACAGGATTCCCAGGAACATGTCACATCCAGGCCACATGGCACTACATGGAGCAGTCTCTGCCTGCTCCATGCTCCAGGAACAGCCTGCATCCCCCAGGAATCAGAAAGAGCAAAACAACGTAGTACTTGATGCTGAGTCCACTTAAAAGGCTGTGAACAAAACTCCCCCTAATGGTCATGGTGTGCTTCTTCGAGGCCTTCTGTGGAAGGGCCAACAAAGGACTTGTTCTTGGTTTCACAGCTGTGTGCTGCAGGAGTGCTCCCTCCTGGGGGTAGTGAGGACTATTTTTACTTTTTACCTTATGGTAAAAAGTATGGGCTGGCCTTGACCTTATGTAGCTGACTGTGCTAGGTTCTCCAGAGGAACAGAGGATTTATGACCCTGGCCTACAGTATGCTCTGGGTAGTTCGACAGTGGTAGGTGTTCAGTCTGCGAGGCTGCATGCCTCAGCAGTCCTGATCTGGCGCTGGAGGGGTCAGTCCATGTTGGAAGGATCCAGAAGCTGGGTTCCAATGTAGCAGCAGCAACGGGATGGACAAACTCACGGCCACACAAGCAGGACAGTGGCAGCCAGGCAGAAAGCAGAGACAAAAACTCCCCCTCACCTCTGCTGTCTGGGGCACCGTGTGAAGGCACCACCCACAGTTAGGGCAGGTCTCCCCATGTCAATTAGCCTAATCCAGAAAGTCTCTCACAGGGTGTGCTCAAAGGCTTGTCTCAGGTAATTCCAGATCCAGTCAAGTGATAATCAAGATCAACTATGATCTTGATCCTCCTTCCTCCACCTCCTGAGCCCTGGGATCACAGCTGTGCACCACCGTGCACAGTTTACTTGATGCTGAGAAATTAGCTCCGAGCCTCATGAACGCTATGCAAGGCCTCTGCCGACTGAGCTTCCTCCCCAGGACTGTAAAGTATCTCTTCACTACATCTGATAAAAATACAACCAATGACACATCATCTGACAGCCAGAGGCCAGCCCCCAAACAGCACACTATCTGCCTTTTGGCTACAATGTTCAGTCTGATCACTCAGGAACTGCCAGGGTGGTGCACACTTTACATTTATGCAGGCAGTGCATTTGCTTCCTGGGTCTTTTAAGCATGAGACATCTTTGTATTCCTGAGTCCTCTGTTAATTTGCATTCTAAAACATTGATTTATTCCAACCATAGCAAGCTTGAGCCTCCCACTTTCCCAAGTGTGATCATGATCAACCACAGATGTCACAAGCTCTCCTAGCATTTACATTTAAGTTTTTTTTTTTAATTTTTTTTTATTAATTTTATTTATTTCTGTATGTGTATGAATGTACTGTCTGCATGCAAGTTTGTGCACCCGTGTCGTGCAAAGCCGCGCAGGTCAGAAGAGGGTCTCGGATTCCCCTGGAACTGGAGTTCTCCTGGAATTGGAGTTTCAGATGGTTCTCGGCCGCCATATGGGTGCTGGGGATCGAACCCGGGTCCTCTGTAAGAGCGGTCGGTGCTCTTAACCGCTAGGCCATCTCTCCAGCCCACATTTAAGTTTTTACGTTTTGCTTAAGTTGACTTCCTTCACCCCAGAAGGCGCCCTCCATGAGTGAAGCCACACCCATGTATTTCATACAACAGCTCTTTGTTAAATACTGAACTGTGTCACCCAAGCTAGCCTTGAATCCTGGAGCTCAAGTGTCTTCATGGCTGGGGCGGGGCAAGTATCACAACTGGCCCAAGATGCTTTTTTTTCTTTTTGGTCTTTTTGAGACTGGATCCCCCTGTAGCCCCAGCTGTCCTGGAACTTGCTACATAGACCGGGCTGGCTTTGAATTCACAGAGATCCACCTGCCTCTGCCTCCCAAGTGCTGGGCTAAGTTGCCTTTTATGCAGTCTCTCTAAGTGATCATTAGTAGATCACCTAATGGTGATCCCTCTGCTCAACCACTGCCTAAAGACACAGTCTTGAAGGCCTGTGGTCACCAACTAACCTCTCACTGGGGGAGGCTGTGGCCCAATGCACCCTTTTACAAGGCACAAGGGTTGTGCACAAGCTTTCCTGGAAAGGACAGAGCACATGTGGAGGACAGCTGCTAAATGCCTGACAGGAGGACAGCTGCTAAATGCTGGACAGGCCTACTCAAAACCCAACCTTGTCCTTACCAACTTTGCTTTTTTCTGTTTCTGATAAAACTGTGTCCTATGATTTTAGCTACACTGCATCCTGTGATTTTAGCTACAGGGCATCCTGTGATTTTAGCTATACTGCGTCCTGTGATTTTAGCTATACTGCGTCCTGTGATTTTAGCTATACTGCGTCCTGTGATTTAAGCTATACTGCGTCCTGTGATTTTAGCTCCACTGCGTCCTGTGATTTTAGCTACACTGCGTTTCTTTGTCTACTGATCTTCCTCTTTCGCTTAGCTTGCCTTTAAAAAAATTTTGTTTTGAGATTGAAGAGAGGGCTCAGTTGTCAAGAGAGTTGGCTGCTCTCACAGAGGACCTGGTTCAGTTCCCAGCACCCACATGGCAGCTAACCACCATCCATAACTGTAGTTTCAGGGGATCCGATACCATCTTCTGGCCTCTTTTTCTGAAGAACATTTGCAATAGGCTCCACAAAGAGTCTGCATTTCTGCTGAAAGCAAGACTGATGAAGACACAGGGGCTGGGCACCCTGGGGACGGCTGGGCACTGTCACAGTGCCTCCTCAGATGGTCCTGCGATGACAGGCAGATCACTGGCTCCCAGTCCATTTCCCAGAACAGAACTGCATTGCTAGTGCCAGTCTGCCAGCATGAGGTCTTCCCTGCCTCTGACCAGACAGGGAGATGAACAGGGTGGGGTCTGGCTCCTCTCACCAGGCCCTGGCACTGCAGCTGGTTCCTCTGCCAGCAACGCACAACCCTTGTCCTCCAGCAGAGTCCCAAACAGGCTCCCAGATGCTTGCTGAGTGCTGCTGTCTAGGGGGACTTGTACTATGAGGCTCAGGTAAGGGTAGCTTCAGCACTGCAGCTGTGGGGCCAGCCCACTGCAGCCCTCTCCTTGGCACAGATCTGAGGCGAGACGGAAGGGCTGCCCCCTCGCACGGAGGTCCAGCGCAGCAGCTCACCAAAGCAGTCTCCATGGTTGACGAGCTTGCAAAACCCCTTCCTAGAGTCTGAATAGGGTGAACATGTCCCAGATGGGAGACAGAGTCTTTTCTTTCTGCTTTGTCACTGGTCACTTAGTGAGGAGGGGAAGGGAGGATTGGTAACAAATAATTTTTTTCGTCCTTTTGAGACAGGGTCTCCCTGTAGCCCCAGCTGTTCTGGAACTCACTATGTAGACCAGGCTGGCCTTGAACTCATAGAGATCCACCTGCCTCTGCCTCTGCCTCCAGAGTGCTGGTATTACAGGCATGCACCACCACGCCCGCCTTCACAGATATTTTAAAGTGAAAGCTATAATTAACTTCTTGATTTTGATGGTGGGGAAAACCCCATTAAAATATTTCTTTTCTCAGATTCACTAGTGTGCAGTAGCTCAGTACACACCAAAAAAGCACTGGGTTCTAGATGAAGACGAGCTCGGACCCATCTCCTTGCGTGCACTGCGTGACTGCACACCCTTCACGGTTCTCATGGTCAGGCCAGCAAAGCTGGACTCAACCCTTTGTTCTGCAAGGTTGGTGTAGGCCAAATACCCAGGAAAAACTACACACATCAGCATAAACACTTTGGGGTTTGGTTTCTTGGTGCACAGCAACCACTCAAAGGCTAGGTTACTGGTCTTAAGAATGGTAGGCGCCAGGCATGGTGGCGCACACCTTTAATCCCAGCACTCTGGAGGCAGAGGCAGAGGCAGGCATATCTCTATGAGTTCAAGGCTAGCCTGGTCTACAGAGTGAGTTCCAGGCCAGCTGGTGTTACAGGGAGACCCTGTTTCAAAAAGACCAAAAAAAAAAAAAAAAGTAGACTTCCTTGAAAAAAAAGTGTGTGTGTTTGTGTGTGTGTGTGATCTGAGCACTGCTTCAAATTGTCCTAAACTGAACCAATTTTGCTTTGAACAGAGTTTCTAATGCATTCAATTAAAGATCAGCAGAAACCAGAGCTGACAGAGTGCTCACACCAGCAACGCCTGCACTCCATGCTTAGTGGCCACCTGCGACAGTGCAGTTTTCACTCGTCCTTGGATAAATTTCCATACACTTAAATATCTGCCAAGCAGGTGAAAAGCCAGTATAATTAAAACACATTATTTATTCCAAGTCTCTCAGTTTAAGGCTTGTCAGAAAGTATTCCATACATGAACAATGAAATCAGAACTGTGCTTTTCACAGACCTGTAACATGCTTATCTGCATGACATGGTTGGAAAGATTTAGGGTGTTTCCACTATTCAGAATCCATGAGGAAAGTCTCAAAGTCCAGATTCAAGTCAGAAACGAGGGCATCCACAAAGTCGTCGATGGAAGGACACCTCCGTAGCATGCCTGTAATCAAAACACAGAGGCTCGTGTCAGCAGGAGACAGCAGGGCAGACAAGGGCCAAAGCCACACCAAGGGACACAGGCTTTCAGAGGCCACGGTTTGCTCTATAGCCTGACCATGAGGACAATCCAGAGTCGCAGACAGCAGGCGTTCTGAAGCATTCATGACTAAAGTATTTTAGTCTCCAAGCAACACTTAGAGATTTAGGCCCAGGTGTATTTCTCAAGAACTTTTGTTACTGTAGATATTACTAGTCACCAGGAATTATGTTATGAGACTGAAATTTTCAAGTTATCTTTCACCAGGATAATTTAGAATTTAAGTAAGCTTAATTACTTACTGAGTTTTAAGCACATTCTACATACATCTCAAACACAATGATGTGTTCATTCTTTTGCAAAAATCTCATATCCAATCTCTGCAGGTATCTCAGAGAAATAAATCCCAGCTTCATGCCCACTGTCTAAAAGCTCTGGTCAAAAAATAAATAAAATAAAAGCTCTGATATTTGAAATTCCTCACTTGATGTGCAAGGTTACAATGAAGATGAATTAAACAGTGGGGAACACAGTGCACCCCTATATTAAGATGACAATACAAGAGGCTGGAGAGATAGCCTAGCGGTTAAGAGCACAGACTGCTCTTGCAGAGGACCCGGGTTCGATCCCCAGCACCCACATGGCAGCTAAGAACCGTCTGTAACTCCAATTCCAGGAGAACTCCAGTTCCAGGGGAATCCGATGCCCTCTTCTGACACGGGTGCACAGACCTACATGCAGACAGTACACTCATACACATACAAAAAGAAAAAAAAAAAAAAGATGTCAATACAAAGTGGATTTATCTCCACTTTTCACTTAAGAAGCCAAGACTCAAGCAATCAGCTTTGTGGCTTCAACATAGAATGTTCTGGGGAGAATATGTGCTCACATGTTATCATTTGCTTTAGGGGACAGAGTCTAGAAAACGATCTTACAGCCACAGCATTAAAACCCTTCCAGAATCTTCTCTCACCCCATCTTCTGTGCAGTGCAGTGAACAGGCATCAAGCACGTGCTGTGTGAAGGGCCTGCTGAGGACACAGGCGGAGCCGGCCACAGCATGGTTTCTGAGTGTGAAACATGGCATCCCAGAGCCATCAGTGCAAAACTGGTGTCCGCATGGAAAAAACAAACTGTGACACTCCCAAACCATCTATCAGAACTAATGCACAATGGTTATATCCTAACTGCTAGGCCAGAATTAGGATGCCAAAGAGCTGTCATAGAGCAGTTTTCTGACCTTGAGGCAGGCAAAGCTTTTTTAAGAGAAAAGAAAGCCAACATCACGAAGTTGTATTACTAGATCCCATCCAAATCAGAAATGTCTGTTCTTTAAAATAACCGCTATCTAGGCACAGGAGCTCCTGTCTGTGATCCCAGCACTCACAAGGCCACGCAGGAAGGTTGCCCCAAGGTTGAGGCTGGCTTGGGATACAGATTCCCTCAAAAACAAAACAAAAATAACAAGAAAAAAAGAGTTGGGGATGGTGGTGCACACCTTTAATCATAGCACTCGGGGCAGAGGCAGATGGATCTCTGTGAGATGGAGGCTAGCCTGGTCTACATGGTGAGTTCCAGGCCTGCTGGGGCTAAAGGGAAACCCTTTCTCAAAAAGACCAAAAAAAAAAAAAAAAAAAAAAACAAACCAAACAAACCAAACAACCCAAACAAA
>VZQC01009601.1:893874-911173 GCA_009823505.1 Rhizomys pruinosus | reverse complement strand
CCTCTCCTCCCTCTCCCTCCTCTCCCTCTTCTCCTCCCTCTCCCTCCTCTCCTCCCTCTCTCCCCTCTCCCTCTCCCTCCTCTCTTGCCTCTCCCTCCTCTCCTCCCTCTCCCCTCCTACCCCTTACTGGTGGAGTCTGGTATGTGTTTCATGACCTCCAAATACATGGCAATTATTCTGGCCTAAATAAACTATAGTATCAGATGGATTCCAAGGCTGACTGTCGAAGCTGCTCTTGAAGTGACCCCAGCCATAGGGCTGGATCAAGCAGAGAAAGAGATTGCCCACGGAGACAGAACCAGCTAATGCAGAATGGGTTTACTGGGGAGATACCCATTTGTATCCCCAACAAATGACAATAGTTGTTTAATGGAGTGTATACTGAGTGCCAGGCACAGGGTTAAAAGCACTAACCCTGGCTTCCCAGAGCCCCTGCCCATGATGAATCTCAGACAGAAGAGGGACCATTCAACTCTTGTAGTTTTAAGTGATTCTTTTTGAATCAGCAGTTACATTCCAGAGCTCAGCTTCCTGAGGTCCTAGCAAACACACTGCAGGTCTGTAGGATAACATACGCTCTACAAGGGCTATGTTTAAGAGTATCAGCATCCTTGATGCGGTAAACCCTCAGTGTATGGAGACATGCCGTAAAGCTCACAGCTTCTGGCTGCTGCCTGTGACCCTATATACCAACATAAACACTGTTCCCTCATGGCGTGGAAATACAGCCAGAATGGCCACAGGGTCCGGGCAGCCCACTGCTACTCACAACTGTGACCACATCAATGGAGCAGAGCAGCAGCTGGTGATAGTCACACTGGCTCTGCACAGGCCAGTGTGCGGCTGGGACTCTCAGGAAAGTAGGAAGGGCACTCCTAGTGGTCACTCCCACCAGGGCACAACTCAGCGGTGCTCAGCTGTGGCTGGGACTGCACAGGAGGGAACACTGCCTGGGTGTCCTGGGCTTCAGGATGTTTGCGTGGCCTCCGAGTATCTGTGGCAAGCTCCCGCTGGAAGCCCTTCTGTGCTTAGAGGCCCCACCTGTGCATATTTTTATGCACACAAAGCCTCCACCTGCTCCAGGATGGCAGAGATGATTTGTGTCCGAGTGGCGAGTGCATGCCCAGTGACTCTGTACTATACCATGGACATGGGCGTGCTCACGCCCACACTCTCTGGGCCCTTGAATGCACTCTTGGATACACAGACAAAGCTACTATTTGCAAACGTGACTGAGAGCAGCGGCTTGGCAGCTGAGTGGTAACGCTTCTGAACCAGCCCTGTAGAGACAGAATCTTGTTCTGGCTCCTTTACCAAGCGCCTGGGGTGAAATGGTTTGTGTATCAGTTAGAGAATCCAGGGAATTACCAGGGCAATTAAAAACATTAGAATTAGTTCAAGTCTTGAAAGTAGTAAAAGAATTTCATCTCCCTTTGAATCTAGCTCTTAGGCTTGACACCAACCAAAGATGCCCAATAAAAATAAACGTGTGGTTGAGTTTGATCAAAGTTTAGTGAAAGACAAAGGAAGATGAGGGAAGGAACCGTGAACAGACCTTCGTCAGGGCTCCCATCCTCTGATCTCTTCATGTCCCCCTTTGTATTGAAGGATCGAAACTGGGCTAGAGACTAACAAAGAAATCAACTATTATCTACTATGAAGATGTTACATGTAAAATAATAAGACTAACAGAAATAGTGGTTAAAAGTTGAGACAAATCCCACTGGTGTTGCCTGGGACCTGTCAGAAGTGGACTTGTTGTTTTCATGGTGCTGGGTGAGTCGACTCCAGAGCCACTGTAAGCTGGGCAACAGAACTAACATGGAGTTGCCTAGCTCAAGAAACATAAAATTTTAAAAAATTGAAATATTTTTATTTTACATCTATGAGTGTTTTGCCTGCAAGTATGTAAATGCAGTCACATCACGGAATGCCTGAGGAGCAAGAAGGTGGGTGTCAGAGTCCCTGGAACTCAAGTTATGGTTGTCTGTTAGCTGCCATGTGGGTGCTGGGAACCAAACCTGGGTCCTCTAAAGAGCAGCCAGTGCTCTTAACCACTGAGCCATCTCCCAAGCCCAAGAAACATCAATTCCTGATCTTGGCCCTAGATCTGCATCGAACCTGGGGTGCCCCAAGATCTGCAGCTTCTTCCAGTGTGAGAATGGGTGCTCCTAGGACCAGAGGAGAGATGGTAAACTGGAAACCAGGATGGAGCTGTTTTTAACAGGGAGCTAAACCCTAAAGGTGCTGTAAGAAAGATGAGTGTGGTCTATCTGTTTAAACCATAACACAGTTTCCCACGATCACCTCAGGAGAAACTAGAATTTCTTGGGGACACAAAATACTATGTCCTGAAAAGCAAGGTCAAGGTGCTGGATACTCATCAAGTTGACCTCCACAAAATGGCCCCAAATCTGAGTACACCAGGGAGGGCAGGCATAGGGGCCCTGGAGGAGCCGTGGATGTGCGTGTGCCGTGGCTCAGGGAGATGGGCACATGAGAGAGGCCAGCACCGTGTTTTCACTTGACAAACTGAAGCTGCAGCACAAACTGTAGTGACAGAAGTGGCAGGAAGGTGGGCTTGATGCTGTCAGTCACCTCACCTGTGAGGAAAGCTAGAGACTATGATTCGTGTGGTTCTTTCCTGTGTGCTCTGTGTGTGAGAACCACAGTCAAGCCTCAGTCTAGCAAGAGCCCCGAGGAGTTGGGTGGAGGTCCAGGTGTGAGTCTGCACCACGGTCCATGGGTGCCATGGCTCTTCAGAGCTCGGCAGAGCGGACGGTAGCTGCACGAATGGCAAGCTCCATGCAACCTGCACCACCCACCACAGCCCCTATGAGCTTCCAGAAGGAGCCTGTGCTGAGAAAGGGTCTGGGGATGCCTGGAAGCCCATCCTGGCTTGTCCTGGACCATCTCTGAGGACACCCCATGTCCTCTGCCATTTGCCCTCCAATCCCGTGGCCTCTTTGGTATGGCTCTGCAAACACCCTCTCTTTAGTAAGTCACAGTTCTTTCAGAACGATCAAGGCCAGGTCACAATCTATTTATGGAAGACTTAATGATGCCCAGGAGACAAGGACAGTTTCAGGATCAACAGTGCAGGTCGAGCTTTTATGTGTCGAGAGGGCTAGTATTTACTCAAATGTGCTAGGATCTGCCAAGTCAAGTCGTGAGGGTCCAGGTGACAGGTGACCAAGCTCTGATGGCTGACTGATCTTCCCTAGGTTCCCAGGGATGCAGGGGACATCCCTGGCCAACTCAGAGATAAGAGCAGCCAGGGAGTAGGAGGTGAGCAGGTCAAGCCTAGGAAGATTAGGTTAGGCTTGTTCATGGTCTTGGATCCTCAGAGAATTGGCTCTTTGCTTACAGAGTCAGGAAAAGGACATTTCTTGCTTGTGAGTTTTGCAGGTTCACTGGTCGGTGAGGGGGGAGACAAAAGGCCATGGAGCTCTTTGTTGGAAGGATGGGCAGAAGAGGCTGGATGCCAATCAGGACAGCCAGCAGTAGGCCAAATGGCTCACCAGGTTGGGAGGATGGGCAGAAGAGGCTGGATGCCAATCAGGTCAGCCAGCGGTAAGGCCAAACGGCTCACCAGGTTGGGAGGACGGGCAGAAGAGGCTAGATGCCAATCAGGACAGGTGGCAGTAGGCCAAATGGCTCACCGGGTTGGGAGGACAAGCAGAAGAGGCTGGATGCCAATCAGGACAGCCAGCAGTAAGGCCAAATGGCTCGCTGGGTCTTTAAAAGCATGGCCAACATCTGAGGAAGCTCTTCCCTTTCAGCCAATCAAGTTTATCAATCCAGTTCATATCTGAGCTATCACTTACTTAGAGATAGTCTGATGAAATGAGAGATGTCCTGGGGACGTCCTCACAGGCCAGCAGGCCAGTTATGAAAACCAATAAAAGAACTACAATGTAACAGACTTGGGGTGCTGTGCAGGCTTGGATCTGGGGCAGAATGGACATTACCTGGTACCAAATGGCATTGCATTACTTAAGATGCCACTCTATCTTCTGACTACATGGGAGTTTTCCTTTTAAGGATATGAAAGAGGAAGAGAAGAGAAGCACATTCTTCCTTTTCTAGGTCCATTTTCACAGGCTTTAAAGCAGCAGCACATTCTGATGGCAGAGCAGCACTTGTTAGATGATGACTGTGGGTCGGCACCTAGAGAAGGCCTCTCCACAGCCACCTAGCTTCCCTACCCTCCACCCTGCCAGAGCACCCAAGGAAAAGCCAAATGCCAGAGTTTAATACAAAAGCTTCAAGTTCATGAGATCATGAAAGTCACCTACTTTGCTATTTGCTAGACTGTTATATGGATTAAATAAGACTGTTAGTTTAATGCAGGAAAATGCTTAGTAACTGGTAGCATTCAGCATCAGCCTTAGGAGTATGAAAATCTACTTCCCAGCTGCGGAGGTGAAGAATGAGGCTGCTGTATTATTTTTGCACAAGCTGAGCTCCAGGGCACTGTCTGTAGTTGAGCATTTAAGTCATTATAGAACTTACAATCATGAGCTTGTTACCAGCTCATGAATCATTGCTTATTTTACTTTATTCTGCCCTTTGTCATCTGATTTTTAAAAAATCAGATAGCTAAGTGCTTATCTAATAAAGAAACAAACAGGGCTGGAGAGATGACCGAGCGGTTAAGAGCATCAACTGCTCTTGTAGAGGACCCGGGTTCAGTCCCCAGCACCCACATGGCGGCTGAGAACCGTCTGTAACTCCAATTCCAGGAGAACTCCAGTTCCAGGGGAATCCGAGACCCTCTTCTGACCTCCGCGGCATTGCTTGACACGGGTGCACAAACCTACATGCAGACAGTACATTCATACACTTAAATAATAAACAAATAAATAAATAAATAAATGAAACAAACAAAAGATGTTACTGTAAATCACCCCAATTTCCTATGTGCTAGCAGCTATATAAAAAGGTTTCGTAAGAGCACATCCCTAGGGTGATGGGAAAGCTCTGGAGAAGGCAGTGGTGAGGGTCACAGCCTCTTAAGTGAATGCTTTTGAACAGTATGCCGAGATGGGTGGAATGGTGGATCCTGGAGATGGCTCAGCTGGTCAAGTACTTGCTGTGAAATGTGAGGACCCGAGTTTGGATCCCAGCACCCACATAAAAGCCGTCAGCAGAGACAAGTGACCCCCTAGAGCTCACTAGCTGAACTGGAGAGCTTCAGGTTCAATGAGAGACCCTGTCTCAAGAACTAACTGGTGAGACAGAGGAGGACGCCCAATGCCAAGCTCTGGCCTTCAGCTGCACTGCACATGTTATGTTTAATTGTTTTTATTTTAGTATATGAACGTATTTCCTACATGTGTGCAAGTGCACCTGTGTCCTGCAAAGCCCACAGAGGTCTGAAGAGGGCATCGGACCCATTGACACTGGAGTTACAGGTGGATGTTAGCTACCTTGTGGGTGCTGGGAATTGAACCCAGGTTCCCTACAGAAGTAGTCAGTGCTCCTATCCTTCTGAGTTATCCCTCCAGCCCCTGGCTATTTTTTTATGCCAAAATATTACATATGCCAGTCTTAGTTCAGCCGGCCTGAGAACCACAGCTACAAAGGCTGGCCTGACAGTCTGAAAAATGTTCAGTGACTTTTACAGGACGGAATTCTCATTCCGTGTGTCTCTCCCAAGCCTGGGGCAAGTGCACGGCTCATGGCTCACCTTCCCCACTTTGAAGTTCTTCCCTGCTACAAAGCGGTGGCTCCCACACCTTTGGCTGAGGTGGACTCCTATTATCTACCATCAGCTCCTGGGGAAATGAGTCCATCGCCAGCAAGGAAGATTCTGTCTTCCTTTGAAGAACTCTGCTGCTCCCTGGGCTGTGTCAGCAACTGTCATTGCTCTGACAAGAGGCTGGATCTCTATAGAATTAGGGGCTGAATTCAAGTGGAGCTATGTGCTCTGTCTACACACGTACAGCCCCATACACGTGCTCTGTCTACACTCTAGTTTGGTCCCATTTCAGAATCAGACTTAACAATTCCACTCACAATTACATTTCTGGGTTACAAAACATTTTGCCTTTTGAAGCTCATCGTCTTGCCTAGACCAGCATGGCCACACATTCAATATGCACACACCCTCCTGAGAGTCAGCACACCTAACAAAAGGGTGGCCTCAGCCTTGGGAATGCAGGTGCTCTGTTCCATTTCTTTTCTTCCAAAAAAGCTCTCAGCTACTTCTGGGGCTGTGCTCGGTAAATATCTGAATAAGCAAAGATTAGGGATTCGATGTCCTTGGCTATTATACTGGGATGCCATTTACCTTTATTATTGAGACTATGTCATAATCCTAGAGTACCAAATTCAATCCGGGATGCGTGACATGCTTCTAATTCCTGTTAAACGCTGTGCAAAGAAAGAAGGCTCCTGCCAGGAGGCGTGCTTTGGGGCGAGCCTTGCTCTGTGTGCAGTTTGCGTTCACACTCCACAGACTAGATTCTGGAATGAAATCATTTCACTGTAGCAAGGTGAGAGACACAGGCTTTCCTAGCTGGTAACTGTGCAAACTCAGCTTCAGAGAATTCAATGCTGTCTTCTTTAGCACCAGGGTATTTCTAACAAGGCAATTCAGTGGTCAACAGCAAGGAAAGGGGAAGACAAAGAGTGGTGCACACACCTACTTCCAGGGCAAAAGCTACCCCATGTAACCAGAACACAAGTTTAAGGAATTACCAGCCCACGCCAAGGTGAGTCAACGCCCGTCACTGGATGACCTCAGGCAAATGAGTCACTAAGTGCCTTGGACTGTTCAAAGAATTCAACAGCATAGGCAGGGCCTCAGCACCTGGCACATCAGAGACCTGAGCACAAGCTTTGGCTTAGCTGTCATTATGCATACCAGTCCCATTATCCATGTTATTGCTACATCTGTGATTCTCTGCCAATCACTAACTCTGAAGATACAGCGTTGTAAAAACTAGTCATGAATACCCACTAGAAAGCATTCTAAAAAATCAGTATATACGGCTATTTATTATTTTAAAATAAAAACCTCATCCTAATGTGAAATGTGTGTGAACGAAAAGGAAGATATTTAGGTATGTTAATTCTATAACCAACTTCATTATTATCAATGTTTCAGAACAGTGGAAAGGGAACATGGTTCTTTTAGACATCTGAACGATTCAGACAGTCTGTTCTGTGCTGTGGCAATATTTATCGGGGGGGGGCAACATGTTTGTTTTCTTATTTTAAATTACCTGCGTATGTGTGTGTCTGTTGGGGTCTACACACAGATGTGAGTGCTGGTGCCCAGAAGTGTCAGATGCCCTAGGGCTGGAGTTACAGGTGGCTGTGAGCCACCTAAATGGGAGCTGGGACTCAAACCTACATCTCTGCAAGAGCAGTCCATGTCCTTAACCACTGAGCAATCTCTCTAGCACCCATTTCAATTCTTTTAAAAATATTTTTTATTTATTATTTTTATTTTTTATGTGTATAAGCATATTGCCCACATGTAAGTGCACCTGTGCTGTGCAATGGCTGCAGAGGTCAGAAGAGGGCATTGGATCCCCTGAGGTAAGAAGAGAGCATCGGATCCCCTGAAGTCAGAAGAGGGCATCGGATCCCCTAAGGTCAGAAGAGGGCATGGGATCCCCTGAGGTCAGAAGAGAGCATCGGATCCCCTGAGGTCAGAAGAGGGCATTGGATCCCCTGAGGTCAGAAGAGGGCATCGGACCCCCTGGAACTGGAGTTATGGATGGTTATTGGCCACTACGTGAGTGCTGGGTTCCCTGAAACAGCAGTCAGTACTCATAACCACGAGTCATCTCCCTGGCCCCTCGCCTCCCCACCTCCCCAGTTTAAATTTTTTAGCTAAAATTTACTCTAAATCCTGAGCACTCAGCTGCAGATGAATGTTCCATGTGAATTCATGGGTGTAAAGGCATTAGTCTTCTTGTGAAACCCTTGTCCTCAGCTCCAGAAGCTTGGGGCCTGAGGGCTTTGGATGAAAGGCTGAGCCCCAAATCAGGGTTGTGGGAAATGACACCTGTTTTCTAATGTGTTCTTAGCCTACTATTCCAGCACATAGTCTTTTTTTATTATTCTGTTTTAATTCTTTTTTTTTTAATTTTTTTTAACTTATTTATTTATGTGTAGGAATGTACTGTCTGCATGCAAGTCTGTGCACCCGTGTCGTGCAATGTCGCGGAGGTCAGAAGAGGGTCTCGGATTCCCCTGGAACTGGAGTTCTCCTGGAATTGGAGTTTCAGATGGTTCTCAGCCACCATGTGGGTGCTGGGGATCGAACCCGGGTCCTCTACAAGAGTGGTCGGCGCTCTTAACCGCTAGGCCATCTCTCCAGCCCCTGTTTTAATTCTTTTAATTTTATGTGTATGAATGTATTGCTTGCATGTCTGTAAGTGCATCTTTGTGGTGCAATGCCCACAGAGGTCAGAAGAGGACATCCACTGGAACTGGAATTATGGATGGTTGTCAGTCACCATGTGGGTGCTGGGAATAAAATTCTTAACATGTGTTAAGAATACCATTTGGGGCCTGGGGAGATATCTCATTTTGCAAAATACTCTCCCTGTAGAAATGAGGCCTTGGACTTTAATCTCTAGCAGCACATGCCTGTAACCCCAGCATAGAGGAGGGTGAGAAAGAAGTCCTGGGACTTGTTGGCCGGCCAGCCTAGCTGCTTCAATGAAAGATCCTATCTCAAAAAATACAGTAGAGAGCCAGGCGTGGTGGCGCACGCCTTTAATCCTAGCACTTGGGATGCAGAGGCACGCAGATCTCTGTGAGTTCGAGGCCAGCCTGGTGTACAGAGTGAGTTCCAGGACAGGCAGAGCTACAGGGAGACCCTGTCTCAAAAAGACCAAAAAAAAAAAAAATATATGGTAGAGAAAAGACAAAGACTCCCAACCTCTGACCTTCCCCATGCAGGTACACATACACGCACTCACACACACGTGAACAAGTATACACACATACATGCACTCACATGTACTCATGAACAGGTACACACACATACAGATAACATCATTTGTAAAAACTATCATTAAGATTTTATGACTTCCCTTTAAGTAGACAAGACATTCAAAGATTATATTCTCTATTTGGTATTGTTAAAACTTGTATACGTATGTGCCTATGTATGTACATATGTATGTACATATTTTGGGGACTGAGTCTCTGAGTCCAGGCTGCCTTCTGACCGTGCAATCCTTCTGTCTTGGCTTTCTGAGTGTTGGGATTATAGGTGTGTATCACAATGCCTGGCACCTATGTGCTTCTCAACAGCCAGTATAGAGTGACCTAATAGAATAGAATCATTGGTGTACTTTTCTGATTGTGTCTTCTATAAGGCATTTACTTGGGGGGAGTGTCTCGGTTCTGAAATGTTATGCAAACAGAAGGGCCCCAGGATACAACAGCTTAATATAATTCAATGATCAAAAGAAGTACAACCTAAGAGAAATAGTGACAAAGGGTGGATGAGGAAGGCAGTGACAGAGAACGTAGCTTCCGCCCGGCAGTGGGGGAGTGCCGAGTCGGCCTGTCCTGTGGCTGCTACACAAGCTTCGAGTGCAAATCAGCGTGGCACTGACCATTCCACTATCATCCCTGCAGCACTGGGGCAGAGGCCAGACTTCCTCACACCTCTTTCCGTGCATTTGAGTGGTGGCAGCAAGACCTACGTAGCTCAGTATGATGTGCAGCCTGCTGCATACTTGCTACCTTACTACATCTTGGGCCTTGCCGCAGTTAGCTTGCTTCAAGCGTGTTCAAATCACAGCCTGAGGGATCTGAGACCACCTAGGTGGGAACATCTGATGCCCAGGGACTGAGTGATGTTCAGAGTTCTAGAGGTGTAGACTGAGTGATATCCAGGATTCTAGAGGAGTGGACTGAGTGATGTCCAAGGTTCTAGAGATGTGGACTCTGAGTGATGCCCAGGGTTCTAGAGGTGTAGACTCTAATGAGTGATGTTCAGGGCTCTCTGAGCAGCAGGAACCTTGGGGCAGTGGCAGCCACCTGCCTCTGTCTCACTGTCTCTTCCCTGTCTTGGCTTACAGGCTGGTTTAAATCAAAACTCACTCTGGGCAGAATCAAGGGATTACATGGAAATAAAATCCACCTAAAATACTGAGGCAGGAGGATCAACGCTTTAAGACCTCACTTTAAACAAAGTTAACATTCTGCCAATTTAAAAAGATACTTCCCAGACACTTTTCATAGTCTTTTTTTAATTAATTAATTTATTTATTTATTTTTATTTTATTTTATTTATTTTTGTATGTGTATAAATGTACTGTCTGCATGCAAGTTTGTGCACCCGTGTCGTGCAATGCCATGGAGGTTAGAAGAGGGTGTCGGATTCCCCTGGAACTGGAGTTCTCCTGGAATTGGAGTTTCAGATGGTTCTCGGCCACCATGTGGGTGTTGGGGATCGAACCCAGGTCCTCTGTAAGAGCGGTCGGCGCTCTTAACTGCTAGGCCATCTCTCCAGCCCCACTTTTCATAGTCTTTGTGAGCAGTAAATATATGTTGGTTAATATATAAATATACATCTATGAATGTGGCTCAGAGGCAGAGCCCTTGACTAGCATGGGCAAGGTCCCGGGCTTCAACTCTCAGCAAGGAAAGGAAATGAAACTGGCCAGTTTCAGTCACTTGAACATTACAAATGTAGGGGAGCTGGGCATGCAGGCTCACATCCATAATCCTAGTCTTGGGGAGGCTGACAGAGGAGGATCTCCATGAATTTGAAGCCAGCCTGAGCTACAGAGTAAGACCTTGTCTGAAAATGCAAAAACCCTTCTCAATATAACAATGAGACCAACCAACCAAAAACAGGTCATGGAGAAGGACCGCAGACAGCAGAGACTGGCTAAGGTGAGTGTGAGAAAGGATCCACGGGGCCTCTGGAGAGAGCCGGCTCTTTTCTGTGCATCAAAAGATCAACATGCCCCTGGGCCTCTCCTACTCCACAAGGCACTCAGCAGTGTGTGGTGGCAGGAGGCAGGCGCTCGGCCTCAGCCTGCTCCACCTGGTTATTTAACCTGCACCGAACACAAAGGCAGTGGTAACAACAGGTTTCGTGTATTCCTGTGCTCCCGTGTCATTACTTAAGGAAAAAGCCCCAACTGTTACCCTTCCCATGAGGGCCTTGAAGACGCATGCTTCCTTCCGCTTGTTAGTTTCTCTGAAACCCTGACTGCATCTTAGCTTCCATGCTCAATGCCTCAAGTCCTGTGAATCCACTTGCTTGGTTCAAGGTTTCCCTTTCCCTTTCCTTGTACAAGAAATGATGCACAGTAGCTATTTGAAGGCGAGTGGGTCTGATCCTTATAGCACGGCACCTGGTGAAAGCAAGCTGCGGCTCGGCCGGCTTCCCATTCAGGCAGCAGGTGAGCAGGGTGCAGAGCAGACACCCTCGGCCTCTTACCCTCGCTCCCTCCTGTACTGCTTCGTCTGGTTGTCCAATCACCACAGAGAACAAAGGCAGCTTCCGAGGGGGAAAGGCAGGGATGAGACCCAGGACTCACTCTTGTCCCCAAGTCCTCTGTCCCAAGCAGGCTGCACTGGCCCAGAGCAGACACATCTTTGAAATTCACCTTTGGGGACAGGGGTGGACTCTTGTTACAGTTCTCACAGGATCCCATGCCCCTTGTATACATGTCACTGTAGGGTGTACATTCTACTCACAGGATCCCCTGCCCCTTGCATACATGTCACTGTAGGGTCTACATTGTACTTTCTCACAGGATCCCATGCCCTTGCATACATGTCACTGTAGGGTCTACATTCTACTTTCTTATTTTTGTATTCCCCTAGGAACCTGGCTAGCAGAAAGTATTCAATAATGTATACTGAACTTGAACGGACGAACATCGGCAACAAGGAAAACACTTCTCGTTCTTTACATACTGAGCACTATGAAAGCAACACAACTTGTGTGTGTGTGTGTGATCATGCGTGCACGTGGAGGTCAGAGGATACTTGTGGAGATGGTTCTCTCCTCTTGCTTCATGGGACCCAGGGGCTGAACTCAGGTTGTCAGGCTTGGTGCCTGGATCTGCTCAGCCATCTTGTGGGCTCAAAAGCAATATAGTTTGGTGAACAAGCATAGTCTGGACTGCTGTTCCAACCTTGGACTATTAGAGTCATGGGATGAAAAGCAAACACTCCTGAAAGCACACAATGTGCATCTATGAGGAGAACAGATGTAGAAAAGAAGATGAGCTGGAGGCCAGGCCTTGCAGGACAGCAGGGATCCCAGTGGAAGCTGCCCTGCTTCACCTACGCCTGCAAGGCAAGGTGCGTGACAAAGTGTATACTAACACAGGCTATTTTTAAATCAAGTGGCAGAATTATCTCTGACCTCTTATAGTTGAAAAAGTATTTTCTATTAATACTTTAATATTAATTTCTTAAGTAACTTTTCTAACTGACTGACTTGGTGGTCTTCCATTAAAAAGCTGTAAGATGAAAGAATGATCTATTTAACCATTACAAAACACTGGCTACACACACATCACGTAGGTCTCCTCTGAGCAGAGAAGGCAGAATACAGCAAAGGGGTGGGGGCTTCCAACCTGGTGTGGGGGGGGCAGGAGGCCAAGGCCAAGGCCAAGCTGGAGCCCACGCCACAGACACAGAGCAGGAGCACTCGAGTCACGGCCACCTCTTTCTGCTTTCAGATGATCACAGAGCCTCACAAAAATATTTATGCATATGAGGCTTGGAATTTTGGTTCTATAAAAATTTTAGGCCAGGTAAACCCATTCTCTTTGTGGTCACGACTGTGTTTACTGCACAGCAAACACTGGCCTTTGAAGTCTATTTCGATATCTGTTACTCATGTGCATTACTTACTTTTCTCATTGCTGTGATAAAATTCCTGGCAAAAACACCCCAGGGAGGGGGTTTATTTGGACTCGAGGTTCTGTTACTGCTCAACTGGCCACCGGGAGAGACTGGTAGGCACAGGAGTGCTCAAGTGATTTTTTTTTTTTTAATTAAAATAAATTTTTTTTTTCTTTTCTAGACAGGGTCTCCCTGTAGCCCCAGCTGTCCTGGAACTCACTCTGTACACCAGGAGTCTTGAGCTGACAAAGATCCATCTGCCTCTGCCTCCCAAGTACTAGGATTAAAGGTGAGCACCACCAAGCCCAGCTCTTTCTTTTTTTTCAAATTGAAACTTATTACTGTTCACAAAAAAATGACAGGGCACGCAAGGGTATAATGAGTAAGAAAAAGGGCTTGAGGGGCTGGAGAGATGGCCTAGCGGTTGAGAGCGCCGACCGCTCTTACAGAGGACCCGGGTTCAATCCCCAGCACCCACATGGTGGCTGAGAACCGTCTGAAACTCCGATTCCAGGAGAACTCCAGTTCCAGGGGAATCCGACACCCTCTTCTGACCTCCGCGGCATTGCACGACACGGGTGCACAAACTTGCATGCAGACAGTACATTCACACATACAGAAATAAATAAAATTAATAAAAAAAAAAGAAAAAGAAAAAAGGCTTGATTTAAAATTGCTATTTCCCTGTAAGGTAACTGTATTACATGGACATGTGGATGCTACCATAGAAGGACTTACTGTGTTATATCTTGAGAAAGGACTTGCACTTCCCTTGATGATAAGTGTTGGGGGGGCAGGCAGGTGGAGGCAGTGGTGGGTAGCATCCTACAGGTCACAGGCCTCAGGAATTGGGACCCTCAGCAGTACATGTATTCTAGCTTTTGTGGGCTGAGGACCAGGGACGCCTCGGTCCTTGGCTGTCGCTAGCTTTGCAGCCTCCAGACCAGGTACCAGGACTCTTCAGTCCTTGGCAGCAGGCAATGGAACAGGTCCTGTGTAGGCCTGGGAAGTCCAGCTTTTTCACCCTTAACACCAGACACTGTAACAGCCTTTTTTATTATTATTAATTTTATTTCTGTATGTGTATGAATGTACTGTCTGCATGCAAGTCTGTGCACCCGTGTCGTGCAATGCCGCGGAGGTCAGAAGAGAGTGTCGGATTCCCCCTGGAACTGGAGTTTCAGATGGTTCTTGGCCGCCATGTGGGTGCTGGGGATTGAACCCGGGTCCTCTGCAAGAGCGGTCGGCGCTCTTAACCGCTAGGCCATCTCTCCAGCCCCAGCAGCCTTTGCCTAAGGGTCTGAGACCCCTGTCCTAAAGAAGCAAGAGTTCCTCAGGGCCCGCAGTCTCCATGTCTCCCGTCCCTCCTGCTTTTCTCCCTCTGCCCCCTTCTTTCTTGTCTGGCTCTTGAACTGCTCAGCTTCTGCTCTTCTCTGTCAAGCCACTGGTGCACCACTGCTGTCACAGCTTGGCCTGTGGCCCACTCCACTGTCCTGATGCCCACTCCACTGTCCTGATGCCCACTCCACTGTCCTGATGCCCACTCCACTGTCCTGATGCCGCACTGCCTCAGCCCTCAGTGCCCCTCAGCTGCTTTCTGTAGCCAGCTCAGCCCACAATACTAAAAGTAGGCAAGAAGAGACAACTTAGAAGTTTTCTGACTGAGCCTGATGCTGCAACACCACAAAAGCAGCGCAAAGTGCCTGCAGCTGACCCATCCATGAACCTGGCAGCTTGCTTCTAACCCTGAGAAGGGCTGTTGGGACCAACCAGACATCTGTTTTGGAACAAACTCAGCCTTGCCTCTTAGCACCAATCACTGCCATCCCTCTGTGGGCTATTAGGAGAAGTGGTTGCCCTCTAGCCTAGATGGAAATGGTTACAGCACTGTCTAGAATTCATCAGGGTTCGAGGCAGCAGCAGATCTGGTACACATGGAAACAGCCCTGGCTGAGGCTGTGCCTTCAGGAGCCGGAGCAATCAGACACGATCTGCAAGTTTTCTCAAGGAGTCCGTGCAGTGTTCAAGGCTGGTGTTGTATGGTTTGACTAACAATTCTTTTGCTCTAGGCAACCAGGGAAGCAAGACAGCCTAAGAGCTGCTAACTAGGAAGTCAAATTGCTCTATCCCCAACATCTACTTATTTACAGAAAATGATCATCAAAAGGAATGTTTACAATCTAAAAAAAATTAACACTAACACTGATAGTGACTTTTAAGACATTTTAACAATGCTTTAATAGTGTCTAACCCTGCCCAGGGCACCAGGGACAGTGCACGCATGTCTCACATTCAAAGGTTCTGTCCACGGCCATTTGGCCCTTTGTGCTGTGGTAAGGACATCATGGTGTCAGTCAGGGTGGGAGATGGAGGAGAGCTGTTTACGATATGGACCAAAAGTAGAGAAAAGGGAACTAGCAGGGCTGCACGCTCAGGGACCCCTCTCAGGAGCCTGCTTCCGCGGACTCGCAGGGACCCCTCTCAGGACCCTGCTTCCGCGGACTCCCAAGGACCCCCTCTCAGGACCCTGCTTCCGCGCACTCCCAGGGACCCCTCTCAGGACCCTGCTTCCGCGGACTCCCAGGGACCCCTCTCAGGACCCTGCTTCCGCGGACTCCCAGGGACCCCTCTCAGGACCCTGCTTCCGCGGACTCCCAGGGACCCCTTCTCAGGACCCTGCTTCCGCGGACTCCCAGGGACCCCTTCTCAGGAGCCTGCTTCCGCGGACTCCCAGGGACCCCTTCTCAGGAGCCTGCTTCCTCCAGCTCCCAAATGGCAGCACCAGCTACCGACCAGGCGCTCAAGCGTTAGCCTATGGGACAGTTCATACTCAACCATTTAGCAAACCTCTACTGGAGGCTACTGCTGATCCCTGTGACAGGGCTGTGCACATCAGTTTAGCTCCCCTACCAGACCTCAGACTTCACTAGGGGCAGAAACTATAATAAACCAATTAACATTAGGCCAGAGAGTAAACACGGTGAGGTGGTTCTGAGACAGGAGAGGCTTCTCTGACTACACAGGGAAAAATGAAGAGAATCTATATAAACTTCTGAACAACCTATCAAAAGTCATCACAATAATTTACTTCTAACAGCATAGTTTTGCTTGGCATGCTAGAAACTTTAAATCATCTTATCCTAGCCAGGCATGGTGGTAGACATGCATTCCCAGCACACAGGAAGTAGGAGGATTCCAAGTTCCTAGCCAACTTGGAGGACAGAGCAAGACCCTGTCTCAGAAAACAAAAGCACTCAAAAGCCCAAACCACCATTATCACTAAAATTACCTTTTCATATTTAACCTAGCTGTGTGTGTGTGTGGGGGGGTTTCCTCCAGTCTCGGACAACATAGCCCAGGGCAAGCTCTCACGTGCCAAGGCATGGGGCCTGGGCACAGGGCGGCTGCATGCCTTAGCATCAACTACAGCCTCCACACCCAGGGGCACAGATGCTAAGACAAGAGAACTTGTCATATATTAATGCTTATCTCTCTCTGAATTCCATTTGATTAAAAAAAAAGCTTGAAAGCAAATAGACATTACAACTAAGCTTCAGAACAACCAAGTACCTGCAGCACACACCTGCTGAGCAGGCCAGTTCCTGCCACACACTGCAGACATTCTGGGGAACGATCAGGCTGGATGATTAAAAGGGAACTGTGTGTTTTCTTTTTTTTTTAAATTTTATTTATTTTTATTTTTTTAAGGGATTCTACAATAAAAGAGCACAACTGTTTTCAGATCACATTGACATTGCTCAGTTTGCCATACAATTAGGTAACTGGTGCTAGCATCCACAGATGAGGGATACCATTCGTCATTTGATTTTTCTGGGACTGTGTTACTTCACTCAGCATATCTTCTAGCTCCAATCATTTACCTGCAAAGTTCATGATGTCATCTTTCTTTACCTCTACATAGAACTCTGTTGTGTAGATGTACCACATTTTCTCTATCCACTTGTCAGTTGAGGAGCACTTGGGTTGGTTCCAGCTCCTTGCTATTGTGAAGAGAGCTGAAATAAACATGGCCGTGCATGTATCTCTGTGGTAAGATGAGACTTGTGGGTACATGCCTAGGAGTGGTATGGCTGGGTCAGGTGGCAAGTTCATTCCAAGTCTTCCAAAGGGTCTCCACACTGCTTTCCATAGTGGCTGTACCAGTTTACATTCCCACCAGCAGTGGATGAGTGTTCCCCTTTCCCCACAACCTCTCCAGCACTTGGTATCATTTGTTTTCTTGATCCTAGCCAGTCTTATTGGAGTAAGATGATATCTTAAAGTGGTTTTGATTTGCATTTCCTTAATGATTAGTGATGTTGAACACTTCTTGAGGTGTTTCTCAGCCATCTCTAATTCCTCACTTGTGAAGTCTCTGTTCAGCTCTTTGCTCCATCTATTGAGTGGGTCATTTGTTTTCTTTCTTCTTTGTTTTTTGAGTAGTTTA
>VZQC01009601.1:830915-893613 GCA_009823505.1 Rhizomys pruinosus | reverse complement strand
GACCTTAATTCTTGTGCAGCTGCTGTCTGATTTAGGAAGTCTTTTCCTATGCCTATGTCTTGTAGTCTGCTGCCAACTTTTTCTTCTATCACCTTCAGAGTTTGGGGTTTCACGTTGAGGTCTTTAATCCATCTGGAGTTGACTTTTGTACAGGGTGAGAGGTAGGGGTTTAATTTCATTCTTCTACAAGTGGTGATCCAGTTTTGCCAACACCACTTGCTGAAGATGCTGTCTTTCCTCCATTGTGTCTTCTTGGCCCCCTTGTCAAATATGAGGGGGCTGAAATTGTATGTGCTCAGGTTTGGATCTTCGGTTTTGTTCCATTGGTCAACAGATCTGTTTTTGTGCCAGTACGAGGCTGTTTTATGACTATAGCCCTGTAGTATAGTTTGAAGTCTGGTATAGAGATCCCCCCTGTATTGCTCTTTTCACTCAGGGTTGTTTTGGCTATTCGGGGTCTTTTGTTTTTCCAAATGAAATTAAGGATTTTTTTTTCCAAGCCTGTGAAGAAATTCTTGGGGATTTTAATTGAGATTGCATTAAATCTATACAAGAGTTTGGGTAGAATGGACATGTTTACTATATTAATTTTTCCAATCCATGAGCATGGGAGGTTTTTCCATCTTCTGATGTCTTCTTCAATTTCCTTCTTCAGTTTAAAATTTTTGTTGTAGAGATCTTTGGTGTCTTTGGTTAGGTTCATTCCTAGGTATTTTATTGTTTTTGAAGCTATTGTGAGAAGGTCTCCTTGAATTCCTTGTTCGGTTGCTTGTTGTTGGTGTAAAGAAAGGTACTGATTTTTCTAGGTTAATTTTGTATTCTGCACTTTACTGAAGCTCTTAATCGTTTCTAGGAGTTTTCTGGTGGAGTTTTTAGCATCCCTTAGGTAAACAATTATATCATCAACAAAAACAGATAGCTTGACTTCCTCTTTTCCAATTAGCACTCCTTTAATTTCCTTTTCTTGCCTTATTGCCCTAGCCAGTGCTTCAAGCACTATATTGAAGAGGAGAGGCAGCAAGGGGCAGCCTTGTCAGGTTCCTACCTTTATGGGGAATCCTTCTAACTTTTCTCCATTTAGGATAATGCTGGCTGTGGATTTCTTACATATGGCTTTATGTTGAGGAATGATCTTTCTAGTCCAATTCCCTCTAGTACTTCAAAAAATTTTTTTAATTTTATTTATTTCTGTATGTGTATGAACGTACTGTCTGCATGCAAGTTTGTGCACCCGTGTCGTGCAATGCTGCAGAGGTCAGAAGAGGGTGTCGAATTCCCCTGGAACTGGAGTTCTCCTGGAATTGGAGTTTCAGACGGTTCTTGGCTGCCATGTGGGTGCTGGGGATCAAACCCGGGTCCTCTGTAAGAGCGGTCGGCGCTCTTAACCACTAGGCCATCTCTCCAGTCCCCCCTCTAGTACTTTAATCATGAAGGGATACTGGATTTTGTCAAAGGCTTTTTCTGCATCAATTGAGATGATTGTGTGGTTTTTGTCCTTCAGTCCCTTTGTGTTTTTATGATATCTACTGCTTTTTGTATGTTGAACCATCCCTGAATCTCTGGTATGAATCCAACTTGATCATGGTGAATGATCTTCTTGATGTGGGTATGTATACGGTTTGCAAGTATTGAGAATTTTTGCATCTGAGTTCATTAATAAGATGGATCTGTAGTTCTCTTTTTTGGTTGCATCCTTGCCTGGTTTTAGTATTGGAGTGATGCTGGCTTTATAGATTTCCCTCTGCTTGTATCCTTCTGAACAGTTTGAGTAATAATGGTTGTTAAGTCCTCTTTAAATGTTTTATAGAATTCTGCTGTGAAACCGTCTGGGCCTGGGCTTTTTTTAGTTCGGAGGTTTCTTATTTCATCTTCAATTTCTTCATATATTATGGGTCTGTTTAAGCTGTTGATCTCTTCTTGGTTGAGCTTTGGTGATTCCCAGGATTTCAGATATTCATCCATTTCTTCTAGGTTTTCAAACTTAGTAAAGGTTTTTGACATATTCCCATATGATTTTCTGGAGTTTTTCATTGTCTGCTGTGATAGTTCCCCTTTCATTATGGATTGTATTGATTTGGAGTTGTTCCTTCTTTCTTTTGGTTAACTGGGCTAGAGGTCTGTCTATCTTGTTTATTCTTTCAAAGAACCAACTTTTGGATTCATTGATTGTTTTGTATTGTTTTCTTTGTTTCTATTTCTTTTATTTCTGCTCTGATTTTTGTTATTTCTTCCTGTCTGTTGCGTTTAGGGTTCATCTGTTGTTGCCTCTCAAGTGCTTTTAGCTGCAGTATTAGATTGTTCACTTGTGCTCTTTCTGTTTTTCTAATATAGGCACCCAGGGCTATAAACTTACCTCTTGGGACTGCTTAAAGTATCCCATAGGTTTTGTTGTGTTGTATTATCCCTGTCATTCAGTTCCAAGAATGCTTGTATTTCTTTATCTCTTCCTTGACCCATTCATTATTCAAGAGTGTATTATTTAATTTCCATGTGTTCTTGTAGATAGTAGGGCTTATCGTGGTGTTGATAGTGAGCTTTATTGTGTTGTGGTCTGATAGAATGCATGAAATTATTTCAATCTTTTTGTATTTGTGGAGGTTTCTTCTGTGTCCCAGTATGTGGTCGATTTTGGAGAATGTTCCCTGGGGGGATGAGAAGAAATTGTATTCTCTGGTATTAGAGCGGAGTATTCGGTAGATGTCTGTGAGGTCCGTTTGGTGTATCTATCATTCAGTTCAGATGTCTCTGTTTATTCTTTGTCCAGTTGACCTGTCCAAAGGGCTCAGTGGGGTATTTAAGTCCCCTACTATGAGTGTACTGGGGTTAGTGTGTGCCTTGTGGTCCTGGAGAAATGTCTTTATAAAGTTTGGTGCACCAGAGTTTGGGGCATATATATTCATGATTGTGAAATCTTCATGGTGAATTGTTCCTTTGATAAAAATATAATGGCCTTCTTTGTCTCTTCTGATTTCTCTTACTTTGAAGTCTATTTTGTCTGATATTAAAATAGCAACACCTGCTTTCTTTTTGGTACCATTTGCTTGGAATATTTTTTTTTTCCATCCTTTCACTTTAAGGTGGTGCCTATCCTTGAAAGTAAGATGTGTTTCTTGTAGACAGTATATCGATGGGTTCTGTTTCCTAATCCAATCTCCCAGTCTATATCTTTTGATTGGGGAATTTAGTCCATTAATATTTTTTTGCCTTATTATCCATTTGCGGTTTTGGTCTAGGTTTCTACTTCTGCAGTTATGCTTATTAATTTCTCTTTCTAGGTGCCTGGGGATGGTTGCTCCTTTCTTCTGTCCTTTGAATTGCTTCAAGTATTCTCTGAAGGGTTGGTTTTTCTGGACATGTATTCTTTTATCTTGTTTATGTCATGGAAGATTTTTCTCTCTCCTTCAAGTATAATTGACATTTTTGCTGGGTATAATAACCTGGGTTGGCATCTATAGTCTTTTAACACTGGGAATGCTTTGCTTCACATTCTTCTTGCTTTCATAGTTTGCACTGAGAAGTCAGTTGTAATTCTGATAGGTTTCCCCTTATAGGTCACTTGTTGTTTTTCTCTTGTGGCTTTAAAGATTTTGTCTTTGGTTTGGGCATCTAGCATTTTAACTATGATATGGCATGGAGAGTTTCTTTTCTGAACTTGTCTGTTTGGAGTTCTATGTGCTTCTTGTATTTGTATGGGTTTGTCTTTTTTAGTTTGGGGAAATTTTCATCTATTATTCTGTTGAAGATCTGATCAATATCATTCTCCACATCATAGGAATGATATTGATTATTCCTATGATGTGGAGGTTTGATCTTTTCATAGCGTCCCACATTTCCTGGTTGTTCCACTTTTGTGTATTTTTAAATTTTTCATAATCTTTACTTGAGGTTTTTAGTTGTTCTGTGTTATCTTCCAGGTCTGATATCCTTTGTTCTGCTTCCTCCATTCTGCTTCTGAGGCTTTTTCCATTCCTTTCTTCTTGATGGGATGAGTGTTTGATTTCTTTTTTCATTTCATCTTCTGATTTCTTTAATATTTCCACTTCCTTTTGGAGCTTCTCAATCTCTTCCTGTAGCTCTTTGCTTCGCTGGTTTGTTTCCTTATCTTTTCAACATGGGATATTTTCAGTGTTTCCACTTCCTTCCAGAGTTTGTCATTCTCTCTCTCTAGGTCCTTCTTGAGTTTTTCATTCTCTTTTCTTAGTTCTCTGACTTGTTATTAATTTTTTATTTCTTTGAGTATGTCCACAATTGTACTTCTAATATCTGTGTCCTGGACCATCCCCAGGGGGATCCCACTGTAGCAATCTTCCACAGGGTTGGTAGAGCTTGGTGTGGGATTATCCTGCACCTTTCCCATGTTGTCTCTTCTTCATGTCCCTGGCATATGGGTTTCTCTTTGCCTGTATTCCAATGTGAATCCCAAATGCCTCTTCACTGTGTTGAAGGCTTGCTTTGCTTGCCTCCTTCAGATGCCTTCATTGATTGACTGATTGGCTTTTCTTCTTTTCTAAGGAGTGTTGACTTGTCTAAGTTTTAGGCTTTCTATTGGACGTCTAACTCACTCTTCCCTTTCTGTTCTGAAGTTTCTCCAAAGAATCCACTTGGACACTCAGCAATCCCAGGTGACCAGGGGGTGGGGGTGGGGGGTGGCAGATGGAAATGACACTTCCTGTTTAGTCCGCACCCAGGTACCTGTGCTTCAGGTGGTCTTGGGAAATGCCCAATCTCCAACTGTGTGTTTTCTAAAGCTAAAAGTAATAATCACTAATTTTTGGTGCTATAACATAAAATGACTTTTCTAGGTAACTGTGAACATAGTTTGACAAAGAATAGCGATGAGGCGGGTGTTGAAGACTTATTGTTTATTCAGCTTTAAACGTCAGCTGTACTTCTGCTGACAGGACTATGGCTCCTTGACTGCCATTGTGTTTGTCTTATACAAACACCACCAGTAGCAAAGCTGCTAGGTAAGCACATCTGGCCTGCTAGGTTGGTAACTGCATTATCAAAAAAAAAAAAAAAAAAATCCCCAATCAATGCTCAATACCTAAGACGTGTTGGCAAGACATCAAACTTTCAAAGTGGGCTAAACATTTTGCAGCAATGTAAATTAGCAGGTCCCTGCTGTGTGTAGCAAAGGCTTCCTAGGGCCAGCAGCTCAGGGGTGCATGGCCTTGGTGGGGGGCTTCTTGCCAGAATTCTCACCATGAGAGGGGAGACTAAACCTGCCCCTGCTGAGTCTCACAGGGCAGCAGGCCTGGATCTTGCTTCTGTATTTCTATTGTATTCTTTTCAAAGCATCACATTCTGCTGACCAGGCTCCTGGGGTTCTCTGTCACTCCAACATTGTCTTCTCTTTGGTGGGTAAAGCCTGGAGCTTGGAAATCACCCTTGGCCCTCACTTCCTCACTCCGAAGCCAATCCCAGGAACTGCTGAGTCCATGGCGCACACGTTTTCAGTCTTTCGTTCCTCCTGGCTCCCCATTCTCCTAGTCCTGGCCACCTTCATCTTTTGCCAGGGGTCCGGCAACAGACTGGGGTTGATTCACCCTGACCTTTACTGCTGTCCTCTGCTCACGGATCCGTCCTTGGCAGCCAGGGGATACCTGAAGAAGTCATCATCCCACACAACACTGTCAGTGGTTTCTTGTCATCCAAAAATAAATACTCAAAGGTTCCACAGCAGCCGCCAAACCCTGCCCAGCCTGCTGCCACAATCATGTCTCTTTGCCCCATCCCAGCCTCGCTTTGCTGCTCCAATCCACCCTCCTGCCTCTGCCCACCCCCCACCTCCACCCCCACCCTCAGCAGCAGCACCATGGGTAGGGAAAGCAGAGCAGTGTGGCCCAGCCTCGGTCTGACTGTGAGCATGATGTCAACACTGTCCCTGGTGGTCCAGGGTCGGCTAGTTTTGGTCACTGTGAACATCTGATGCTGGGACATTTGTTATAAAAAGCCACTGCAGCGTGCAACTGTGAATGTGTGCCCTGCATGTCCTCAGTTTCCACCGAGGGCCTGGTTCTGTGCTGGGTCTCACCTAGCAGAGCCCATTATTCTGGGTCCTCGAGCCTCCTTGGGCTCCTCAGACGCCCCTTGTTTTCTGTGACCTTGACAGCTTTGCAGAGTGCTGCTCAGGCATGAGTGGAACATCTCAATTTGGCTCACCTGATCTTCTCATGAACAGACCGAGACTGGGGTTCTGGACAGGAAGATCATGCAGAAGTGAGGCTCTCATCACAGCACACGAGGAACACAGCCAGCGTCCTGACGACCTGTCACTGGTGGCCGTTCCTCACTATCTGGATAAGGCGGTTCAGGTCTGACTTCCCCTCCAGCCTGCTCTCCCCTCCTGCACGCTGCTTCTGTGGGAGCTGCAGGGACTCACACTGCAGACTGAACACATGCTCCACAGTTCCTCCCACAAGGCCTCTGTTCTGTCCACTCACTTGTTCCAGTGCCTGTGGACATGTGTTCAATGCTCTAAGTTGGGCCCCATCACTGCGCTACTGATCTGGTTCCACAGATTCCTCATTTGGCCACCGGAAGCTCTGTCATCAGTGCTCATGGCCTGACACACTACACTGGCCACCTTGAGTGTGCGTCCGTGTACACTCATGGCCTGACACACCATACTGGCCACCTTGAGTGTACGTCCGTGTACACTCATGGCCTGACACACCACATTGACCACCTTGAGTGTGCGTCCGTGTACACTCATGGCCTGACACACCACACTGGCCACCTTGAGTGTACATCCATGTACACTCACGGCCTGACACACCACACTGGCCACCTTGAGTGTGTGTCCGTGTACACTCATGGCCTGACACACCACACTGGCCACCTTGAGTGTGTTGGATAGCTTTAGTGTCAACTTGACACACCTGGGTTGAGGAGCCTCAGTTGGGGAATTGGCTCCATTGGACTGGCCTGTGGCCACGTCTGTGGAGTATTATCTTGATTGTTGAGCAATGTGGGAGGGCCCAGCCCTCTATGGGTGGTGCCACTCTGGACAGGTTGTTGTGTACTGTATAAGAGGTCAGGCTGGGCATGGGGCAGGGGAGCAAGCCACTGAACAGCATTCCTCCATGGCCTGTGCTTCAGCTCCTGCCTCCAGGTTCCTGCCCTGAGTTCTTGCCTTGGGCTCCCTGAGTGAGAACTGTGACCCAGGAGATGTAAGCTGAATAAACCCTTTCCTCCCCAAGTTGGTGTCGGTCAGAGTGTTTTGTCACAGCAATGGAAGACAAACTAGGACAGTCCGTGTACACTCATGGCCTGACACACTACACTGGCGACCTTGAGTATGCGTCCGTGTACACTCATGGCCTGACACACTACACTGGCGACCTTGAGTGTGCGTCCGTGTACACTCATGGCCTGACACACTACACTGGCCACCTTGAGTGTGCGTCCGTGTACACTCTTGTTATCTAGCACTGAGAGATCACTCCTGGCTCACCTCAGTCTTCCCAGCTCTGGCTAGATCATTTCACCAAAGAACCCTGGTTCTGTCTCAGAGAGGATGCTGGGAACCCAGTGTCTACACACTGGAAGTCTTCCATAAAACTGAGCCCAAGAAGAGGTTTTTTTTTTGTTTTTTTTAGGACAGGTCTCTCCCTTAGCCTCAGCTATCCTGGAACTCATATGTAGCACAGGCTGGCTTTGAACTCACAGAGATCCACCTACCTCTCCTCCTAAGTTCTACAGTTTTAGAAAGAAAGGAGTACATATCTGAATTGAACTCCTTTATATAATCTTGGGGTGACCTTTTAGAGTATAAAGCTTAATTCCCTGGTTTGTTTTTATGAACACAAGTGCTACTTAATGAACTAAAAGAGATGATTCAGGATAATTATGGCCAAGTGAATGCATTTTTGCCACTGTAAAGAGCTACAGAAATGATTTTAATCAGCTTAAAGGCAGGCCTTGCGGGCTTCCAGATCTTGGTTCCTGAGTCACTTGGGAAGGGAGCGTCAGTTTCCTGAGAACTGACTCATTTATCTCCTGTTTCTCCTCTTATCTGATCTTTGGTCCTTCTACAGTGCCGTCAGTTATAACTTCCTATCTCTGCTACAAACTGCTCCTGCAGACAGACACAAAAGTAGAGCTGAGCCTGCTCTTTGTTTGCTTTATTTGTAGAGGGGACTGTGGAGAGGGCACTGGAGTAGATGGGCCAGGGCTGCAGGGAGAATCTTCGCAGCAGGGTCACTGTAGTTACAATGGGGGGGGGGGGTTCGCCACAGAAATCTAAGGCTCAAGGAAAGCAGAAGGAGGGGTCCACTGCTGATGGGGTGCCAGGGGGCTCTGGACAGCCATGGGATAGCTGGGCTGCGAAACTGAACGACAACCCAACAGACAACACAATGACTTGTACAGCAGGCAGCCAGGAGGCCTGGAGGCCTGTCTCCCGTACGTGCTGCACACGTCTATAGAACAATCTTGGGTCAGAATTCTGGCAAGCGAGTCATCAGTGGAAGGTGGCTAAGTTTCATCATTTATAAAAGTCAGGAATCCATGAGTTACACAGAGCGAAGGGAGGAGACAAGGAGGAAAACACACGGGGCATGTGCCAACTGCTCTGCTAGTAGTTTCTGTCTGGCCATTGAGAAGTAAAACCTAACCCCCAAACACAGCATGGCCCCTCTGCCCAAGAGTTACATAAACACAGCATGGAAGGACAAAGCCATCACTAGGAAGCGTGCGAGCCTGCTGAGGTGAGTGCTCTGCGACTCCCAAACGGCTCGCACAGTTCTCTCCAGATCCCATGGCTGCTCTTCCCCCTGGGCAGTGAGACAGGTCAGCTCGGAATGGAAGAGGTTCTGCTCTGCTGCTCAGCAGCTCAGCGTGGGTTTATCTTCCTAGAAACTATACATGGCTGAAATGATGAAAACTGAACGTGTGTTCCTGCTCACCACAGCACAACTTAAAAAACAAATTCAGGTGCCAGGATGGTGGTGCACACCCTTAATCTAGCACTCAGGAGGCAGAGGAAAGCGGATCTTTGTGATTCAAGGCCAGCTGGGTCCACAGAGCTGGAGCTACAGCAGGGAGACCCTGTCTCTCAAGGTGTCTCTGGCTTTCCGGAGATGTACCACTCAGACTCCAGGGATGCACAGAGGCAGAGTGGGGTGTACTTGAAATTCATGCCTCCCTCAGGGAGGCCAACAGAGCTGAAGTTTGGTCACGGGTACAGACGTTGCAAAAGGTGTGCTCTCTGTCTTCTGCTGCCCAGTTCTTCATATTTATTTAGTAACAGTTGAATCCATAAAGTACTAGGAACATGTTAAAAATTTTTATTAATTATTTTTCTTTTATGTGTGAGGATATGTACTGCCTTTGTGTAAGTGTATGCATGATGCGTGCCCACAAGAGTCAGAAGAGGGCATTGGATCCTTGGAATGGAGTTACAGATGGTTGTTAGCCACTACGTGGGTGCTAGGAATCAAAACCAGCTCCACTGAAGTACAGCCAGTGCTCTTACTCTGGCCATCTCTCCAGACCCAGAAAAGTTACATTTTCATAGGACAGTAAAGCCAACAGATCAAATATGCTTTTCTTTTTTTTAATTTAAATTTTATTTTTGTATTATATTGTGTCTTTTCTTTTTTTTTTTCACCCGTGTCGTGCAATGTTGCAGAGGTCCGAAGAGGGGTCTTGAAGTTCCCCAGGAATTGGAGTTCTCTGGAATTGGAGTCTTAGTTAAGATGGTTCTTTAGCCACCATGTGGGTGCTGGCGATCGAACCCCGGTCCTCTGCAAAGCGCATTCAGTGCTCTTAACCGCTAGGCTATCTCGTGCCAGCCCCAAATATGCTTTTCTATTACAGACCTCAGTAATTTCATTAGTCACATCTAGGGATGCCCCAAAGTTAAGGCTCAATGCCATCACCTCTTACACTCTGGCTTTTGTGCAGGCTGGTGGCAGCCAAGAAGATGACAAGAGCTTAGGTCATGCCTCATGAATCTAACCTCAAGTGACGACGGGCATCATGACCTCTACAGATCTCCCGCTCATAAAACAAATCACGTGACTTCCATATCTGAGAGAAAAACCTGAAGAAAAACATTAAGTGTAAACACACCTCTTGGCCTGAAGCATGGACTTGCTTTTTCTCTTGTGAGTATAAGAATTTGAATGTAGAAAATATTAAGTTAAAGAAGACCATTTATTTTTCCTGAGCTTGTGAAGAAACTCTTGGGGGATTTTAATTGGGATCCAATTGAATCTTATATTAGTTGTAGAAGGTCATTTTTACTAGCTAGTTATCCCAATCCATGGCATAGGAGGTCTTTCCATCTTTGATGTCTTCTTCAATTTCCTTTCTCAGGAGTTTAAAGTTTTTGTTTTTGTTGTTGTTTTTTTTTTTTTTGAGCTCTTTCGGTGTCTTTGGTTAGGTTTGTTCCAGGTATCTTATTATTTTTGAGGCTATTGTGAATGGGAAGGTCTCCTGGAATTCCTTGTTCAGTTGCTTGGTATTGGGTATAAGAGATGGATACTGATTTTTAGACTTATTTTATCCTGCACTTTAGCTTGAAGCTCTTTAATTTTTCTAGAGTTTTTCTGTTGGAGCTTTTTTACGCATCCCTTAGGTAAACAATCAATCATCAGCAAAAAGGGATTTACTTCCTCTTTTCCAATTAGTACTCCTTTATTTCTTCTTGCCTTATTGCCCAGCCAGTGTTTCAAGCACCATATTGAAGAGGAGTGGCAGCAAGGGGCAGCCTTGTCAGGTTCCTACCTTTATGGGGAATCCTAATTTTTCCATTGGATAATTTGGCTGTGGGTTTTCCGTATATGGCTTTGATTACATTGAAGGAATGATCCCTCAGCCAATTCCCTCTAGGACTTTAAGCATGAAGGGATGCTGGATTTTGTCAAAGGCTTTTTCTGCATTAATTTAGATGATCATGTGTTTTTTTCTTTCAGTCCATTTATGTGTTTTGGTATTTATTAATTTTCGTATGTTGAACCTCCCTGCATCTCTGGTATGAATCCAACTTGGTCATGATGGATGATCTTTTGATGTGGTTTGCAAGTATTTTGTTGAGAATTTTGGCATCTATGTCTTATTAGTAAGATGGGTCTATATTCACCTTTTTGGTTGTATCTTTGCCTTGGCCTGGTTTTGGTTTAGAGTGATACTGGCTTCATAGAAGGAATTTGGGAGATTTCCCTCTGCTTGAATCCTTCTAAACAATTTGAGTTATAATGTTGTAAGTCTTTTTGAAATGTTTTATAGACAATTCTGCTGTGAAACCATTTGGGCCTGGGCTTTTTTTTAGTTGGGAGGTTTCAAAAAAAAAAGCATATAGCAGGGTGGATGCAGCAGTGAACATACATGCGACAATTACACTGTGTGGGGTGTGTGGAAATGAACACTCACGTGGAAACCCCACCTACAGCCCGACCCCAAGAAGGCCAAGGTCAGCAGAAACGGCACATCCAACAGAAGGGGCTTCCTTGACCCGGTGACTGGCACAGCCTTTCTACTGTCAGCTGAGGCATGATCCACTAATGACTACACAATTCTGAGGGGTCACTGGGCATCAAGAAGAGGAGCATGGACAAGCACCTTACCATAAAGTGAATGCAGACTCCACAAGAGCACGGTTTGTCTGAGCACCTTTCATTACCCCACCTCTGGTGCTTATAGTCACCACTCATTACATATCTGAATGCTTGAAGAGAGTAGAGGCAAGAATCCGGTCTTAGGTCGACAGAAACAGGCAGGAGACACAGCACACCAGTCACCACCACAACCCACTTAACTATTATAATGAAAAGAGTACTTTCCAAATACTAGCAGTCATTTCCTTGATGTAAACATTCAAAAGCCTTAGCTATAAAATAACTGTCAATATATTGAGAGTGTCGAATAGTAATCACATCTTTTATAAATATTTGAGAACATTCCATGAAAATTCATGATGGTCATTTCCAAAATAAGCATTGTGAAACTACAAAAGGATGATTTAATTCGGTTCTAATTTCTTAACAAATCAAATTTCTAATTTTAAGACTTAAAATTTCTCAGAAGAAAAAAAAGGGAGGAGATAATGCATGTTCTTAAGCTACAACAAAACAAACAACCAAAAAACCCTGTGACCTGTTAAAAGCTAAAGGCAAATTTTTCTGGGAATTTATGACAAATGTAACCATTTCCTACTGGAGTATTACTAACATTCAGAAAGCAAACACCATATCACTAACCCATAAAACCTTTAAAACAAACCCTGAGTCCCAGGAGAGGTGGCGGGGGTGGGTTTTACTTTACCTTGAACCATGAGCATGGGCTCCTTGCCCCCACCATGGACCAACATCTCTCTGCGGTAGCGCTCCCCAGCGGCTCTGTGAAGAAGAGATTCTGTCACCCACACTGCTCACACAGCCTTCCAGGCTCCAGCCACATGTGTCTTGCATGTCTCAAAAGAAGCCACGATGAGGCCACTCTTGTAAAAACTGCCAGCTTGTGACCACTATTTTTCAGGAATTCCGCAATAAAGAAAACCAAGTGTAATTTCTTAACTACATGAGGTGAACTGTGTTTCCAGCTTTTTATTTTGTTAGCGAGGAGCAGCCTTTCTCAGTAGAAAGGATGACTGCTTTTCTGTATTCCAAAATGGTATCCTGTACAGTGTCATTTTTAGGATTATTTTAAAGGGAGGGCAAAATGACTGAGGCTAGTCTTTACATTCAGACAGGAAGCTAAGGGCCATATAATACAGACAGCAGGAAGGCAAGGAGCCCACCAGCACCTCTGCTCAGGTAACACTCAGCTTGAGGACTGCGCCCTGTGGGTTCTGGTGTCAGGAGANAGGACAGCTGGGGCTACAGGGAGACAGTGTCTCAAAAAGAGAAAAAAAAACTGTTTTCTGCAAATCTTTCTAATTATTTTCATCTCATGAACAATATTAAATTGTACAAAATATTACACAAATAAAAATAGCATTCATTTTACTCTTAAGAACAGATCTAATCTTTATCATATATCAAGATGTACAGTTTATTAATTTTGATTATTTTTATTACTAAAGTAATAATTGTGTCATAATATAAAACACAAAAATGACAGTGACTTTTTTATTTATTTATAGCTTTCTGTGTCTATTTCTTATTTCTTTATCAATGTTGTTCTCTTTCCTGACTTATTCTAAATGTATAAATATTAATGATGTATAATCCTTTTTTGGAGACAGGGTCTCCAAATATTAATGATGTATAATATTAATGATGTATAATCTGTTTTTTTAGACAGGGTCTCCCTTTAGCCTCAGCTATCCTGGAACTCACTATGTAGCACAGGCTGGCTTTGAACTCACAGAGATCCACCTACCTCTGCCTCCTAAGTTCTACAGTTTTAAAGAAAGGAGTACATATCTGAATTGACTCCTTATATTAATCTTGGGGTGACCTTTTAGAGTATAAAGCTTAATTCCCTGGTTTGTTTTTATGAACACAAGTGCTACTTAATGAACTAAAAGAGATGATTCAGGATAATTATGGCCAAGTGAATGCATTTTTGCCACTGTAAAGAGCTACAGAAATGATTTTAATCAGCTTAAAGGCAGGCCTTGCGGGCTTCCAGATCTTGGTTCCTGAGTCACTTGGGAAGGGAGCGTCAGTTTCCTGAGAACTGACTCATTTATCTCCTGTTTCTCCTCTTATCTGATCTTTGGTCCTTCTACAGTGCCGTCAGTTATAACTTCCTATCTCTGCTACAAACTGCTCCTGCAGACAGACACAAAAGTAGAGCTGAGCCTGCTCTTTGTTTGCTTTATTTGTAGAGGGGACTGTGGAGAGGGCACTGGAGTAGATGGGCCAGGGCTGCAGGGAGAATCTTCGCAGCAGGGTCACTGTGGTTACAATGGGGGGGGGGGTTCGCCACAGAAATCTAAGGCTCAAGGAAAGCAGAAGGAGGGGTCCACTGCTGATGGGGTGCCAGGGGGCTCTGGACAGCCATGGGATAGCTGGGCTGCGAAACTGAACGACAACCCAACAGACAACACAATGACCTTGGTACAGCAGGCAGCCAGGAGGCCTGGAGGCCTGTCTCCCGTACGTGCTGCACACGTCTATAGAACAATCTTGGGTCAGAATTCTGGCAAGCGAGTCATCAGTGGAAGGTGGCTAAGTTTCATCATTTATAAAAGTCAGGAATCCATGAGTTACACAGAGCGAAGGGAGGAGACAAGGAGGAAAACACACGGGGCATGTGCCAACTGCTCTGCTAGTAGTTTCTGTCTGGCCATTGAGAAGTAAAACCTAACCCCCAAACACAGCATGGCCCCTCTGCCCAAGAGTTACATAAACACAGCATGGAAGGACAAAGCCATCACTAGGAAGCGTGCGAGCCTGCTGAGGTGAGTGCTCTGCGACTCCCAAACGGCTCGCACAGTTCTCTCCAGATCCCATGGCTGCTCTTCCCCCTGGGCAGTGAGACAGGTCAGCTCGGAATGGAAGAGGATCTGCTCTGCTGCTCAGCAGCTCAGCGTGGGTTTATCTTCCTAGAAACTATACATGGCTGAAATGATGAAAACTGAACGTGTGTTCCTGCTCACCACAGCACAACTTAAAAAACAAATTCAGGTGCCAGGCATGGTGGTGCACACCTTTAATCCTAGCACTCAGGAGGCAGAGGAAAGCGGATCTTTGTGAGTTCAAGGCCAGCCTGGTCCACAGAGCTGGAGCTACAGCAGGGAGACCCTGTCTCTCAAAGGTGGTCTCTGGCTTTCCGGAGATGTACCACTCAGACTCCAGGGATGCACAGAGGCAGAGTGGGGTGTACTTGAAATTCATGCCTCCCTCAGGGAGGCCAATAGAGCTGAAGTTTGGTCACGGGTACAGACGTTGCAAAAGGTGTGCTCTCTGTCTTCTGCTGCCCAGTTCTTCATATTTATTTAGTAACAGTTGAATCCATAAAGTACTTAGGAAATGTTAAAAATATTTTATTAATTATTTTTATTTTATGTGTGAGGATACTGTACTGCCTTTGTGTAAGTGTACTGATGTCATGCAGTGCCCACAAGAGTCAGAAGAGGGCATTGGATCCCTTGGAACTGGAGTTACAGATGGTTGTTAGCCACTACGTGGGTGCTAGGAATCAAACCCAGCTCCACTGAAAGTACAGCCAGTGCTCTTAACTGGCCATCTCTCCAGACCCAGAAAAGTTACATTTTCATAGGACAGTAAAGCCAACAGATCAAATATGCTTTTCTTTTTTTTTAATTTAAATTTTTATTTTTGTATGCGTATGAATGTACTGTCTGCTTATAGGTTTGTGCACCCGTGTCGTGCAATGTTGCAGAGGTCAGAAGAGGGTCTTGAATTCCCCAGGAATTGGAGTTCTCCTGGAATTGGAGTTACAGATGGTTCTTAGCCACCATGTGGGTGCTAGGGATCGAACCCAGGTCCTCTGCAAGAGCATTCAGTGCTCTTAACCGCTAGGCTATCTCTCCAGCCCCAAAATATGCTTTTCTATTACAGACCTCAGTAATTTCATTAGTCACATCTAGGGATGCCCCAAAGTTAAGGCTCAATGCCATCACCTCTTACACTCTGGCTTTTGTGCAGGCTGGTGGCAGCCAAGAAGATGACAAGATGCTTAGGTCATGCCTCATGAATCTAACTCAAGTGACGACGGGCATCATGAC
The DNA here is from genome assembly GCA_009823505.1 of Rhizomys pruinosus. Lineage (NCBI taxonomy): Eukaryota > Metazoa > Chordata > Mammalia > Rodentia > Spalacidae > Rhizomys > Rhizomys pruinosus. The sequence continues at coordinate 877,964 of VZQC01009601.1, read as the reverse complement.
CTCTACAGATCTCCCGCTCATAAAACAAATCACATGACTTCATATCTGAGAGAAAAACCTGAAGAAAAACATTAGTGTAAACACACCTCTTGGCCTGAAGCATGGACTTGCTTTTTCTCTTGTGAGTATAAGAATTTGAATGTAGAAAATATTAAGTTAAAGAAGACCATTTATTTTTCCTGAGCTTGTGAAGAAACTCTTGGGGATTTTAATTGGGATCCCATTGAATCTGTATATTAGTTTGAGTAGAATGGACATTTTTACTACGTTAATCCCAATCCATGAGCATAGGAGGTCTTTCCATCTTCTGATGTCTTCTTCAATTTCCTTTCTCAGGAGTTTAAAGTTTTTTGTTTTTGTTGTTTTTTTTTTTTTTTAGAGCTCTTTGGTGTCTTTGGTTAGGTTTGTTCCTAGGTATCTTATTATTTTTTGAGGCTATTGTGAATGGGAAGGTCTCCTGGAATTCCTTGTTCAGTTGCTTGTTGTTGGTATAAAGAATGGATACTGATTTTTCTAGACTTATTTTGTATCCTGCACTTTGCTGAAGCTCTTAATTGTTTCTAGGAGTTTTCTGGTGGAGTTTTTAGCATCCCTTAGGTAAACAATCATATCATCAGCAAAAAGGGATAGCTTGACTTCCTCTTTTCCAATTAGTACTCCTTTAATTTCCTTCTTGCCTTATTGCCCTAGCCAGTGTTTCAAGCACCATATTGAAGAGGAGTGGCAGCAAGGGGCAGCCTTGTCAGGTTCCTACCTTTATGGGGAATCCTAACTTTTTTCCATTTAGGATAATATTTGCTGTGGGTTTCCTGTATATGGCTTTGATTACATTGAGGAATGATCCCTCCAGCCAATTCCCTCTAGGACTTTAAGCATGAAGGGATGCTGGATTTTGTCAAAGGCTTTTTCTGCATTAATTTAGATGATCATGTGGTTTTTGTCTTTCAGTCCATTTATGTGTTTTATGGTATTTATTAATTTTCGTATGTTGAACCATCCCTGCATCTCTGGTATGAATCCAACTTGGTCATGATGGATGATCTTTTTGATGTGGTTTGCAAGTATTTTGTTGAGAATTTTGGCATCTATGTTCATTAGTAAGATGGGTCTATATTCACCTTTTTGGTTGTATCTTTGCCTGGTTTTGGTATTAGAGTGATACTGGCTTCATAGAAGGAATTTGGGAGATTTCCCTCTGCTTGAATCCTTCTAAACAATTTGAGTAATAATAGTTGTAAGTCTTTTTGAAATGTTTTATAGAATTCTGCTGTGAAACCATTTGGGCCTGGGCTTTTTTTAGTTGGGAGGTTTCAAAAAAAAAAGAGCATTTATAGCAGGGTGGATGCAGCAGTGAGACATACATGGACAATTACACTGTGTGGGGTAGTGTGGAAATGAACACTCACGTGGAAACCCCACCTACAGCCCGACCCCAAGAAGGCCAAGGTCAGCAGAAACGGCACATCCAACAGAAGGGGCTTCCTTGACCCGGTGACTGGCACAGCCTTTCTACTGTCAGCTGAGGCATGATCCACTAATGACTACACAATTCTGAGGGGTCACTGGGCATCAAGAAGAGGAGCATGGACAAGCACCTTACCATAAAGTGAATGCAGACTCCACAAGAGCACGGTTTGTCTGAGCACCTTTCATTACCCCACCTCTGGTGCTTATAGTCACCACTCATTACACATCTGAATGCTTGAAGGAGTAGAGGCAAGAATCCGGTCTTAGGTCGACAGAAACAGGCAGGAGACACAGCACACCAGTCACCACCACAACCCACTTAACTATTATAATGAAAAGAGTACTTTCCAAATACTAGCAGTCATTTCCTTGATGTAAACATTCAAAAGCCTTAGCTATAAAATAACTGTCAATATATTGAGAGTGTCGAATAGTAATCACATCTTTCTATAAATATTTGAGAACATTCCATGAAAATTCATGATGGTCATTTCCAAAATAAGCATTGTGAAACTACAAAAGGATGATTTAATTAGGTTCTAATTTCTTAACAAATCAAATTTCTAATTTTAAGACTTAAAATTTCTCAGAAGAAAAAAAGGGAGGGAATAAATGCATGAATTCTTAAGCTACAACAAAACAAACAAACAAAAAACCCTGTGACCTGTTAAAAGCTAAAGGCAAATTTTCTGGGAATTTATGACAAATGTAACCATTTCCTACTGGAGTATTACTAACATTCAGAAAGCAAACACCATATCACTAACCCATAAAACCTTTAAAACAAACCCTGAGTCCCAGGAGAGGTGGCGGGGGTGGGTTTTACTTTACCTTGAACCATGAGCATGGGCTCCTTGCCCCCACCATGGACCAACATCTCTCTGCGGTAGCGCTCCCCAGCGGCTCTGTGAAGAAGAGATTCTGTCACCCACACTGCTCACACAGCCTTCCAGGCTCCAGCCACATGTGTCTTGCATGTCTCAAAAGAAGCCACGATGAGGCCACTCTTGTAAAAACTGCCAGCTTGTGACCACTATTTTTCAGGAATTCCGCAATAAAGAAAACCAAGTGTAATTTCTTAACTACATGAGGTGAACTGTGTTTCCAGCTTTTTATTTTGTTAGCGAGGAGCAGCCTTTCTCAGTAGAAAGGATGACTGCTTTTCTGTATTCCAAAATGGTATCCTGTACAGTGTCATTTTTAGGATTATTTTAAAGGGAGGGCAAAATGACTGAGGCTAGTCTTTACATTCAGACAGGAAGCTAAGGGCCATATAATACAGACAGCAGGAAGGCAAGGAGCCCACCAGCACCTCTGCTCAGGTAACACTCAGCTTGAGGACTGCGCCCTGTGGGTTCTGGTGTCAGGAGAGGAAACAAGGCTTGCTCTCCTCCGTGTTCTTCACCAGCAGGTGCACCACAGAGCCTTGGAGAACGCTGTCTATGCTAACGGGGCTTTGGAGACTTTGAGACAGTGCCTCACTGTGAAACCCAGGCTGACCTCATACTTGGATCATCCTGCCTGAACCTTCCAGTACGGGGACTGGAGGTGTGAGCTACCATGCCTCACTCTGCAGACATTCATAGACACAAATTCTCCGTATTAAGCATCACCTTAAACCATGTATTTATTATTTTCTAATTTATGCAAAATAAAATTCTTTTAACACAACTGACTACATAATCTAATGAGATCAGACAACTGTTTTTTTTTTTTGTGGTGCTGATAAACTCAGGGCCCTGTGCATGGTAGTCAAGGGTGCTATACCACTAAGATACACATCTACCCTGAGTTAAAAAGATATTATTTTGATGGTATAAGCTCTAGAGGATCTTTTTGTATAATAGGCAATTCTATCCTTTTCTTCTTTTTTTTTTTGTCTTTTTGAGACAGGGTGTCCCTTTTAGTCCCAGCTGACCTGGACCAGGCTGGCCTTGAATTCATAGAGATCTGCCTGCCTCTGCTTCCCAAGTGCTGGGATTAAAGGCATGCACCACCACGCCCAGTGGCAATTCTATCTTAAACTGGATTTTTGTATGTGTGTGAATACACACAGAGGTGGGGTGTCCATATGTGCAGCAGGTCAGTTTGTGCATGTGTGTATGTGTGTGAGAGGCAGAAATTGAAATGGGGCACTTCCTCAGTCACTCTCCACCTTCTTCTTGAGGGAGGGGCTCCCACTGAACAGAGCTGCCTCATTCAGATACAAAGCTGCTCAGTGAGCTTCAGGGCTATGTCTGCTCACACTCCCAGCACTGGGCTTACACATGTGTGTTCACACTCCTGGCACTGGGCTTACACGAGTCTGCTCACACTCCTGGCACTGGGCTTACACGCGTCTGCTCACACTCCTGGCACTGGGCTTACACGCGTCTGCTCACACTCCCAGCACTGGGCTTACATGTGTGTGTTCACACTCCCGGCACTGGGCTTACACGTGTGTGTTCACACTCCCTGCACTTGGCTTACACGTGTGTTCACACTCCCAGCACTGGGCTTACACGTGTGTGTTCACAATCCCGGCACTGAGCTTACACGTGTGTGTTCACACTCCCGGCACTGGGCTTACATGTGTGTGCTCACACTCCCAGCACTGGGCTTACACATGTGTGTTTACAATCCTGGAACTGGGCTTACACATGTGTGTTCACACTCCCTGCACTTGGCTTACACATGTGTGTTCACACTCCCAGCACTGGGCTTACACATGTGTGTTCACACTCCCAGCACTGGGCTTACACATGTGTGTTCACACTCCCGGCACTGGGCTTACACGTGTGTGCTCACACTCCCAGCACTTGGCTTACATGCTTCTGCTCACACTCCCGGCACATGTTACCTGTTAAAAGGGTCCTGTAGGAAGCATTCCTTCCAAACCATAGACGCTACAGCCCTGGACATCAGGTAGGAGTAGTATTTGGCACCGTACCCCACAAGGTGGCTGAACCTCAGCTGCCAGGCCTGCCAAAACAAAAATCAGCATATAAATTGAGACCAGCAGGGACAGGACACAGTGAAGCACACATGGAGAGCACGGACAGGACACAGTGTAACACACATGGAGAGCATGGACAGGACACGGTGTAACACACATGGAGAGCATGGATAGGACATGGTGTAGCACACATGGAGAGCATGGACAGGACACGGTGTAGCACACATGGAGAGCACGGACAGGACACAGTGTAACACACATGGAGAGCATGGATAGGACATGGTGTAACACACATGGAGAGCATGGACAGGACACGGTGTAGCACACATGGAGAGCACGGACAGGACACGGTGTAGCACACATGGAGAGCATGGATAGGACACGGTGTAACACACATGGAGAGCATAGAGAGGACACGGTGTAGCACACATGGAAATTGAGACGGGCATGGATGGAACATTGTAGCACATGTGGAGAGCATGACAGGACACAGTGTACCACGCGTGGAGAGAACGGACAGGACATGGTGTACAGCACATAGAGAGCATGGACAGGACACAGTGTTGCACATGTGGAGAGCATGGACAGGACACGGTGTAGCACACGTGGAGAGAAAGGACAGGACACGGTGTTGCACATGTGGAGAGCATGGACAGGACACGGTGTAGCACACGTGGAGAGCATGGACAGGACACGGTGTAGCACACGTGGAGAGCACCGCAGAGCACGGCACAGAGGAGGTCGTGACACAGAGCACCACCTGAAGTAGGAGAGACCGCAGAGCACGGCACAGAGGAGGTCGTGACACAGAGCACCACCTGAAGTAGGAGAGACCGCAGAGCACGGCACAGAGGAGGTCGTGACACAGAGCACCACCTGAAGTAGGAGAGACCGCAGAGCACGGCACAGAGGAGGTTGTGACACAGAGCACCATGTGAAGTAGGAGAGACCGCAGAGCATGGCACAGAGGAGGTCGTGACACAGAGCACCATGTGAAGTAGGAGAGACCACAGAAGAAAACAAGTGAGACCCTGACCTTGGACTTGAGCCTCCAGAATGGTGACGCAATGCAATGCATTTCTGTCGTTTAAAAATCACCCAGTGTGTAGATTTACTATAGCCCAAGCAGACAGAACATACTTGAAGACAATTTTGCATCCGATAAATACAATCTTCAGACATATAAAGTACCTTTTATTCAAAATATATGGCTCAAGTTTTCAATTAAGTGAGTTTAATTACTTATGCTAATTATTTTCATGACCTAAAAGGAAGTCATTGTCATGAGTTTATTCTTTAATATTTTATTATTTTTGTTTTTATTTTATGTGTATGAATGTATTGCCTGTATGTGTGTCAGTTTACCAATGTCAGAAGTGTCAGCTCCCCTAGAACTGTATTATAGACAGTTGTTAGCCCCCATGGGGTACTAGGAATCGAACCCAGGTCCTCTACAAGAGCAGTCAGTACTCTTAACCACTGAGCCATCTCTCTAGCCCTGAGTTTACTTATTTTTAATTATTTGGTTAAAACACAAAGTTTGACTCTGCAGCCACTATTTGCTATGTGACCTTGTTTCAGATAGGTGGTTTTTCTAAAGCTGAAAGCTCCCGTATTTTTATCCTTTCACTTTATGATGTATCATTTTATGACAAAGTCAGAAGGCACTGAGAAGTGAGAGAGGAGGAGACTGGAGAGCTCTTAACTGTACACCAAGAACCTGCGTGCATCATTCCTAGAAACAACACATGCTAAGAACTCAAGGTGAGCCCGTGCAGCTCCTCACCACGCCAAGGACACCGGCAGGGCTCCTGTCCTCTCTAAGCCGGTTACCTCTATGCTTCTTCCCCTGGGTGTGGGCGCTAACTCCCCAGGATCATGTAACACAACCATGACATGAGGGTCTCAGGGGCTTCCAGGAGGCCGTAGCACTACTGGGATCACTGAACCTGAGAAACACAGTCCCACAGCCTCCCCTGCCAGCAAGACCCCTTGTTGTGGTCGGGAGGCAGATGGGGCAGGATGACTTTTGGCCTTGTTTGAACACAGTATGCATGCGTGTACACGTGGGTGTGTGGGTGTGTCCGTGTGTGAATGCATGTGAAAACTGAAAGTCAACATCGGGTATGTTTGTGTGTGAGTGTGTGTGTGTGTGTGTGTGTGCATATAAAAACTGAAAGTCAACATCGAGTATGTTTCTGGTTGGTCACTACCTTGCTTTTTGAGACAGGCATATATATCTATGTAGCCTGACCTTGCCACGTAGGCTCAGTGAACCCCAAGAGTCCTCCTGTCTCTGCCCCTGAGTGCCAAGGTGACAGATGAGTACCACCAGACCTAACTTTTTAAAAGTGAGTGCTGGGATCAAAACTCAAGTGCTCATGCTTACGTAGGAAGTGCCTGAGTCTCTAAGACAAATTCCAGCCCAACGTGGGCTTTAGAAGCACACGAGTGGCCTAGGACCATCTGTGGTCAAATTTTAGAATAGCTACCTTTGACTATGTTCTCAGCCAAAAGGCTGGGCTCTGGAAGTCATTTCAAACCTACAGAGTCCTTGTACTATTCGCTTTATTTAGAAGGGGGTTGTGCGTGGTTTCATGTTCTGCTGGAATCCTGACCTACCCCCAGTGCTTAGAACAGGCCACAGAGAGCAATGTGGACATGGTGACAGTCTAGCAGCAGAGCGTGCTGCTGCTTCAGTGACATTTCGCCAGGACGCTGGTGGCATCATAGCTGAAGCCGGTGTCTCACAGAAATGGCAGCATACAAGGTCAAGCAGCTTTGTCTCCTGGCTTTGAAACTTTTCTTCCTGGTGACTGGCCAGAACTAGTTTGGCAGCAGAGCTGAGCAGTTGCACTGTGTTTAGATTTGACTTGAGTACAGTTTTCTTTTATCTTGCAAGCAGACCTACTTTAACGCCAGCCTGATGGTAGCTAAGAAACGCTAGGTTCCTTTGTTTCCAGGACTCATGGGCTAAGTTCCCACATAACAAGAGTAATAAGGCCAGACCTTTAAGAAGCCCAGGAGAGCAGCAGGAATTGTGTGTGGTCACCTGTACTGGATGCGGGTATTCTGATGTCTCACTCCCTAACTACAGGTTTGAGTTTGTTATTACATCTTTCCCTGACCTTAAGACACACTAAAGGAATTACACCCACCTGACACCTCAGAGTCTGTAAGCTCTGGGCTAAGACCTGCAGTTCCCCTGCTGACTCAACACAGTTGCTGGATTCCTGCTAATCCAACCTAATATTAAGTCCTTGTTATCATTTCATTCTTTCATCTGAAAAAAATGAAAGGCATTATTTCATGTAAAGCTCTAGAATTAACATCACTTCCCTATTAAATCCAAGGTGTTGTTGTTCTTTTCTTCCAAAGAGGCATCTGCTGAAGGACAAAAGTTCTTGACATCCCTTCAAGTTTTCAACAACCACAGCCGCCTTTGCGAGGCCCCTTTTTATAGCCAGTCACTGCAGACTGGAATCCTCACATAGGCCCAGGACTGCTATCAACACCTGTCCTGCTTAGATGAGCCAGGATCCCATCTGTGAGAGGAAATACAGAGGTACTGAAGTGGACTGCCAGGTACCCAGACGAGGCTCCCAGGATCCTCAGTCTACAACTTTCTAGAAGCAGAAGAAGTTCAACGTGCCTGCCTGGCTGTTTACCACTTTCCCTTTCTGATTGATTGATTGATTGATATTTTATACAAGATTATCAAGTCTAGACCTGTTGATTGATTGATTGATATATATTTTGTACAAGATTATCAAGTCTAGACCTGTTGATTGATTGATTGATATATATTTTGTACAAGATTATCAAGTCTAGACCTGTGTTTCCCACCCTATGCCCCCACCCCACCAGAGCTCATGCATTCTGCCAAACATGCTTTTCATCTCTTTCTCGATATTCTCCATGTGGAAGTTGACTGTTTTGAGCAGAACTTCACTATTTCAGTCAGTTCTTTGATGCAGTCCTTTCTGTTGTTCTTGTTGTTGTTGTTTCCAATACAACTGCTTTGGACAAAAGCTCAACGGGCAGTGCACAAGAAATACTTACAACTAGGTAATTGGCACTAGCATCCACAGATGAGGGATACCATTCGTCGTTTGTTTTTCTGGGACTGTGTTACTTCACTCAGCATGATGTCTTCTAGCTCTAGCCATTTTCCTGCAAAGCTCATGATGTCAACTTTCTTTACTGCTTCATAGAACTCCATTGTGTAGATGTACCACATTTTCTCTATCCATTCGTCAGTTGAGGGGCATTTGGGTTGGTTCCAGCTCCTTGCTATTGTGAAGAGAGCTGAAATAAACATGGCCGTGCATGTATCTCTGTGGTGGCGTAAGTCTTGAGGGTACATGCCCAGGAGTGGTATGGCTGGGTCGGGTGGCAAGTTCATTCCAAGTCTTCCAAGGGTTCTCCACACTGCTTTCCATAGTGGCTGTACGAGTTTACATTCCCACCAGCAGTGGATGAGTGTTCCCCTTTCCCCACAACCTCTCCAGCACTTGGTATCATTTGTTTTCTTGATCCTAGCCAGTCTTACTGGAGTAAGATGATATCTTAAAGTGGTTTTGATTTGCATTTCCTTAATGATTAGTGATGTTGAGCAGTTCTTGAGGTGTTTCTCAGACATCTCTAATTCCTCGCTTGTGAAGTCTCTGTTCAGTTCTTTGCTCCATCTATTGAGCGGGTCGTTTGTTTTCTTTTTTCTTTGTTTTTTGAGTAGTTTATATATTCTGGAAATCAATGCTTTGTCAGATGTATCTGCAGTGAAGGTTTCCTCCCACTCTGTGGGATTTCTCTTCACTTCCTTGATTGTTTCTTTTGATGTACAGAAGCTTTTGAGTTTGATGAGGTCCCATTTGTCAATTGTCGACCTTAATTCTTGTGCAGCTGCTGTCTGATTTAGGAAGTCTTTTCCTACGCCTATGTCTTGTAGTCTGCTGCCAACTTTTTCTTCTATCACCTTCAGAGTTTGGGGTTTCACGTTGAGGTCTTTAATCCATCTGGAGTTGACTTTTGTACAGGGTGAGAGGTAGGGGTTTAATTTCATTCTTCTACAAGTGGTGATCCAGTTTTGCCAACACCACTTGCTGAAGATGCTGTCTTTTCTCCATTGTGGTTTCTTGGCCCCCTTGTCAAATATGAGATGGCTGAAATTGTATGTGCTCAGATTTGGATCTTCGGTTTTGTTCCATTGGTCAACAGGTCTGTTTTTGTGCCAGTACCAGGCTGTTTTTATGACTATAGCCCTGTAGTATAGTTTAAAATCTGGTATAGAGATCCCTCCTGTGTAGCTCTTTTCACTCAGGATTGATTTGGCTATTCGGGGTCTTTTGTTTTTCCAAATGAATTTAAGAACTTTTGTTTCCAAGCCTGTGAAGAAACTCTTGGGGATTTTGATTGGGATTGCATTAAATCTATACAAGAGTTTTGGTAAAATGGACATTTTTACAATGTTAATTTTCCCAATCCATGAGCATGGGAGGTTTTTCCATCTTCTGAGGTCTTCTTCAATTTCTTTCTTTAAGGGTTTAAAATTTTTGTTGTAGAGGTCTTTGGTGTCTTTGGTTAGGTTTGTTCCTAGGTATCTTATTGTTTTTGAGGCTATTGTGAGTGGGAAGGTCTCTTTGAATTCTTTCTCCAGTTGCTTGTTCTTGGTGTAAAGAAAGGCCATTGATTTTCTAAGGTTAATTTTGTATCCTGCCACTTTGCTGAAGCTGTTAATCGTTTCTAGGAGTTTTCTGGTGGAGTTTTTTGCATCCCTTAAGTAAACAATCATATCATCAGCAAATAGGGATAGTTTGACTTCCTCTTTTCCAATTAGTACTCCTTTAATATCCTTTTCTTGCCTTATTGCTCTAGCAAGTGTTTCAAGCACTATATTGAAGAGGAGTGGTGATAGGGGGCAGCCTTGCCGAGTTCCTACCTTTAAAGGGAATGTTTCTGTCATTTCCCCATTTAGGATGATATTGGCTGTGGGTTTCCTGTATATGGCTTTGATTACATTGAGGAATGATCCCTCCAATCCAATTCCTTCTAGGACTTTAAGCATGAAGGGATGCTGGATTTTGTCAAAGGCTTTTTCAGCATCAATTGAGATGATGGTGTGGTTTTTGTCTTTGATTCCGTTTATGTGTTTGATGATGTTTATTGATTTTCGTATGTTGAACCATCCCTGCATCTCTGGTATGAATCCAACTTGGTCATGATGGATGATCTTCTTGATGTGGGTCTGTATGCGATTTGCCAGTATTCTGTTTAGAATTTTGGCATCTGTGTTCATGAGGGAGATGGGTCTATAATTCTCCTTTTTAGTTGTATCTTTGCCTGGTTTTGGTAATAGAGTGATGTTGGCTTCATAGAAGGAATTTGGGAGAGTTCCCTCTGATTGTATACTTCTAAACAGTTTCAGAAATAATGGTTGTAGGTCTTTTTGAAATGTTTTATAGAATTCTGCTGTGAAACCGTCTGGGCCTGGGCTTTTTTTAGTTGGGAGGCTTCTTACTACATCCTCTATTTCTTCATATGTTATGGGTCTGTTTAAGCTGCTGGTCTCCTCTTGGCCAAGCTTTGGTGATTCCCAAGATTTCAGATATTCATCCATTTCTTCTAGATTTTCAAACTTGGTAGAATATAGGTTCTTGTAATATTCCCATATAATTTTCTTGATCTTTTCCTTGTCCGTTGTGATATTTCCCTTTTCATCACAGATTGTATTGATTTGGAGTTGTTCCTTCTTTCTTTTTGTTAACTGGGCTAGAGGTCTGTCTATCTTGTTTATTCTTTCAAAGAACCAACTTTTGGCTTCATTGATTTTTTGTATTGTTTTCTTTGTTTCTATTTCATTGATTTCTGCTCTGATTTTTGTTATTTCTTCCTGTCTGTTGCGTTTAGGGTTCATCTGTTGTTGCCTCTCAAGTGCTTTTAGCTGTAGTGTTAGATCATTCACTTGTGCTCTTTCTGTTTTTCTAATGTAGGCACCCAGGGCTATAAATTTCCCTCTTAGGACTGCTTTTAAGGTATCCCATAAGTTTTGTTGTGTTGTATTGTCATTGTCATTCAGTTCCAGGAATGTTTTTATTTCTTTCTTTATCTCTTCCTTGACCCATTCATTATTCAAGAGTGTGTTGTTTAGTCTCCATGTGTTCTTGTAGGCAGGAGGGCTTGTCCTGGTGTTGATGTTGAGCTTCATTGCACTGTGGTCTGACAGGATGCATGAAATTATTTCAATCTTTTTGTATTTGTAGAGGTTTCTTCTGTGTCCCAGGATGTGGTCGATTTTGGAGAATGTTCCGTGGGGTGCTGAGTAGAAAGTGTATTCTCTGGTATTAGGATGGAATGTTCGGTAGAGGTCTATGAGGTCCATTTGGTGTATCATATCGTTCAGTTCAGATGTCTCTCTGTTTATTTTTTGTCCTGTTGACCTATCCAAAGGACTCAGTGGGGTATTGAAATCTCCCACTATGAGTGTGCTGGGGTTAGTCTGTGACTTGTGGTCCTGGAGAATTGTCTTTATAAAGTTTGGTGCACCAGAATTTGGGGCATATATATTCATAATTGTGAAATCTTCTTGGTGAATTGTTCCTTTGATAAAAATGTAATGGCCTTCTTTGTCTCTTCTGATTTCTTTTACTTTGAAGTCTATTTTGTCTGATATTAAAATAGCAACACCTGCTTTCTTTTTGGTACCATTTGCTTGGAATATTTTTTTCCATCCCTTCACTTTAAGGTGGTGCCTGTCCTTGAAGGTAAGATGTGTTTCTTGTAGACAGCATATCGATGGATTCTGTTTCCTAATCCAGTCTCCCAGTCTATGTCTTTTGATTGGGGAATTTAGTCCATTAATATTTAAGGTTATGACTGATAGGTTTGTGTTGCTTCCTTTTGCCTTATTATCCATTTGCGGTTTTGGTTTAGGTTTTTGCTTCTGCAGTTATGCTTTTATTGATTTCTCTTTCTAGGTGCCTGGGGATGGTTGCTCCTTTCTTCTGTCCTTTGAATTGCTTCAAGTATTCTCTGAAGGGTTGGTTTTCTGGACATGTATTCTTTCATCTTGTTTATGTCATGGAAGGGTTTTCTCTCTCCAACTACAATTGACATTTTTGCTGGGTATAGTAACCTGGGTTGGCATCTACTGTCCTTTAACACTGGGAATGCTTTGCTCCACATTCTTCTTGCTTTCATAGTTTGCATTGAGAAGTCAGTTTTAATTCTGATAGGTTTCCCCTTATAGGTCACTTGTTTTGCTCTTGTGGCTTTAAGGATTTTGTCTTTGTTTTGGGTGTCTAGCATTTTAACTCTGATGTGGCGTGGAGAGTTTCTTTTCTGATCTTGTCTGTTTGGAGTTCTCTGTGCTTCTTGTATTTGTATTGGTTTGTCTTTTTTTAGTTTGGGGAAATTTTCATCTATTATTCTGTTGAAGATCTTATCAATACCATTCTCTTGGGATTCTTCTCCTTCCTCTATTCCTATGATGTGGAGGTTTGATATTTTCATAGTGTCTTCAGATGCCTTCGTAATCCCAGTGCTCTTTAGCCCGCACCACGGTACCTGCACTTCAGGAGGTCTTGGGAGATCTCCAATCTCAAGACTCACACAACCCCACCTTTTATACCAGCTGGAAGGCACCCCCACGCCACAAAAGCCAGTTAAGCCAAAGACAAGTAGATTAACTAGATTAAGTCAAACAACAATCCACCTTGCTGAAGCATCCAGCTCCTACCTATCTACCTGCGCTTCAGGAGGTCTTGGCAGATCTCCGATCCACTTTCCCTTTCTTTTCTTTTTTTCTTTTTGCACGTGGCTCTCTACATTTTTTTTTTTCCTTTTTTGTTTTTTTATTGATGCTTTGTGTATTTCTAACTGGAACCAGGGACTTGTGCCATTAGCACTGGTTAATCATGTGCTAAATGGAACTAAATGTGAAAAATGGAACTAATAAGTTATTTTAAATTTAGTATTAAATACAGCACACTGGGGGCTGGAGAGATGGCTCTGCGGTTAAGAGCTCCAACTGCTCTTCCAGAGAACCTGGGTTCGATTCCCAGCACCCACATGGCGGCTAAGACCCACCTTTAAGCCAGGTATGGTGATGCACACCTTAAAAAAATAAAAAAATAAAGTTAGAAAAAGGTAAAAAAAAAAATACAGCACACTGCATTTCTTCATTCCTAGAAATATGTGTGTAAATATAAAGACCTAAAATATATCTTAAAGCAGTATTGTCACTAGACATTACAAACTGTATGAGAACAACCTGACACTTGTTACGTCCTTGGTGTGTGCCATTCTGAACTGGAATTTCCTCTGGGACAGGGCACAGGCTGGGTCCTGCCCCAGGCTCTGTAGGCCAGTGGGTGGACTGATGGATGGCCAGCCCATGAGCTTCTTTCACTGTGATATTCAGTGTTGTAAGGGAATGGACTTCTGGTCCAGCTGAGGAACCTGGGATTGCTAAACTGCTACCACAGATGAGAAGATGGCGTGGCTCTACAAGCAGGTGTGGATCTTGGGCTGTTAACTGTCTCTTGAAAAGAGTTGACTGCACTATTTGTTTTATGTCAAACTTGCTTGCTTGCTTTTGTTTATTGAGACAGGCTCTTGAGATATAGTCCAGCTGATCTGGAATGTGAGGCAAAGTAAAATCTTGTCTCAAAAAAATGAAATCGGGGCTGGCAAGATGGCCCAGAGGGTAAAGGAGCTTGCTGCTAAGTCTGATGGCCCAAATTTGATCCCTGGAACCCATAGCTTGAAAAGAACCAATTCCTGCAAGATGTCCTCTAACCTGTACATGTGTTCCATGGCACATGAATGCCTACACACACACACACACACACACACAAATTATATTAAAAAATTAAAAAAATAATAAAATAAAAATATCTGCTCACACTGAAACAACTGTGCCAAAACAAAGAATTCAGCTTGTGATATAAGGTGACACTACATACAACAGCTATTCTGGACACACTCTGTGAAGGTCCCATGGGCTCTTCTGGCCAACTCTCTGTGAAAGCCCCTTTCTTAAGCACACACAGAATGTGTACATGGCTTCCACCCAACAGCACATGGCAAGGGCCACAGTGTGTGGACCAAGCCCAGGAGGCAGCTGGGCAGTGCAGATGCAAGGGCAGAGAGTGAGCAGTGTGTATAGCACCGTGCGATTACTACACAGAAACATCATGATTATAAATAAGAGCTGTGTTCAAGTAAGAGAAATAAACTAAAAACATGGATGGGGTCTATTTTCAGACATGCATCCATGTCTTCATAAAAACTTGTAAGGGAGATATTCTAATCTTGTTTTAGTTTATAATAAGTTTAGTTTATAATACTTTAATAGCTTAAATTTTTATAAATAGCCTTGAAAAGAGCAAGGCCACCGGTAGAGCTTGCCAAGTGTCCCCTCTGTCCCTTTAGGAACAGAATTGCACCCTTGGCCTGCTACCTGTGTGCGAGGCTCTGGGCTCCTCTGGCACAGACCCAACTGACCTGGGCCTCCTGAGCTACAATGGCTATGAGCAGAGGTGGCGTGCACCGCCAGGTCCTTCGAATGAAGCTGCTTGTCATTCTCTTCCTCCTCCCTGTCCTGCTAGCCAGGAAATGGTGAAATGGGAGCTCAACCTCAGACTCGGGTGAAAGCGTGTTGAGAGACCGGCAGCCCAGCAGCCCCCACCTCCAGCCTGAGAGGGAAGAATCAGTGGACATGCACCACCACTTCAGAGGACTGAGAGCCCAGCAGCCCAGCAGCCCCCACGTCCAGCCTGGGGGTGGGGGGAAGCAATCAGTGGACATGCACCACCACTTCAGAGGACTGGCATCAAGGCAGCCTCCTGGGCCACGCCTGTGTTATGTCAGACACCTGCAGTGTCACTCTGATTGCCACCATACGCTAAAACATGCATCAAGACACACCACTGCACAGCTGGAAGCCCTCACAGGGCACTGGGAGCACCAGAGCTCTGAACAGCAGCCGTGTCTTCCACTGCGTGAAAACATCCATCAGGTATGCATCCTTCTCCTCACCTCAGTTCAAAAAATTCATGTATAGAGACCCTGGCAAGCCTGTGCTAACAAGCAGAAAACCTTTCTGGTAAATGGCAGACTGGCAGCCTCTCTACAAGAGCAGCTCCTTCAGGACCTCCAGCTCCTTCGGGACTCTGCGGGCACAAGGTGGATACACTCCTAATAAGCCCAACTCAGTTGTTAACTCTGATTACATAGGGAGAAAAGATCCGCAAAGCAGACTTCAGAATGCAAGCTTGCCTATCAAGAGCGAGTCTATTGCAGTGCAAGGATGTAATGGTTCAATGGGAATATGCAGATGAATCACGGAAAGGTCATACTCTTCTAACCAAATAAGAATAAATGAAAAGCAAGCAACAAGGTCAGACTAGAATCCCGAAGCACACGTTTTCCCTCAAGGCGCAGGAGCCAAGGACTTCTGTGGCCAGGAGAGCAAGGGACCTTTGCAAAGAACAGCACCCAAGAGGCAAGCCACCATGGGGCAATCACAGAGGTGTGGTCCACATGCCAGAAAAGGGCTGATGCTTTTGTCTCCACATGGTCATGAACATCCAGCCCAGAATGAGTTGCAAGGGAGTGGCCAACAAAGACCTGCAAGGAAAACCAGACAAAGCAACTGACAGTAGATGGCCGGACTCTGTCCCTGATTCGGGAGGGACAGTAATGCCCTGAGGGAAGGAAGCCCAAAGAGCCAGAAAGAGCGACTGACAGTTAGATGGCTGGACTCTGTCCCTGATTCAGGAGGGACAGTAATGCCCCTAGGGAAGGAACCCCAAAGAACCAGAAAGAACAACTAACAGTAGATGGCCGGACTCTGTCCCTGATTCGGGAGGGACAGTAATGCCCCTAGGGAAGGAACCCCAAAGAACCAGAAAGAGCAACTGACAGTAGATGGCCGGACTCTGTCCCTGATGCAGGAGGGACAGTAATGCCCCAAGGGAAGGAACCTCAAAGAGTGGCGATCACCCAAAACACACACCCAAGCACACAGGGGAAGCCGCATGCGGGGCGGAGGCAAGAGAGAACCAGCCTGCCACCTTCACACCCATCCACACAGCAAGGCTTAAGACACAAGGTTCCATCTGTCTCTAGGCACCAGGCAGAGCACCCTTGTCCTTGAGGACTAACTCAGCACAAACAGGGCCAGGCCAGGCAGAAGGCCTGGTGTCAGGGGGGCCTGCCAATTTCCTCTTCGATGTCCTGCCACACTGGGTGGGCTGCTGGGCTGCGGACAGGAGAGGCAGTAAGGGAGCTTCTGGAGCTGCTCGTCCTTCCCTGCATGTCTCTTGGCATCACGTGCACTTCCGACACAAGCATCTGCATCTCTGAATGTTTGTCCAAATTAAACTTTATCAACACAACTTCTCTGACGACTAAGCAGGTGGGTGTTTCCTACTGTTTGCTCTATGTTGATGCTTGGCAGAGCCGTGGCTTAGACATTACTGCCAACCCCTGCCCAGACAGCTGGGCCTCCTGGTCACAGCTAGGGCCTAGTGTCCACCATACACCCTGCCCCTTGAGCCCTCTAGGGCCTTCACAGCCTCTTCTCCAGCAAACTTCCCAGCAAACTCATGTTCTAATTGTCCTGGTGAAAGAGCCCCCAGCTTGTATGAACAAGAGCAACAGTTACGCTGCCAATGAAAGAGGCCAGAGTGAGCCCTGCATCCAGGACCTGTGTCTCACTGAGGCCTGTGCTCCACGGTGACGGAGCCAAGTTCATAAAGACAGTAAGAACCCTCAACTTGGGACTGTGCAGCCACTGCCTCTGCCCTGTACTGGTGAGAAGGAATTTCACAAGTTAATTAACTGCACATTCTCAAGCATCGCCCAGGGCAGGTGACAGTCTGTCGTCCACAGGTCCTGTTACTACCTGCCTTCAGTATGCAGGGCTGACAGAAATGAAACACGGGACCGATTCACTGAAACTGCAAGCCACCTGCTTTCTATCACCATGCCATCCGTCCTCCCCAACTGTCTCCTTTAAACAACTTCCAAAATTCTTGAAAGAACAGCTTGTAACTATTTTTTTTCACTAAAGTATAAACTGTTATGGTTGTGGCTGACACAGAAGGACAGCCTGAGTAAGATGAAAAGCACCTCACTGGACTTTGAAAAAAGTGAGATAAGAATCAACAGTTAGCCGGGCGGGCATGGTGGCGCACGCCTTTAATCCTAGCACTTTGGGAGGCAGAGACAGGTGGATATTTGAGTAGTTCAAGGACAGCCTGGTCCTTCAAAAGATAAGTTCCAGGATTAAGACAAGAGCTACAGGGAGACTCTCTTGTCTCAAAAAAAAAAAAAAAAAAAAAAAAAAAAAAAAAATCAACAGTTAACCAGCACACATCCCAAGGGAATAAGCTGGTATTATTACAATCACCTGTACAAATGCTGCCGCATGACAGGTGGTAGAGTCCCCCACAGGAAGGCACTACTGGGATGTGATGAGAAGCCAGGACAGGGCTGGGCTGGAAGGATAGGTCACTGGTGATGTGCCCTGGGAAGATATTCTTGTCCCCAGCCCTGTCTGTCTCTGTTCCCTGTCTGACATGAGGTGAGCTGTTTTGCTCCCTAACCGTCACCAGCAGCCCAGAAAGAAGAGAGCCAGCCATGGACTGAGATCCTCTGAAACACCCAGACAGCCAGCCATGGACTGAGATCCTCTGGAACACCAGGCAGAACAAACCTCTCCTCCTTTTCAGCTGTGTATGTCAGGTGTTTCACCCCAGTGATGAAAACTGACTTGCACACTTAGTGCTTACTAACTCTACCTTGGTTTGCGCACTCTTGACAATGACCTGAAATGTCTTTTCATGCATTTACTGGCCTTCCTTTACCTTCCTGGCAGAGACAGCTCTTTGAACCCTCTGCTCATTTTACAAATTGGGTCGTTTGTCTTTTTATTGTTGAGTTATCACAGATCTTTTCTGGAGATTAAACACTCATCAGAAACATATTCCATCTGCTCTGTGTGCTGACATTTCACCTTCGTAGTAGTAAGTACTCTCTGTATACAATTTTTAAAGTGTTAATTAATTATCCTTTCTCTCTCTGGTTGCTTGTTAGTATCATATCTCCAAAACTACTGCCTAATCAAAGGTGAAGAATACGAGTACCCTGTCTTCTAACAGTATTGTTTTAGCTCCTAAGTGAGTAAATTCACAGCACCTCACTAGACTTTTTTTTTGTTGTTGTTGTCTTTTTGAGACAGGGTTTCCCTGTAGCCCCATCTGTCCTGGAACTCACTCTACTCTGTAGACCAGTCTGGCCTTGAACTCACAAAGATCTGCCTGCCTCTGCCTCCCGAGTGCTAGGATTAAAGGTGTGTGCCACCACACCTGGCCTCACTAGACTTTTTAAAAAGTGAGATACAAAGAATCTACACCATTAGTTAAATCAGCACACACCACAGGGCACTATGCTGGTGTTGTTACAACCACATGTAGCAATACTACTGAAGGGCATTATGATGTGCTGTTATATTGACATTCTGCTTGATACAGGTTGCCCGAGAATACTGACATTCTATCATTCTATACTGACTTCTATCATGCTTAACCCAAAGGCTTTTTTACATATGGTACCATGCAGGAGTCTGATTCACTCTTACATGAAGGCATCTGATTGACCCAGCACCATTCTTTAAAGGACAAGTCTTTCCCCTCTGAGTTTTGAAACTCACCATAAGTGAATAGGTTTACTTCTGGAGTCTCAGACTCATTTCCATTGACCAATACACCTATTTTATGCCAGCACCACAGTCCTGATTTCTGTAACTTTATAAAAAGTGCTGAAATTGGGGAATGTCCTGCCTGTGCTTGTTCTGGGTCTCTTGCACATTTTATTCCATTCTTTTAGATAGAGTCTCGTGCTGGGGCCACAGGCGCGTGACAACAGGCTTGGCTGCGTCTCTGGTATTTCTATATGAATGAATGTTAATCAGATTAGCAATTTCTGCAAACAACAAAAAAAGAAGACAGTTGAGATTCTGACATATTGCGTTAAATCTGGAGGTCACTCTTACTCAGATTGTTAAGCTGGATGTAACAGTACATACTACTAATCCTAAAATTTGGAAGATGGAGGCAGGAGGAGTAGGAGTTTAATACTCTTGTCAACATAGTGAGTTTGAGGCCAGCCTAGACTATATGAAACTCTATCTTAAAAAAAAAAAAAGTTTTCTGACCCACAAACATGAGACATCTAAACATTTACTTAGGTCTTTAATTAAAAAAATTTTTTAGTTAAAGCCAGGCATGGTGTTGCATGCCTTTAATCCCAGTATTTGGGAGGCAGAGGCCGGCAAATCTCTGAGTTCAAGACCAGCCTAGTCTACATAATTGAGTTCCAGGATAGCTGGGGCTACAGGGAGACCCTATCTCAAAAAGACAAAAAATTGTTTTGATTGAATTTTTGTGATTTTAATACAGTATAGTTTGATGGTTATTTAGATTCCCTCTCCTTTCTGTACCCCCACCTCTGTCCAATTTAATGTACTCTCTTATACATATACTACGGTTATAAAGTCTGATTTAATGTACTCTCTTATACATATAATATGGTCTACAGAGTCTGATTTAATGTACTCTCTTATACATATAATACGGTCTACAGAGTCTGATTTACTGTACTCTCTTACATATAATACGGTCTACAGAGTCTGATTTACTGTACTCTCTTATACATATACTATGGTCTATAGAGTCTGATTTAATGTACTCTCTTATACATATCACACAGTCTATACACACGCACACATAGTGATCACACAATCTATACACATGTACACACAGTGATCAAAAAAGATTTTTGCAATAACAAGACAAAGATGCTGTGGAAAATGAAAAAAGAGAGAGAGAGAGAGAGAGAAATATAACTGCCCAACACAAAGCCACACCAAAACCAGGGGAGGGCAGTGGAGGAGAGTCACCATCATCTTCCAGAACAACTGCAACACAAATGCATGTGAAGGGTGTGAAGCGGCTCAGAGGTGCTTCTGTGAACACAGCACAGCAGTCTGCTTATTCCAGTAGCTCTCCTGAGCTATTTAAGACAATTAAAATAATAGATCAAATATATTTTTAAACTTTGTATTATGTATTGCTGAGATTAGAAAATAAAATATCAAAATGATATAGATCACTTCTACAAATAAAAATGATGTCTTAACAGACACAATCAAATTTACCATCTTCTCATACTTATTTTCTATACTTTATACAGTCATTGTACAAAACAGTGGGTTCTACTGTGACACTGGGTACATGTATAGCATGTACTCTATTTCCTTCTGCCTACTATGTGCTTACAGTTGTCTGTCTTGGAAGATGTCTGTCAAAGGGTACAACAAACAAGAGTCATGGAGATGCTTAGACAAAGCAGGAGCTATGGTTCCATTGTTCTAAATAACTGTGTTCTAAAACTGGCCTGTTTGAAGATGTTTTATGACTCACTCAAGAAAGACGCAAAATCATGGGCCAAGACAGGTTAACATGCAATTTTCCAACTGTGGGTCATTCTCTATTAGTGCTTTGTGGAAACAAGACAGGAGGTCGTGCTTAGCTCTTAAAGCAATGCGAGGAAAAATAAACAGCTGAGCACTCTATACGTACTTTTGATCTGTGGCTTTGTTTTAGTCTATCTGTCTCTCCATCACTCTGTCTCTCTCTCACACATGTACATACACATACACATCAAATCATAATGTTAAATCCTCTTATGGAGGATTTAGTCAGATACTTAAAAGCCAATGGGCTGTGCTGGAGAGATGGCCTAGTGGTTAAGAGCGCCGACTGCTCCTGCAGAGGACCCGGGTTCGATCCCAGCACATGGCGGCTGAGAACCGTCCATAACTCCAATTCCAGGAGAACTCCAGTTCCAGGGGAATCCGACACCCTCTTCTGACCTCCGTGGCATTGCACGACACGGGTGCACAAACTTACATGCAGACAGTACATTCATACACATATGAAAATAAATAAAATTAAAAAAAAAAGCCAATGGGCTAGCAGTTCAAGAACAAGGACAAGAAAAACCAAAGATACAAAATGAGGCAGAAAATTTAAAACGGGCGACCTGGCAGTGGGTGCCAATCCCACCATCACGGCCTCTGCAGCTCTCTGCAGCCAGCACGAGTTGCAGGCAGTTGTGAGCTACTTGACATGGGTGCCAGGACCCGAACCAGCCCCTCTGGAACGCACTGCATACTCTTAACCACTAAGCATCTCTGGAGGCCAACAGCCAGCACCTCTCCAAGCACCTATGCTTTCAGAACATCCTAATGAGATGCAGACTCTCGCCTCTGCTGTTCCCGTCTTCACGGTCTGCAAACCTACCAAGTCACCAGCATCCCAGCAAGGCTGCTGTCTAGTTCTGACAACACAAGGGGTCCAGTGTGGGGGAAGTCTGGTGAAAAGACCACGGTGATATTAAGTGATTCCAAGTTGCTAGAAGATAATCTGGATTAAAGTGTGTGTGGATTCTGAAGACCAGTGACAAAAGGCCATGGCTGTGCCTGTTACTCAACAGCCAGACAATACACCGCAGGCTCGGTGCTCCCGTTGCACTGCGCTGGCTCAGCAGCATCTACTATTGCTCTACATGCCTTCAACAGTGTTTCTGCACTAAAGCTGTGGAGCATCTGGTTCCCCAACTCTTCTTTGTTTCCTTATTTGCTTAATTTTTATTCAATACAGGACTAGTTCAACTTTTTAAGGGATATACTAGGCTTTTTAGAGGAAAAATGAGACAGAAAAATTGGTGAGAATGTAAACTATCACTTGATTTATAGACACTCCTTGCCTCCATTTAAAGGACTTAGCAATGTGAACGTATTTAGAGTGTACTTCATGGTAAGTGGAAAAAAGTTACTGCTGCAATTGTATAAATCATTTCAAATGCTGCTTGATTTGGGCTTTTAAGTGTTTGAGTTTTTCTAAATACTCTGAGAGCTTGATTCACTTTCACTCTCCATAAATCAGAGTATTTCAAAGCTTCCCAGAGACAAGGAAAAACATACACATGTGAAAAGAAAGACTGCATCCCACTGAGTCAGGGGCCTGAAGACAGTGCGGCACTAAAGAAAACAGCTAGCGAGTGCACTCCTTCATGACTGCCCACTGACAAGTACCGGAGCACATGACTAGCACATTGGCAGTCGTGTGATGAACATACACGCTGCCCACTGACAAGTGCCGGAGCACACGACTAGCACATTAGTAGTCATGTGATGAACATACATGCTGCCCACTGACAAGTGCTGGAGCACACGACTAGCACATTAGTAGTCATGTGAAGAACACACACACTGCCCACTGACAAGTGCCGGAGCACACGACTAGCACATTGGTAGTCATGTGATGAACATACATGCTGCCCACTGACAAGTGCTGGAGCACACGACTAGCACATTAGTAGTCATGTGATGAACGCACACGCTGCCCACTGACAAATGCTGGAGCACATGACTAGCACATTGGTAGTCATATGATGAACACACATGCTGCCCACTGTCAAGTGCCGGAGCACACGACTAGCACATTAGTAGTCATGTGATGAACATACACACTGCCCACTGACAAGTGCCGGAGCTCACTACTAGCACATTGGTAGTCATGTGATGAACACACACGCTGCCCACTGACAAGTGCCGGAGCACACGACTAGCACATTGGTAGTCATGTGATGAACATACACGCTGCCCACTGACAAGTGCTGGAGCACACGACTAGCACATTAGTAGTCATGTGATGAACACACACGCTGCCCACTGACAAGTGCCGGAGCACACGACTAGCACATTAGTAGTCATGTGATGAACATACACGCTGCCCACTGACAAGTGCCGGAGCACACGACTAGCACATTAGTAGTCATGTGATGAACACACACGCTGCCCACTGACAAGTGCTGGAGCACACGACTAGCACATTAGTAGTCATGTGATGAACACACACGCTGCCCACTGACAAGTGCCGGAGCACACGACTAGCACATTAGTAGTCATGTGATGAACACACATGCTGCCCACTGACAAGTGCCGGAGCACACGACTAGCACATTAGTAGTCATGTGATGAACATACACGCTGCCCACTGACAAGTGCCAGAGCTCACGACTAGCACATTGGTAGTCATGTGATGAACATACACGCTGCCCACTGACAAGTGCTGGAGCACAAGACTAGCACATTAGTAGTCATGTGATGAACACACACGCTGCCCACTGACAAGTGCCGGAGCACACGACTAGCACATTAGTAGTCATGTGATGAACACACATGCTGCCCACTGACAAGTGCCGGAGCACATGACTAGCACATTGGTAGTCATGTGATGAACATACACACTGCCCACTGACAAGTGCCGGAGCACACGACTAGCACATTAGTAGTCATGTGATGAACATACACGCTGCCCACTGACAAGTGCCGGAGCACACGACTAGCACATTAGTAGTCATGTGATGAACACACACGCTGCCCACTGACAAGTGCTGGAGCACACGACTAGCACATTAGTAGTCATGTGATGAACACACACGCTGCCCACTGACAAGTGCCGGAGCACACGACTAGCACATTAGTAGTCATGTGATGAACATACACGCTGCCCACTGACAAGTGCCGGAGCACACGACTAGCACATTAGTAGTCATGTGATGAACATACACGCTGCCCACTGACAAGTGCCGGAGCACAAGACTAGCACATTAGTAGTCATGTGATGAACACACACGCTGCCCACTGACAAGTGCCGGAGCACACGACTAACTCATTAGTAGTAATGTGATGAACATACACACTGCCCACTGACAAGTGCTGGAGCACATGACTAGCACATTGGTAGTCATGTGATAAACATACACGCTGCCCACGGAGATGCGCTGGAGCACATGACTAGCACATTGGTAGCCACACGTGGCATGGAAAGCCATTAAGGGCACAGCCCTGTGTAAGGGCACGCCAACAACTACCTGCACATTACTATGGAGGCCTCTGGTGGCCTGGCAAAGGGCTGACTCTGAGAAGCAGAGACAGCCATCCCATCTCCAAGGACGCCATGCTCAACATGCGTTAGATTCCACTGGACGTGGTCTGCTCACTGGCTTCTGCTGCTCCAACCCATTCTACAAGCAACTGACAATGCATTTTCCCTATACACTATTTTCATCATTTCAAGTCCTCTCTCAGACTCTTCCTCAGCTACTGTAGTACCAACAACATTGCCTGCTTCTGCCCCACGTGCCAGCCTTGGCGCAGGGCTTTGTACACAACGGTTTCATGCTGTACTAGGTGTGTGTCTTGCTGCAACAAAGCACCTGATAAAGCAGCAAGGAAGGAAGAGTGCTTCTGGCTCAACACTTGAGGGTCTCGTCCAACATCATGGGGAAGGCACAGTGGTAAAGCATGAAGCCCCTGGGATGGCACTGCCCACAGTCAGGGTGGGTCTTCCAAGCCCAGTTAACCTAATCTAGATATTCTCTCACAGACACTACATCCCATCAAATCAGCATTCACCACACTGGCCCTCCGCTTAGAGCCCTGGCTGGACTCACCAAGCTGCTGAGGCCACAGGACTTCCTCCATGTGGACCCTGAATTACATGGAGTCTGACTCAGCTCTGGTTCAGAGGAGGCCACTCTAGGAATGCAGGTTGTGGCTGCCCTCCTTCCACCCTGAAGACCCTTCTCATCACCTCCTCTTGGCTCAGGCATTTGGGCATACTGCTGTAGACTTAGAATGCTCTCTTCTCTGAGATACATGTACTAGTCTGCTGTAGACTTAGAATGCTCTCTTCTCTGAGATACACATACTAGTCTCCTGTAGATTTAGAATGCTCTCTTCTCTGAGATACACGTATTAGTCTCCTGTAGACTTAGAATGCTCTCTTCTCTGAGATACACGTACTAGACTGCTGTAGACTTAGAATGCTCTCTTCTCTGAGATACACGTACCAGACTGCTGTAGACTTACTTAGAATGCTCTTCTCTGAGATACACGTAATAGTCTCCTATAGACTTAGAATGCTTTCTTCTCTGAGATACACGTACTAGTCTGCTGTAGACTTAGAATGCTCTCTTCTCTGAGATACACGTACCAGACTGCTGTAGACTTAGAATGCTCTTCTCTGAGATACACGTACTAGTCTGCTGTAGACTTAGAACGCTCTCTTCTCTGGGATACACGTACTAGTCTCCTGTAGACTTAGAATGCTCTCTTCTCTGAGATACATGTACTAGACTGCTGTAGACTTAGAATGCTCTCTTCTCTGAGATACACATACTAGACTGCTGTAGACTTAGAACGTTCTCTTCTCTGAGATACACGTACTAGTCTCCTGTAGACTTAGAATGCTCTCTTCTCTGAGATACACGTACTAGTCTCCTGTAGATTTAGAATGCTCTCTTCTCTGAGATATACGTACTAGTCTGCTGTAGACTTAGAACGCTCTCTTCTCTGAGATACATGTATTAGTCTCCTGTAGACTTAAAAAAAAAAAAAAGAATGCTCTCTTCTCTGAGATACATGTACTAGACTCCTGTAGACTTAAAAAAAAAAAAAGAATGCTCTCTTCTCTGAGATGCACGTACTAGACTGCTGTAGACTTAGAATGCTCTCTTCTCTGAGATACACATACTAGTCTCCTTTCATCGCAGAGGTCAAACCAGAAACAAGGAAATATCTCAGTATTTTGTGTACAAAACAAGGAGGGTTACTCTTTTCACTATTATTTAAGGCTTATTTTGAAAGTCCAAGCCATTTGGAACAATTTAGGATAACTGGATACATGAAAACACAGTAAAGATATTACATAGGAAATTATGACAGGCCACAATTCAAAACAATGAAAATAACTAACAAATAAGTTACATGAGGGACTTCTGAGGTGAATGTGACAAACGCTGGTGGTGTGAGAGGAGCAGGCAGGTAGGCAGGGTGAAGGCATCTGTGTGGAAGAACAACACAACCTGTCCGAGCCCAGAAACAAAGGAGACCTTGCTGTTTACAGGAACTCTGCAGCTGACAAAGGAGACCTTTCCAGACACGAGGGAAAGATGGGCTATTAACTAACCAGCCAGAGAAGCTAAGGCAGGCTCCACATCACACACCGAAATTTACACAAGTCTAGATTTAAGAGTAAAAAAAAAAAGAATTATACCAGAAGAAAATTTGGGCAAATAACCTTGCATTGCAAAGTCTTTGTTGGGGTAAGAGTGCTTAGGACCCAAGCTTGATTCTTAGTACCCATATGAGGTGGTTCACAACTGCCCACAACTCCACACATCACTTTCTCTGGCCCACACGGGCATTCACTCATAGTACCCATATCAGGCAGCTGACAACTGCCCACAACTCCACACATCACTCTCTCTGGCCCACACGGGCACTGCACTCATAGTACCCATATCAAGCGGCTCGCAACTGCCCACAACTGCACACAGCGCCCTCTCTGGCCCACACAGGCACTGCACTCATGTGGCTTCTCTCTCTCCCTCCCTCCTAACTCCCTCCCTCTCTTCCCTTTTCCTTTCCCTCCCTCCCGTTGATTAAAATTTTTTTAAATTTTATTTATTTTTGTATGTGTATGAATGTACTGTGTGTATGTAGGTCTGTGCACCCGTGTCATGCAATATCGTGAAGGTCAGGAGAAGGCGTTGGATTCCCCTGGAACTGGAGTTAAAGACGGTTCTCAGCCACCATGTGGGTGCTGGGAATCGAACCCAGGTCCTCTGTAAGAGCAATCAGTGCTCTTAACCACTAGGCAATCTCTCTAGCCGCCAATTAAAAATATTTTTAATCTTAAAAAAGTCTTTGCTTAAATTCTTCCCCTCAGACACAATGTCAAGTACTTTTCAAGCTCAGGGAAGAACCAAAAGAAAAACGCCTTTAACTGAAGTGAACAAGACACAAGCAGGCCAACAAAAGCAAACCGTTTGCAATATTAAGAGAATCATGAAAGAAGCTGAGAGATAAATAACAAAATGGAGAAATATTTATAGCAAGGATAAGATGTAACTTTTCTTATAAAATTCGTAAGGAAAAGATCAACATAAACACGGAAAACGGAACAGGCCCCTCACACCTTTTCCCATGAAACATGGGAGAACACTGTCTGGAAAGATGCTGATTTCAGAGTAATGAAAACCTGCAGAAAACAAACTTACAATTCAAACAGTAATTAGGGCCATCGAGGAGAAACTGCGTTCTAACTGCAATGTGCACTGTTAGCTCGTGGGCACCTGCCCGCCAGCCCACTCTTAGGGGTGTCATGAGGCTGGAGCAGTCAGACCTTCCAGGACATGTGCGGCACAGGGTCACCTGCAGAGCTTCCAGGACGTGTGCGGCACAGGGTCACCTGCAGAGCTTCCAGGACGTGTGCGGCACAGGGTCACCTGCAGAGCTTCCAGGACGTGTGCGGCACAGGGTCACCTGCAGAGCTTCCAGGACGTGTGCGGCACAGGGTCACCTGCAGAGCTTCCAGGACGTGTGCGGCACAGGGTCACCTGCAGAGCTTCCAGGACGTAAACATCAGTCAGTGGCTAGAGCAACGGCTGCGCAAACGGACTGAGACCTGGGGTGGAGTTTGGCTGAGCAGGGAACTGGGCAAACGGACTGAGACCTGGGGTGGAGTTTGGCTGAGCAGGGAACTGGGCAAATGGACTAAGACCTGGGGTGGAGTTTGGCTGAGCAGGGAACTGGGCAAACGGACTGAGACCTGGGGTGGAGTTTGGCTGAGCAGGGAACTAACCTCACACAAGAAAAGACCTGCGACACCCAGCTCGGGGAAGAGAAGGTTGCACCTTGGTGAGCAGGTAAGTGCCAAGCCTGCCACTCCACTCAGTGCCAAGTACTAACACAATGGTCCTGGCACACAGTGTAAAGGTCCTAAGAACTGTGTGCAAAGCAAACTTCACAACTTGTTTTGGTATGCCCAGGCCGCTGGAACAAAATACCAGAGAGCAGGCAGCTTAAAGCACAGAACTGCTTCTAGGCACTAAAGATCAAATGCAGGTACCAGAAGGGCTGTGTGAGGACCTGCCTGGGGTGACTGTCCTATAGCTGGGTCCTTGTGTGGCAGGAACAGAGGGAGAGGACAGCACACTTTCTGTCTCTAAGGAAACGAGGCTTTCAAGAACACTCCAGCTCAGGATGTAAGGCACCCCAAGACCCCACCTCCCAGTAAACTGGGACCAGGACTTCATTCATTCTAATTTGTTAATTCATGTATGTTTTGTCCAGGCAAAAAAAATATGTACTTCATTTTCTTCAATGCCTCCACCGGGGGACTCTTCCAACGTGGATGAAGTGGTGCTACGGCCTCAGAGGAGACTGTCTTCTGGGATGCAGCTTTTCTGAGGTCGTGCTATGGCCTCAGAGGAGACTGTCTTCTGGGATGCAGCTTTTCTGAGGTCGTGCTATAGCCTCAGAGGAGACTGTCTTCTGGGATGCAGCTTTTCTAAGGTCGTGCTACGGCCTCAGAGGAGACTGTCTTCCAGGGTGCAGCTTTTCTGTAGCAGCCCTGCATTACAAACCTCCAAGTTCTTTCAAGGAGAAACAACAAGTACTCCAGGGGAGTGTGTATTCTATCTAGAACCAAAGACAGGGTGGAGGGGAGTTGTGACTCTGGACTGAGTTTATAAGCCTCATCCTGGAGCTGGAGAGATGGCCTAGCGGTTAAGAGCACTGACTGCTCTTGCAGAAGACCCGGGTTCGATCTCCAGCACCCACATGGTGGCTAAGAACCGTCTGTAACTCCAATTCCAGGAGAACTCCAGTTCCAGGGGAATCCGACACCCTCTTCTGACCTCTGCGGCATTGCACGACACAGGTGCACAAACCTACATGCAGACAGTACATTCATACACATACAAAAATAAATTTTAAAAAAAATATAAGCCTCATCCTGAAAAAGCCACATGAGAACCGTCACTTCAATAATAGATAATGGCGCAGAAAACAGAATGCCCTGGTCCTTGGGAGCTAACTGGGGAAGGGTTTCGCTGTTTTTCCCTTTCGGAGATTATGAGGGATGTATACACATTAGTGAGAACTGGGATATTATAAGACAAAACCAAAGAGAAACAAGATGCCAGGGGGATGGCATGATCAGCTAGGCGAACTCCAGGCATGGTGTACACGCCTAGAATCCCAGCACTGAGGAATGGAGACAGGCTGATCCTCAGGGCTCACTAGCTGGCTAGTCTAGGTGACTGGTGTGCTCCAGGCGAGTTCAGTACGAGATCCAGTCTCAAAAAATAACATGGAGAGGTTGGGGAGGTGGCTTGGGGGTAAGAGTACTTGTTCTGTAAGCATGAGGACCTGAGTTTCAGATCCGAGCACCCAAGGGAAAAGCCGGTGTGGCTGTGCACACCACTAACTAATGAGGTGAGGAGTGAAGAGCAGAGGGTCTCGGGAGCTGGCCAACAGCCAGTCTAGCCCCAGTCTCAGTGAGACACCCTGTCTCAAAGGAACAACATGGAGATTAGAAGACAGCCAGAATCTCCTTATGGCCACCCACAAGCACAGGCACTCATGTCTGCACATGTGCATATACTACACATATAATGCAGAAAACAGCCTAGCATAGTGGCACACCTTTAATCCCAGCACTCAGGAAGCAGATGCAGGTGGATCTGTGAGTTCAAAGCCAGCATGGTCTATATAGCAAGTTCCAGGCCAAGTAGGGCTACATAAAAAGAGGAAAGTAAAGAAAATAATACGAGAGTAACTGAGGAGACATTGACGCCAAACACATGAGAATGACACTCATGCTTAATCTACAATGTGAAATAAACACATGCATACACACACAAATAATGACACTCATGCTTAATCTACAATGTGAAATAAACACATGCATACACACACAAATAATGACACTCATGCTTAATCTACAATGTGAAATTAACACATTATTTTAATGTTTCCAAAAGATAAAAGTGCTGCCTCTAAATTTCCAACTATTTTTCGCTAAACTTAAGAAGGGCCTGCAAGCATGAGCACTGCGTCCCTGCATCATCTGACGGTCAGTCAAGCATGAGCACTGCGTCCCTGCATCATTTGACGGTCAGTCAAGCATGAGCGCTATGTCCCCGCGTCGTGTGATGGTCAGTCAAGCCACACCACGGTAGGCTGCAGGAACCATACCATCTGCATCACCTGACAGTCAGTCAAGCCACACCAAGCTAGGCTGCAGGAACCGTACCATCTGCATCACCTGACAGCCAAGCCACACCAAGCTAGGCTGCGGGAACCGTACCATCTGCATCACCTGACAGTCAAGCCACACCAAGCTAGGCTGCAGGAACCATACCATCTGCATCACCTGCCAGTCAGTCAACCATGAGCGCTATGACCCTGCGTCATGTGATGGTCAGTCAAGCCACACCAAGCTAGGCTGTGGGAACCTGCTCATTCCTTGGGCACAGAGCCTGCCATATCAGGGTGGCTTCTACTGCACTATCACAACAGTCACCACTTACTAGGCTGAGCAGAGGACAGGAGGACAGGCCGGCAGCCATCACAACCATCACAACCACGGCCTAGGTGACCTCCATCACTTCTGCTGACACTAGTCACATAGCCACAGCTTCATGGAACATGAAGTGCACCCTGTGCCAGAGCGAGGTGCACTGCACTGAGCAGTTCTGAGGGCAGCGCGAGGGCACGCCACAGTTGTTACACAGCTCAGAAGGGGGCTCATTCCCATCTGTTCTCGTACATGTGATGATCAAGTGTAAGCTTTCCTGGATTTCTCTTTCTTAATCACAAATTCCTCAAAGTTACCTTAATAGCTTAGGTGGATATACATGTGATTCAGGCTCCTGATCCTTCCTGGCTAGCCTATGTATCCTTCTACAAAACAATGTAAAATGTCCACCTTGGCGCAGCAACACCAGTTGTTCTTCACAAAGCATTTATTAATCTGCTGAGTGGGTGTGGCATTTCATGTCATTGCACTTGTATTGAGTACTAAGAAAATCAAACAATTTCCAAGTATATGAATAATGTCATATATGTATATACTTTCTACCTAACGGTTATATAATTAACAGATAATAACTGACTGTTGATTATTGACCCTTTTACATATCTGTGCACTATCTTATTGGGGCAGGATGGAGTTTGTAAGCAGTTGTTTTTGTTCTGCTGTCACTGTTTCAGGACAGTGCACTGGTATAATGAGAGCACTGTGGTCCAAACACCAGGTAATATGTGGACTGATACTGCCTGCAACATTTAGGCCAGCTATTCAGCCCTCACTTTGTGGGTCCCTGAAACACAGCACCAGTTTGGGGAGTGACACTGAGCTGGAGCTTCTCAGAGCGCTGGCAACAGAGTAAGAAACACCGCTGCTTCTGCCAGGAATGAAAACAGGCCGTTTCTGTGCCTCCTTGTTGACTCCCAGTGTCTGTACAATGGGGGTCCTGAACCAGCCTCACCCCTCTCCATGTACTCTGACATCATGTGTCTACTGGTCCTGAACCAGCCTCACCCCTCTCCATGTACCTGACATTATGTGTCTACTGGTCCTGAACCAGCCTCACCCCATTCCATGTATTCTGACTTCATGTGTCTATTGGTCCTGAACCAGCCTCACCCCTCTCCATGTACCTGACATCATGTGTCTACTGGTCCTGAACCAGCCTCACCCCATTCCATGTACTCTGACATCATGTGTCTACTGGTCCTGAACCAGCCTCACCCCTCTCCATGTACTCTGACTTCATGTGTCTACTGGTCCTNGTCCTCCGGGAGCTGCTCCATCTTGATGCCACTTCGCGGCCCTCGTGGCAGCTCTCAGTGCACCTGTGCTCTGGTCCTCCGGGAGCTGCTCCATCTTGATGCCACTTCGCGGCCCTCGTGGCAGCTCTCAGTGCACCTGTGCTCTTGTCCTCCGGGAGCTGCTCCATCTTGATGCCACTTCGCGGCCCTCGTGGCAGCTCTCAGTGCACCTGTGCTCTTGTCCTCCGGGAGCTGCTCCATCTTGATGCCACTTCGCAGCCCTCGTGGCAGCGCTCAGTGAATTTCTTCCTCACATCCCTGACTCAGCCTGCCGGTTCTTCCAGAATCCTGCAATCACGACCAGAACTACCAGACTGGAGAGGACAAGGAGCAAGCGTACAACCAGGCACCGCTGGATGGAGGGAACTCGGGACAGACACTTAGAAACACTGTTGGCCAAAAGCTACACTAATATCCCCATTTCAGTTTAACAGAATGAATGGTTACATTCACCAAAAATCACACACGCAACATATTTACAGGTACTTTACTCACAACTCCAACTAGAAATACTTCAAATGTCTAACACCAACAGAATACTTTTTTTTTTAATGTGGTACAACTAAGTCAGCTGTGGAGTGCACACCTTTAATCCTAGCACTTGGGAGGCAGAAGCAGATGGATCTCTGTGAATTCAAGGCCAGCCTGGTCGAAATAGTGAGTTCCAGGCCAGCCAGGGCTACACAGTCAGACCTTGGCTCACAAAACCAAAACAAAATAAAACTGGCATTTTTCACTGGTACAATACTGGTACAAATATTATGGGAGTAACCCACCAGTCTGGATTTAAGGTTGACTTCTTAGGATGGAGCACGCACTTCACATTGATACCAGGCTTACAGGTCATCGGACATAGTGCAGTGCCTAATACTAGTTTTCTACTAAATAGTCGTATTAATCTGATTCCCAATGACTTACACCCAGAGATTAATGCATCTCCCAACTCTCACCAGAGAAGTTTCCTTATGTACCAGATGATGCTTAACACAGAAACCCACAACTGGCCAGTGTGCAGAGAACAAGAGACTGCAGAGACCTTCGCCCTGAACAGGACACCTGCATCAAACTTGTGTCTCCAAGCTCAGGATCATTGCAGAAGAGAGGGTGGAAAGATTCTAAGAGCCAGAGGTGGTGGATGACCACAAGGACACAGCCTTCCAGACACCTGGGAAGTTACCATGTGAACTCATTGTAATGCTGACAGCATGCACAAGTCCCATGCAAACTCAAACCAGACAAAATCCCAGCACAGACATGAAGAAGTGGGTAAGAAACCCCAACCCCACCTAAGGCACTCTGGCAACTGATGGCTTCTGAGAGGAGGGGAGAAAGTCTCTTTCAAGAATGGGAGCCGTGGTAGGTCACCAGCTTCAGTGGATGGACATGCACAAGTACATTTTAGGACAGCAATTAGTCTCTCTCTCTCTCTCTCTCTCTCTCTCTCTCTCTCTCTCTCTCTCTCTTTCTCTCTCTCAGCAAGTGTAGATAGGGGAGGAACCTAAATACCAACTAATTATATTATATGAAAATCACAAAATTCAGCAAAAAAAAAAAAAAACCCAAAACAAAACATCTTAAAATGTGCGCACTAGAAATGGAGTTCGAAAGAGCAATGAAAAGGAAGAGATTGCTGGACAGCAAGGGGGCTCGGCGGGCAGATGTGCTTCTGAGCAAACGCAGCCTGAAGTGGGCCTGGGAGCCATGGAAAGGTACAAGGAGGAGATTTACCACCTATGCCCCAAAGTTATGCTCCAACTTCAAGGCCACATAGTACATAACATGGCCCCCATTTATCGATCTGTCTGTCTGTGTCTGTCTGTCTCTCTCTCTCTCTCTCTCTCTCTCTCACACACACACACACACACACACACACACACACACACACACGAGTGGTTAGTATTGGTAAATACATTTCTAAAAACTCCCAGGGGTGAGGATGTGGTAGAGTATTTGCCTAGCATGCACAAGGCTCTGGGTTCAATCACTCTCCAGCACTACACAACCTGGTGACACCTTTAATCCACCATGTGGGAGACAGGCAAGAGGATCAGCAGTGCAAAGTCTTCAGCTACAGAATGAGTTTGAGTCCAGCTGGTGCTACATGAGACCCTGTTCCAGGAGGGGAAAAAAGTAAAAATAATATTCTTGAGCTTTAATGTTAGAATTTCTGTATTGATTTAAATTGTGCCTCAATGGCACAGTGAGAGGAATCTCCGTCAGGGTTCACTGAACCCAAGTACAGTGAGCTGAGGGAGCTCCAGGAGGCTGGCTAGGTCTGGACAGGTGGCACTTCAAGTGCAGCAAAGTGACTGTGAAAGGAGACAAAGTCATCAATCGTGGGACTGGAGGAAGCAAGATGTGTCCTGCTACAGGAAGCTGAGGTGAGCAGATGAAGCAGGACCTGCAGTTTGAAGAGGAGCAGGGGAAGGGCTGCAGGGACAGGAGGCTGCAGCTGTGTGCACCTGCTCCTTGGGGCAGCTGGTCAGTCACTGAGCAGTGTGGGGTCAGCCTGTGACCGTGTATCTATCTGGGGCAGGTAACACTACCCTGAAAGGGCATGCTGCCATCACCCACACTGCTCTCAGGAGGAAGACCCAGGACAGGGAGAACAGGAGACGTTCTATGATTCGGCCTTCTACACTTGTGAACCCTTAGGTGCATGTCTTACCTGCCCAAAATCCAATTAAGATGTCCAGTTAATACATTCAATGGGGCTCGCCTGCTGTCAAGGCTCAGAGGCCCTGTGCTGGCAGGGCCCAGAGGCGTGCAGGTGTTTGCAGGAGCCCCTCTGAGTGCCCATCTTTCTATGGGCGACAGTGAGACCCTGCTTTCCCTTTACACTCCCCTTAGCTGAGACTGTGAACAGAACTGTGAAGGCACGGGCACTGCTTAAAGCACTAATGCCTACCTGGTAAGAGAACAGAACTGTGAAGGCGTGGGCATCGCTTAAAGCACTAACGCCTACCTGGTAAGAGAACAGAACTGTGAAGGCGTGGGCATCGCTTAAAGCACTAATGCCTACCTGGTAAGAGAACAGAACTGTGAAGGCACGGGCATCGCTTAAAGCACTAATGCCTACCTGGTAAGAGAACAGAACTGTGAAGGCACGGGCACTGCTTAAAGCACTAATGCCTACCTGATAAGAGAACAGAACTGTGAAGGCACGGGCACTGCTTAAAGCACTAATGCCTACCTGGTAAGAGAACAGAACTGTGAAGGCACGGGCATCGCTTAAAGCACTAATGCCTACCTGGTAACAGAACAGAACTGTGAAGGCATGGGCATCGCTTAAAGCACTAATGCCTACCTGGTAAGAGAACAGAACTGTGAAGGCACGGGCACTGCTTAAAGCACTAATGCCTACCTGATAAGAGAACAGAACTGTGAAGGCACGGGCACTGCTTAAAGCACTAATGCCTACCTGATAAGAGAACAGAACTGTGAAGGCACGGGCACTGCTTAAAGCACTAATGCCTACCTGATAAGAGAACAGAACTGTGAAGGCACGGGCACTGCTTAAAGCACTAATGCCTACCTGATAAGAGAACAGAACTGTGAAGGCACGGGCACTGCTTAAAGCACTAATGCCTACCTGGTAACAGAACAGAACTGTGAAGGCACGGGCATCGCTTAAAGCACTAATGCCTACCTGGTAAGAGAACAGAACTGTGAAGGCGTGGGCATCACTTAAAGCACTAATGCCTACCTGATAAGAGAACAGAACTGTGAAGGCACGGGCACTGCTTAAAGCACTAATGCCTACCTGATAAGAGAACAGAACTGTGAAGGCACGGGCACTGCTTAAAGCACTAATGCCTACCTGATAAGAGAACAGAACTGTGAAGGCACGGGCATCGCTTAAAGCACTAATGCCTACCTGGTAAGAGAACAGAACTGTGAAGGCACGGGCATCGCTTAAAGTACTAACGCCTACCTGGTAAGAGAACAAATATACCAGGGTTTAACTCCAAGACATATAATTACGAGCAGAAAAGAAAAACAAAACAAAACAAAACAAGGCAATGCTACTCATGAAAACCAAGACTAAAACAACCCAAAACAAATACTGGTGACTTGGAGGAGACTATTATAAAAACAACTTAGACAATCACTTGTTTTAAATGGATTCTCCCACGCTAGCAAGTGACGTGGGAGAATCCATTTAAAACAAGTGATTGTCTAAGTTGGTCTCCCTGAGACAAGTTGCAAGACTCCTCCGATCCGAATATTCAGCTAACACACTCAACAAGCCTGAAGATACTGTGCACACATGTTCAGCAAGGTGTCCTAATATAATTCCAAAATTTAATTGGCTATTAGGTCTCTCTTTGGAGGAATGACTCACAGCGGATGCTACAAGTTTATGTCCTCTAGTAGTTAGGAGACATTATAAGCCAAAATAAGGACTTGTCACCCCTCATAGAGAAACCACAGTTTGTGTATTAGCGTACCATCCAAGCATCTGTGTCTATGCTCTCACCTTAGCTTGACATAATATTAGTACTGATTGTATATGCCTGTAATCCCAATACGCTTGTTGCTATCGTTAGTATGGACTAAAAAAGGGTATCACTACGGGGGCTGGAGAGGATGGCCTACTGGTTAAGAGCCGCGCAACCGATGCCGCTCTTACATACGGACCCAGTTCGCATTCACCCAGCACTCACATGGCGGCTGAGGAAACCGTCTGAGACTCCAATTCCAGCGAGAACCCAGTTCCAGGGGAACCCAAAACCCTCTTCTGACCCCCAAGACATTGCACAACATGGATACACACACACACATACAAATAAAATAAAATGGAAAAAAAATTAAAAAAAATAAAAAAGGGGGATATCACTGGCAAAAGTCTGTCAAACCCATGAAGGGAAACAACCTGAACAGTAACTAGGCCTCAAAATGACAACCTCCCAACAGGAATAGACTGTTCTTCTTCATCACCCAACTTGTAGCCCGTTTCCCACAAGCCCATGCGGAACAAACTTTATTGGAGAGGAGGATGTTGTAGAAGTTGTAGGCTTGCAGAGCAGCATCAGCGGTGAATCATGAAACTACAGGAATATAGTCTGGACTCCTAACTGATCAACATGCCTGTGCATACAAGCTTCTCCAACTGGACTATGGGAACCTTGGGTTCTTCAAAGTTTGGACATAGATACTTGCAAAATGCACCAATTACCTAATTGTATGACATACTGAGTAACATCAATGTTATCTGCAAACAACTGTGTCATTATATTGTAGAATCCCTTAAAAATAAACAACAACAAAAAAAAAGAAATTGAAAAAAAAATGTGAAATGTAAAGGATGAACAAATGCATAGAGCTTCAATAAAACATTGGCTTTAAAAAAGAAGAAAAAAAAAAAAAGGATTCTCCCACAAACTGAAGCCATATAAATTTTTAGAAAATAAGTCAATCATGAGATTAAAGTTGCAGTTTATAACACTTCTGTGTTTCAGTTATGACATCTTATTAGATGCAGCATGTCAGAGAGAATAAACATTCTCTTCATTCATGCTGTCACAGAGGAAAGAATTTAACATGCCATTAACCACATGACCGTGTTTGTACTCAAGATGAATCAAAGTGAAATAAACAAGTCCTGCTCTCTTGACTCTAACATGTGCTCAGCAACGTCTCACCCTCCAGGGATTTCCCCTCACCAGGATTTGCCATATGCAGGGGAGACAGAACTTCCCCAGGAAAACATTCACCCCCAATTAAAATGGAATACTCCCTAGAGAGAGAGAGAGAGAGAAGGGAATAAACACAACTTCTCTGAGGGGCTTATCTCATCATTTTACATATATTTATGTCTATATATTCATATATATGGGGGTGGGGAGGAGTCACCCTGTAGCCCAGGCTGGCCTCAAACTCATAGCAATCCTCCTGCCTCAGCTGTGCAAATGCTAGAATTACAAGCGTGAGCCACTATGTCCAAGCAACAAGGTATTTTAATGCACATTATAAAAACAGACCTTCTAAGTCCTAACCTTTGGGCCAAGGTGGAAAGTGGGCTCCGACACCTGCATAAGGACCTGTACGTCATCCTGGTTTCTCTTACCAGCCTATTTTTTTAATCATTAAAAAACCTAAACTCCCTTAAATCTACAAGGTAGAAATTATTTAACAAATACTTATTTCTTACAGTCATGTTTCATAAGTAATTTTAAAATGAAAACTTTAAAAAGTAAACTCATTTCTATTAGCTGATTCATAAAACAGTGATGCTAATACATTGACACCTGAAGTAGAGAGATGGAGAGCAGGCTGGGTGAGCTCCTGATACAGTGATGGGGAGCAGGCTGGGTGAACTCCTGAACTACAGTAATGGGGTGCAGGCTGGGTGAGCTCCTGAACTACAGTGATGGGGTGCAGGCTAGGTGAGCTCTGAACTACAGTGATGGGGTGCAGGCTGGGTGAGCTCCTGAACTAGAGTGATGGGGTGCAGGCTGGGTGAGCTCCTGAACTACAGTGATGGGGTGCAGGCTGGGTGAGCTCCTGAACTACAGTGATGGGGTGCAGGCTGGGTGAGCTCCTGAACTACAGTGATGGGGTGCAGGCTGGGTGAGCTCCTGAACTACAGTGATGGGGTGCAGGCTGGGTGAGCTCCTGAACTACAGTGATGGGGTGCAGGCTGGGTGAGCTCCTGAACTACAGTGATGGGGTGCAGGCTGGGTGAGCTCCTGAACTACAGTGATGGGGTGCAGGCTGGGTGAGCTCCTGAACTACAGTGATGGGGTGCAGGCTGGGTGAGCTCCTGAACTACAGTGATGGGGTGCAGGCTGGGTGAGCTCCTGAACTACAGTGATGGGGTGCAGGCTGGGTGAGCTCCTGAACTACAGTGATGGGGTGCAGGCTGGGTGAGCTCCTGAACTACAGTGATGGGGTGCAGGCTGGGTGAGCTCCTGAACTACAGTGATGGGGTGCAGGCTGGGTGAGCTCCTGAACTACAGTGATGGGGTGCAGGCTGGGTGAGCTCCTGAACTACAGTGATGGGGTGCAGGCTGGGTGAGCTCCTGAACTACAGTGATGGGGTGCAGGCTGGGTGAGCTCCTGAACTACAGTGATGGGGTGCAGGCTGGGTGAGCTCCTGAACTACAGTGATGGGGTGCAGGCTGGGTGAGCTCCTGAACTACAGTGATGGGGTGCAGGCTGGGTGAGCTCCTGAACTACAGTGATGGGGTGCAGGCTGGGTGAGCTCCTGAACTACAGTGACGGGGTGCAGGCTGGGCAAGCTCCTGAACTACAGTGATGGGGTGCAGGCTGGGCAAGCTCCTGAACTACAGTGATGGGGTGCAGGCTGGGTGAGCTCCTGAGCTACAGTGATGGGGTGCAGGCTGGGTGAGCTCCTGAACTAAATGGAGAGCAGGCTGGGTGAGCTTAGTGCAGAGTGCTTGCCTAACACATGGAGTCCCTGGGTTCCATCTCTATACCACTAAATTAATTCATTTGTGAAGTTACCTATGAAATGTTTCGTAGTTTTAGTAAAAATCTAAAGCAATTTTAGTATGCCTAAATACATAAATATCACCTGCTTTCATATGTTTCTTATTACATGAATGCCCATGTATACTTATATTCCCATATTTGTCATAAATTATGAACAAAGATGTTCTTAAGAACTGGCTATCAAGTGAACAGGAAAACAACAACAACAACAACAACAAAACCTTCTCCTAGTCAGGTATGATTGTACATGTTTGTAATCTCCACTCAGGAGACTGAGGCTGGATTTTGGGTTCCAAGCCAGCCTAGGCTATGTACCAAGATCCTATCTCAAAAAAAACATATAAACCAGTGACAACAAACCCAAGCCACAATACTCAAATTGCATAGAACTTGCCGTTTTCTCATGGTAGGTGCTTCGCTATTAAAAAAAGAAGACACTGCACCAAAGCCAGTGAGCCCCAGCCCTCTCAGCCTCGCTCCCAGGGACAGAGACATCAGTCCTGGAGTTAGGAGGGCTGTGGCATGGGGTCTGGGGTGCACACACTTCAGCACTGCTATGCGCCAGGTCCTAACCAGCTTCCTTCCTTTGCACATATAGCCATGGCCACAGCAGCAGCAGTAAGGAATATGCTCCCAATTCCAATGTGGGGAGGCCTCGTATCATATAGAAGCTGGGGTGAGTCTCCATTTGTTATGTGTTATTTGGGAAATCTGAACCCATGTTCAAAGCAAGTGTTCCATATAAACCATGTTCAAGCCGTCTTCCAGCCCACATAACCCTAACATAATCAAGAGAACATTAGATTGGAAGGGTTGCAATGGAAGAAGCAGAAAACAAAATACTACATTTAAAATTGGGAGTTTTGCTGATCCTTGAGAAATGGCTATTTCCATGAGAAGGTCACATTCAATCATGCTCTGGGCCAGCAGGCCCACCAGGGCATCATCGGTCTGTGGAGCTATCTCCTAGCACTCTC
The DNA here is from genome assembly GCA_009823505.1 of Rhizomys pruinosus. Lineage (NCBI taxonomy): Eukaryota > Metazoa > Chordata > Mammalia > Rodentia > Spalacidae > Rhizomys > Rhizomys pruinosus. Next base: position 837,307 of record VZQC01009601.1, on the reverse strand, counting down.
TAGCCCCCACAACAGGAGTCAGCTCCTGTCTGGACCTATGTCCCAGCATGGCAGGAGTCTGCTCCTGTCTGGACCTATGTCCCGGGCATGGCAGAAGTCAGCTCCTGTCTGGACCTATGTCCCAGGCATGGTAGGAGTCAGCTCCTGTCTGGACCTATGTCCCAGGCATGGCAGGAGTCTGCTCCTGTCTGGACCTATGTCCCGGGCATGGCAGGAGTCAGCTCCTGTCTGGACCTATGTCCCGGGCATGGCAGGAGTCAGCTCCTGTCTGGACCTATGTCCCGGGCATGGCAGGAGTCAGCTCCTGTCTGGACCTATGTCCCGGGCATGGCAGGAGTCAGCTCCTGTCTGGACCTATGTCCCGGGCATGGCAGGAGTCAGCTCCTGTCTGGACCTATGTCCCGGGCATGGCAGGAGTCAGCTCCTGTCTGGACCTATGTCCCGGGCATGGCAGGAGTCAGCTCCTGTCTGGACCTATGTCCCGGGCATGGCAGGAGTCAGCTCCTGTCTGGACCTATGTCCCGGGCATGGCAGGAGTCAGCTCCTGTCTGGACCTATGTCCCGGGCATGGCAGGAGTCAGCTCCTGTCTGGACCTATGTCCCGGGCATGGCAGGAGTCAGCTCCTGTCTGGACCTATGTCCCGGGCATGGCAGGAGTCAGCTCCTGTCTGGACCTATGTCCCGGGCATGGCAGGAGTCAGCTCCTGTCTGGACCTATGTCCCGGGCATGGCAGGAGTCAGCTCCTGTCTGGACCTATGTCCCGGGCATGGCAGGAGTCAGCTCCTGTCTGGACCTATGTCCCGGGCATGGCAGGAGTCAGCTCCTGTCTGGACCTATGTCCCGGGCATGGCAGGAGTCAGCTCCTGTCTGGACCTATGTCCCGGGCATGGCAGGAGTCAGCTCCTGTCTGGACCTATGTCCCGGGCATGGCAGGAGTCTGCTCCTGTCTGGACCTATGTCCCGGGCATGGCAGGAGTCTGCTCCTGTCTGGACCTATGTCCCGGGCATGGTAGGATTCAGCTCCTGTCTGGACCTATGTCCCGGGCATGGTAACCCAACAGGATGGATATTCTCATCCTGCTAACCCAAACTCATCATCTGTCCATTCCACACAGCAGCCTCCCTCCTGGATCTCCTGGGTGCTAAAGCAACTTCGTTCCCACCCTCTGCTCCACCCATCACCACCTCCTAGGTGACCAGCCCCAAGCCCCCAGTCTGCTGGGCTCTCAGTGCACTCTCCTGTCCTCCAGCCCTCCTTCTCCCTCCGCTCAGAGACTGCTGTTCTCCTCCGCTTGCAGATACAACAGGAACAGGAGCCACTTCAGGACTCAGAGGCGATGCTGCAGGCACCTCTTTTCCTGAGTTTGCAGCCACAGAGCCTCCGTCTAGAAACCTTGCTGGTTCAGAAAGAGCTGAACAGAGACACTGCTTTCCCACTGAACCCGCAGCTCTAAAAAGCCAGCTGAAGTTCTGAATCCAGCTAGAACACTAACATACCTTCTGACACAGAACTAGCACCCATGTTCTGTGCCAGAAAAGCTCTCATTAAGCAGACCAAGAAGGCCACACAGTAGAGAGTCCTCCATCTTCCTGAACCTAATGTCCCTCACCTTCCTCATAAAGAGCAGGAATGTATGAACACAAATTTGGTCACATGGGATGGCCAGCACACAGCTGTAATCTGCATTCGGAGACTGAGTTCAAGGTCAGCATGGGCTACACAGAGTCCCTGTCTCAAAACACATCAGCAACAACAAAATACAAACCTAGAATATTAGAACAGTGAAAAAAATAATAACATATGACCTGGGTTAAAAACAAAATAAATGCATAATCACTTTGAAATAAGATTCTTAGGAGAAGAGATCATCATTAAAACAAGGAACAAGGACTAGAGAGACAGCTCAGTGTTAAGAGCACCTATTGCTCTTCAAGACGACCAGAGTTCAGTCTCCTAGCACCCATGTCACAGGGTTCACAACCATTTGTAACTCCAGGTCCAGGAGACCTGATGCCCTTTTCTGGATTCTGTGGACACACACAAACACACACACACACACACACACACACACACACACACACACACACTTGGGGGAAAAAAAATCTTAAAAAAACAACAAAAAAACACCATCCAAGATAAACCAGCCTGTCCGTACTTGACGTGAAATCACTGCCCACAGCTGAATGAGAAACTGATATGTGAACAAACACACAAAGTGAAAATTCACTTTGTTTTACACAGAGGGATTTAGGAGTCATATAAATATTAACAAAATGCTGGCCCAATAAGGCTACTTCATTTACAAAGTAACCATCCGTTATTTAATATGAATAACAATACTTACAGTAATATAAACAGTTACAGTAACATGAATTTGGCTTTCCAAAACATGAGCTACACAGGGCTAGTGCTAGACTTCTGTGCAGACTTCCCTGTCAATGGACAATGCTCATCTATTCACTGTGAGTTCCGGAAGGTCTCACAGGAGAAACCTGGGCTTTAAAGCTAGTCACACCAACACTTCTCAAAGGCAGCTGATGAGACATTTTATTCCCACGACAAGTTTTTAAAATGGGTAAGAAATGCTGGTAACACATCTATAATCATTGTCTAAAAACTAAGACCACATTATACACATCTGGATAACTTACATAGATTCCATAAACCCTAGGAACCCTCTCTAGGTTACTGTTCTAATTATATTTCCTTTCCTTATTGTTTAATTTCATGGAATGAAGTTTTCGATAAACAATTCCTGGAGGTAAGCTTACAGGGAACACTAGACAACCACTACGATGGTAACACATCTATAATCATTGTCTAAAAACTAAGACCACATTATACACATCTGGATAACTTACATAGATTCCATAAACCCTAGGAACCCTCTCTAGGTTACTGTTCTAATTATATTTCCTTTCCTTATTGTTTAATTTCATGGAATGAAGTTTTCGATAAACAATTCCTGGAGGTAAGCTTACAGGGAACACTAGACAACCACTACGATGGTAACACATCTATAATCATTGTCTAAAAACTAAGACCACATTATACACATCTGGATAACTTACATAGATTCCATAAACCCTAGGAACCCTCTCTAGGTTACTGTTCTAATTATATTTCCTTTCCTTATTGTTTAATTTCATGGAATGAAGTTTTCGATAAACAATTCCTGGAGGTAAGCTTACAGGGAACACTAGACAACCACTACGATGGTAACACATCTATAATCATTGTCTAAAAACTAAGACCACATTATACACATCTGGATAACTTACATAGATTCCATAAACCCTAGGAACCCTCTCTAGGTTACTGTTCTAATTATATTTCCTTTCCTTATTGTTTAATTTCATGGAATGAAGTTTTCGATAAACAATTCCTGGAGGTAAGCTTACAGGGAACACTAGACAACCACTACGACATCGCCTTCTGCCCCACAAGGCTGCTGCCAGCCTCCCCTCTGCCCCGCACGGCTGCCGCCAGCCTCCCTTCTGCCCCACACGGCTGCCGCCAGCCTCCCTTCTCCCTGGCCTGGGCTCTGGCTCACCAACTGGTCTGCACATGTGGTCCAGGGCCCACCACCGCAACCCCTCCTACTCCTGTGGTTGCTGTTGCCAAGGTACTAGACACCCCAGAATGGGTCTCCCCAAGTTTATTCTTTACTCCATACACTGGAACCAAAATCATCTTCCAATCATTTTATTTTTTTTATTTTATTTTATTTTATTTTGGTCTTTTTGAGACAGGGTCTCCCTGTAGCCCCAGCTGTCCTGGAACTCACTCTGTAGACCAGGCTGGCCTTGAACTCACAAAGATCCGCTTGCCTCTGCCTCCCAAGTGCTAGGATTAAAGGCGTGCGACACCACACCCGGCGCCGATCATTTTAAATATTTCATATATAGCAAGAATATCTGACTAATACAGTGGATGGATGACGTCACCAGCCATAAAATACTGCAATAGGGGGCTGGAGAGATGGCCTAGCGGTTAAGAGCGCCGACCGCTCTTACAGAGGACACGGGTTCGATCCCCAGCACCCACATGGCGGCCGAGAGCCGTCTGAAACTCCAATTCCAGGAGAACTCCAGTTCCAGGGTAATCTGAGACCCTCTTGTGACCTCCGCGGCATTGCACGACACAGGTGCACAGACCTGCATGCAGACAATGCATTCATACACATACAGAAATTAAAAAAAAAAATACTGCAATAACCTGCATGGGCCCGTTCTCCTCCAGAAGGGTCTGCTAGCTGCACTGTGAATGTGACCCCCTCACTCTGCAGTCTTACTGTGAATCTGTGACATTAGACTGCTCCGTTTTACTGACAGTGAACTTCATATGAAAGCTCTACTGAGTCTGATTCCTAACTCGTTCTAACCTCACCTATGCTGCTGGGTTCGGCAGCTCTAACCCTGTTTCCCTTCTCAACAGTGCTTTTCGTCTCCTGCTGACAATGACCTGGGCTCCTTACTGAACCTTCCCCACTCCTTTCAAAGTCATTCACAGCATGTTCTAAACCTTCCTATCTGGGGACCCTGGGACAGAATCCACCTGGCAGAGCAGCACATGTCGGTAAGGTTGTACAGAGGAGCTCAACTGCTCACCACAGGCTGTGTGCACGTCCAACTTTAATAAAGAATGACCAACTCTTCTCAAAGCGGGGAAGCCACTCTGTGCTCTTGCTTGCAGTGTTAACAATCCTGTGACACCACATCCTTCCCAACTTGGTATTTTCAAATGGTTTATTTTCTGCCAGACTGATGTGAGTGAAATGGTGCTGGGATGTGGTTTACGTCAGCATTCCTTGATCAATACTGAGGTCATTTCATGTGGGTTCCCTGTAAGCCTTTTGTCCTTTCAAACTATTTTAAAATACATCCTTTTCCAGAATGGCAAATTTTATGCTTTTTACCACAGTCAAAACAAAAAGAGAAGAGAAAACATGTGTATTGAAATATCTACTTTGTAGATTTCCAATTTTTTACATGAATAGATTTGCCTAATTTAATATTACAGTAAATATTTTAAAATTTTAATGTAGTTAAATTTGTCTTTTTTTAACGTGTATGAGTGGTTTGCCTACATGTATGTAAGTGGACCCACATCGTGCAATGCTCACAGAGTTCAGGACAGAAGATCCCCTGGAGCTGGAGCTATAGATGGCTATGGTTGTTAGCTGTCATGTGAGTACTGCAAGAGCAGCCAGTGCTCTTAACCACTGAGCCATCTCTCCAGCCCCAATCTGTCTTTGGATGGCATGTGAAGTGTTAGGAGCATTGGATATAGGAAAAGCTATCACAAAGACATCTCTGCATTCTGTTCTTCGCACATTTGGGCTTGCACCTACTTTATATTTATGTGCTGTATGAGACAGAATCTCTTTTTAGATCCTCCCAGGCATACCGTTTTGTAAGCCGCAGGACCATTCCTCCTGTGTGCCCAGACTCGCCATTTTACTGTCCCCTCCCAGAGTCCACGGCTGCACCAAGGCTGCTTGTGTTCCTTTTGGATTCTGTCTGTGCCCCTGTCCCCCTTCCAGGGCCTCTTTGTCTGAATTTCCATACTGTTCTTTTTAAAAATATTATTTTCTGTGTATTAGTGTACTGCCTGCATGTATGAAAGTGCACCCATACTGTGCAGTGCACATGGAGGTCAGAGAGTGTGGGATCCCCTGGAGTTACAGATGGTTGTTAGCTGCCATGTGGGTGCTGGGAATCAAACCAGGTCCTCTGCAAGAGCAGCCAGTGTGCTCTTAACTGCTGAGCCATCTCTCCAGCAGCAACCCCCCACACCGCCCCCATCATCATCCTCCCCCCAACCACCTGCAAGCTATTCTTTGTTGTGTTTCTGTTGTTTGTTTTGTGGTGCTGGGTATCAATTCCAGGGACTTGTGCGTGCTGAGCCAGTGCTCTGCCATGGAGCTACACCAGCCCCTGGGACTTGTGCATGCTAAGCCAGTGCTCCATCATGGAGCTACACCAGCCCCCAGGGACTTGTGCATGCTGAGCCAGTGCTCCATCATGGAGCTAAACCAGCCCCCAGGGACTTGTGCATGCTGAGCCAGTGCACCATCATGGAGCTACACCAGCTCCAGGGACTTGTGGATGCTGAGCCAGTGCTCCACCATGGAGCTATGCCAGTTCCAGGGACTTGTGCGTATTGAGCCAGTGCACCATCATGGAACTACACCAGCTCCAGGGACTTGAGCATGCTGAGCCAGTGCTCCATCATGGAGCTACACCAGTTTCAGGGACTTGAGTATGCTGAGCCAGTGTGCCAACATGGAGCTACACCAGCCCCCAGGGACTTGTGCATGCTGAGCCAGTGCTCCATCATGGAGCTACACCAGCCCCCAGGGACTTGTGCATGCTGAGCCAGTGCTCC